>QEOT01001319.1:93769-106044 GCA_003123785.1 Pterocarya stenoptera
TTAATTTATTTAACATTTTCACACTTGGCTAAATAAGATAGTAATAATGACATATTATATTTTTAAATTATTAAGAAGTTATAATTTATTTCCTTATGAAAATTTATAATTATACTAATGAACCTACTATTATTACTCTTAATAGTTATAGTTAGATGCGTATGTTGTATATTTGTTATTTCCAAAATAAATGTATAATATGTTAATTTTAAAATTCAAAACTATAGTGGTAAGTATTAAATAATTTTATCATATATTTTATAAAGTCTCATCTTTGACATTTTAAAAAAATTAAATATATTATAGTACATTAGAATCTGTAGATCTACCTGAAATAGTATAATTAGTTTTAAGTTAAATAATAAACTATTCAATTTATCCGAAAATGGAAAAAAAATATTTAAGTTTATTTCGTAATAAATCATTAAACAAAAATCATTAATAAAAAGGAAAACAATTCAATTCGATATTTACATAATTCAAAATTATTGGAAATAAAATGTTGCACAATATTAAAGTTTAATTTTCAAGATTTTGATTTTTTATTAAAATTTTATGAAGAGTTGGTATCAATTTGGAAAATAAAAAATACTATAGTCCAATTATAAAGCTCAAACCAATTTATAACATCACTCATTTTTCATATCTAAAGTTTAAGAGCAGTGCTACATTCTTCAAGATGGTTTTGATAAGGACAAAAAAAATTATTTTTTTGATTTTTTTATTCAATTTTTTATATCCTTAAACATTAAATAAAAATTCACAACATCGTTAAAAATACTTTCTTATAATAATGAGATTAGATAAGATGAATTGATAGTGTTTCTATATCTAAGTGTAATCTAAAATCAGGGGCAAAATAGGAAAAATATTATTGGGCAAAAACACCGTTCACTGCAGCTTTGATTCGCTCACGGCGGTTAACGACTGCACGATAGGAGCTGAAATTGGAACGGGAGGAACGCCGGAATCAGGCGAAGAAAATGGATCGGGCGGTGTTGGCCATGCCGGCGTGCGGCGGTGCACTGGAGGGGACGAAGAAATGGGCCGGCGTCGGCTTGGATTCGCTCATGGCGGTTAACGGCTGCACAATAGGGGCTGAGATTGGAAGGGGAGGGACGCTGGCCGGAGGGGAAGAGAATCGCCGGGGTGGTGTTGGTCATGCCGGCGTGTGGCGGTGCTCTGCAGGAGACGAAACGGATAGGGGAGGGGTTGTGGCAAAACGGAAATTTTGGAATACAACCAGGGGCAAAATGGGAAAAAGTCAGGGACAAAACGGAAATTGAGAAACAAGAGTAGGGGCAAAATGGAAAAAAAAATGTTAGACGAAAACACTATAGATAACTGATTCGCTCTTTATATATAAGTAGATATATATTTATGCTTTGTTACTATTTTTAAAAATAGAAGGGAACATCAAGCATTAATCAACTAGGGATAGAATTATTAAAAAAAAAACAAGGGGGCAAAAGTTAATTTTTATAAAGTCTTATTTATTAATATTGTTTTTTAGAAAATGCTAATTGTACCTAAGAAAAATTTATAAAAAATTTAATTTTCCACTTGTCAAGTATTAATATGCTGAAAATTATAAAATTTAAATTTAAAAAAATAATAATAAAATAGTCTTGTACGTAAAGTATAAATAAAAATTGTAAGTACACAAAACACTACCATTTTTTTTGCCATTTTTAAAAAATTTGGCCCCCATGGAGGCAATATGGTTCTGCCACTAATTTCAAACAATATTTTAATATTTAAAACTTAAAACATTAAGTCCCTTAATTATAATGAGTTAGGTATATAGTCTCATAAATTAAAGATAATAACACCTTAGGCTTCGTTTGTTTTCAGAAAATATTTCATCCCATCTCATCTCAATCTCATTATTACATTTTTCTAAATTCCAATACAAAATAAAATAAATAATTCAACTTTTTCAAATTTTGAAAAAAAAATAATATTAAAAAAATATATTCTAACAATACTTTATTTAACTTTTTAACTTTAATCTCATCTCATCTTCGAAATAAACGAGGCCTTAATCTGCCTGCTAATTAACTAGAACATATGCAGGCTACCTTGATCCTCGATCTAGTATATACGAATATGAATCTCTAGTTGGTTGGAACAAATAAAATTTTATTTTCTAGCACCACAAAATATATAAACTACAAGGAAAATAAATAAATAAATAAATCCGAAGAAGAAAAAGAATATCTACCTTTCTGGTCTCTCCACCTAACCCTACAAGTACAACCAACATTCTATACTCGAGTCTCCAGTAAATATTAAATTAAAGGTCGTAACGAGAATTCAACACGATCGAGGGAAGAAGTTTCAGTACCAAGTAGATCGAGTAAGCCAAATTTTCACCACTGGTTAGAGCATATTGCATGAGCCTCATCAATCTCTGCAAGCACGGAAGCAGATTAGTCAGATAGCTTGAATCAATGAGAAGTGTGAAGGGATCCATGGCTCTGACTTCAGGGTTTCTTGGGATCGGCCATCTCTTGATCATCATCTGCTGGATGTTCCCTGGTTTGGCTCAAGCCAACATGATCCATTACTATGATTTTGTTGTGAGTATCATCTCATCATGCATCTCTCTTTCTCTCTCTCTCTCCGCCACAAGAAAATTATTTATTTGTGATTAATTATTTCCAGTGAAATGATTATTTTCAGTTAAAATGAGTCTATTTTCGTCGTAAAAAAATATTTACAAATACTCATTTTTCTTGTAATGCTCTCTCTCTCTCATAAATGTATCTTGGTATACACTTTACACGTGCATGCATGCAGCTGAAGGAGACGAACTTTACAAGGTTGTGTAGCAGCAAGAGCATGTTGGTTGTAAATGAAAGTTTGCCAGGCCCTGTCATTCGAGTAACAAAAGGAGATACTGTTTATGTTAATGTCCATAATCAAGGATCCTATGGTGTTACCATTCATTGGTAAGCTCTCTCTCTCTCTCTCTCTCTCTCTCTCTCTCTCTCATCCAATTGGACCAGTCTTGTCTGCACGTGCATGTCATGTGTAAATTATGGCAAAAGAACTAAGGATTGATGTGTAGATAGAGCTTAATGAAGACATGTACATGACTTGATTAATTATATTTAATGGAGAAGTAAAGAAAAGAAAAGAGGTAGCTCGATCGGTAGATATGCTGCATGCACTGGAGAATTCTTACGATTGACCCTTAGGTGGCAGGTGGGATCAGCAGGATCCTAAACTCTCTTTATTAATAATTATTCTGTTCTAAAAAAAAAAGAGAATTAATGAATTAGGGAATTGTTACAGACACAAAGACATTACATAAAAGTAAATCTACAAACTGACGTAGTTTTACGTGATCCGTTAGATCTACTTTACAATAAAAGTAATTTTATAATCTGATGTACTACATCAAACTAGATCAGTTTGTAGATTTATTTTTATGTAATCTCTTGGTGGTTAAAATATTTCTCAATTAATTAATTAATTGAAAAACAGGCATGGAGTGCATCAACCAAGGAATCCATGGTCGGACGGTCCAGAGTACATAACACAATGTCCAATAGAGCCATCATCCAATTTTACTTATGAAATCATATTTTCGGATGAGGAAGGCACCCTTTGGTGGCATGCACATAGTGACTGGACCCGAGCTGGTGTCCATGGTGCTATTGTCGTTTTGCCATCCAACAGCACGGGTTTCCCCTTTCCCCAGCCTGATGCTGAAGAAATTGTCGTTCTCGGTAAGTAATCCAATTCATGATCTTTTCTTATCACAAATAAAAGGTGATTTGCGCACGGACATGGCCAGACAGAGACATATATAAAACAGTAAATTCATTGCAGGATCTTGGTATAAGGGTGACGTGAACGAGGAAGTTGCAGAGGATCTCGAAGCTGGGGGCGACACTCCTCGCTCCAATTCTTATATTATCAATGGCCAACCGGGTGATTTCCTCCCTTGCTCTAACCGTACGTGCATGGAAAATTAATACACACTGTCCATGATGCCTTTTGCTATAATACATAAATGCAGTAATTGTTAATGTTGTGTTGCAGAGAGTACATACAAATGGCGAGTGGATTACGGCAAGACTTATCTGCTTCGCTTAGTGAATGCAGCCATGAACGCAGAGCTCTATTTTGCGATTGCTCAACACAGCCTCACGGTGGTAGGACTGGATGGATCATACCTGAAAGCTGTTGAAACCGATTTTTTGATGATTTCCCCGGGACAAACAATGGACATTTTGGTCAAAGCAAACCAGCCTCTTGGCCGATATTACATTGCTGCTAGACAATTTGACACTGCCAGGCCAGATGTCACAGATTATGATCAAACAAATGCCACTGCAATTCTTGAATATTCAGGCAATTACAGTACTTCTTCATCAACACCAATTTTCCCTAGCAGTCTTCCAACGTACCAGGACATCAAATCTGCATTAAACTTCACCAATCGTCTTAGGAGTTTGGCAGATCAAGACCATCCTGTTGATATCCCCATAAACATCACTACTAGAATGTATATCACAGTTACGATGAACAATGTTGTCTTTGACTATGAGGGAGTCTCAAAAAGTGCTCTTTCTTCTGCCTTAAACAACGTCAGTTGGATTAACCAAGATACAGATGTACTGCTTGCCTACTACAGGTACCTCTTTCTTATATTTGGGTACTCATCTTTCTCATCACTTTTTCTTTCACAATCCAATGAGGGAAAAACTTCAATGTAAGTGGTTTGTTTGGGGGGGAAAAATCAGTAGATTGTAATATTGTAATCCTACTGCATTAATGTTTATATTGGATGTTAATTACACAAGTCAACCTTCATTCCAGGAACTTGAGTGGGTTTTACACCACAGATTTTCCAGACTTCCCGCCGAGTTTTTTCAACTTCACGGCTTTGGACGTGCCCGACAATGCCACCGATACCGTCCAAGGAACCAAGGTGAAGATGCTTGATTATAATGAAGAAGTGGAGATCGTGTTTCAGGGCACCAATGTGTTTGATGCATCGGAGGATCATCCAATGCACCTGCATGGCTACACCTTTTACGTGGTTGGCTCAGGAGGTGGCAACTTTGATAATGAGACTGACCCAAAAGGCTACAATTTGGTTGATCCGCCTAAGATGAATACCGTCTCCGTGCCTAAGAATGGATGGGTTGCTCTTAGATTCAAAGCAAGTAATCCTGGTATGTTTGTTAATTGGTTTTCTTCCACAAAGGTACCTCTTGCAATTTCTTTACAATGTGACCTCAAGGCTAAACAAACTTTGTCACTTGATACACTTGATCGAAACGTGAGTTTTAATGCATACCTCAATACGATTTGATGAAAATACGTAACATGACACAATCTTAACGGCAAAGTTTTTAATAAAGGGTTTACATAGTATGGAAAGTAAATCATAACTTGATTGTGAATGGATAAATTTTTGCAGGAGTATGGCTATGGCACTGTCATTTGGATAGACATCTAAGTTGGGGTATGAACACTGTCTTCATAGTGAGAAATGGTGGCACACCTGAGACGAGTATCCGGGAACCACCTCCTTACTTGCCGCCTTGTAAGGGTTCACCACCGATTCAGCTCTTACATTTTGACAACTCAAATGAGAATAAATTAAACATGATCAATTAAGTGGACATCCCATAGATATGGAGTATTTGCTTTATATATGTATCTAAAAGTACCTCAAGTAGATCTAAATAAAAAGAAATGAACTGTAACCCATGAGTTTAATGACTTATCATTATCATCATTGCCATTGAATAGAAGATGTACACCTGGTGAGTTTTGTTCTGTATGAAAGGAGTCGATTGAGAACTCCGAAAATGTAACTATGTATGAAAACTAAGCGACTCGTTTCACAGCTTTAAATTCATAGCATCAACAAAACTTAATCATCAAAACAAATATGAAAGAGGAGCAACACAAACACACAAGAAGTAGATTATTTTGTTTAAAAATGCACCGTTGATGAAATAGATCACCAAGATTCAAACCCAACAAAGTTCAGCTCAGTCATTTTTGTGCATTCTGATGGGGTTCAAAACCTTCTTGGTTATCAATACTAGCGTTGCACTGTCTCAGCATGAAGTCCATTATACCTGTTTTCTGCCCTAACATGCACAAACACAACGACAATAATTTATCAATTCCAAGAACAAAAAAAAAAAAAAAACAATAATAGCGTTATTCGTGTATCAATTCAAAACTTTTTAGACAAATGGTGATTAAATTGTTTTAAACCTGATCAGCCGGTCTTATTACTTGCATGTAGAATAACAACTCAAAAGTCCAACATGTGATTAGACTTGCCTGCTGCCACTACTCAATAAAACAAGGTATGCTGGATCTTGGGGGCTGAGCTGGAACAGCTTCCAAGCAATATAGACACATGTAGTGATGCTAAAATACGGGAGAAGAAAATATTAGTAACAAATTCAAAATACATTGAAACACCAAGAACAAATTTATGCCCCATGCTGGTGTTAGGATAGCATGGACACTCAAAACAATAACATAGAAAAGATGTGCCAAAAGAAAAAACCTTCACCCTTTATATCTTAATATGAGTTATATTTTTCTTGTCCACTTGTAAGATTTGTACTGTCATAAGACAAGTAAGTTCTTGTCCATGCTGCTAAAAGCTTTAGTAAAGGAACAATCTGTGATGGTAGTGAAAGCCTAAAATTGAAACATCCATCCATTCATATCCATTTGTAGTCAAAAACAAGAATAAGTTTCAGCAAAAGTGCAAGGGAACAAGAATGCACTGGGCAACTGGCAATATAAAAGTTCAGCACGTAAAAATTTAGTAAAAACAGACAGAGGTCGGAAGATGAAATGTGGATTTAATGGACTAATATATAGATTCTTAGCCGGCCTGGTAAAATGCTGTATGATATCTATGTCCTTGAAAAAGATACACCAATAATTTGGTGTAGGGTTTGTGAAGATGGGAAAACAAGGGGTTGGAGTAGGGTTCTTGGGTAGAGTTTTAGTTCTACGGGAAGCAAGGGGTTGGGGTCGGGCTTGGTGTATTTTCGGTTATTTTTCATGGGCTTTTTGGGTTATTAGGGGCTTTCTATTATGGGCAAGGAGTTCTCTTGAATACATTCAGTGTACTTGGTTACTCCTTTTAATATATATATATATAATATTTTTTACTTATCAAAAAAAAAAAAAAAGATACACCAATAATTTGGTGTTTTTAAATCAGCTTATGTTTTTAAATAAGGGTTTTGATGGGCAATAACATCAATAACATGGGTTGGGAGAGAAATGAGGGTATGGCATATAATATTTTCCATATAATAACCATGAATGCTGGAAAAATGAATACAATTGTCTCAAAAATACGGTCATAAACAAAAAGATAGATGTCAAAAACCATTACTTTCAACAATTGCCATGTTGGAGGCATAGAGATGAGCAGTTCTGGCAATATAAATGTAGCACATAAAATAGGACTAGTTGGTTACTGGTTAGAATACAATTGATGAACATATTATGACCAAAGTACGAACAAGAAAAGTGCTCTCATATAGATGCATTTTTATAGCAGGAAATTCCAAAATTTTACCTTTGCAATTTACATAGCTTAATAGAAAATTTTACATTTTAATGTCTGAAAATCCTCATATTGAGTTGTATGAGGCATTTCAGTCAATAAGGTTCCATTTAGTAGTCATCAAAGACAGTATCATAACATTACATACCTCATCAAATTGCATGTTTCCATAAGCAGAAAAGTCAATAAGGTTCCATTTGAGGAAGAGAGGATGTGTAGTATTGGATTGGTGTTACATGTGTAAGAAAGATGGAGAATCGGTTGACCATCTTTTACTACACTGTGAGGTAACAAGGATGTTGTGGGATGAGATCTTTCTGAGGGTTGATGTTGCTTGGGTTATGCCTATGAGGGTGGTGGATTTGTAGAGTTGTTGGTCAAAGTTGCAAGGTTGCCCTCAAGTGGCAGTAGTGTGGAAGATGATTCCGTTGTGTATTATGTGGTGTCTTTGGACGGAACGGAATGCGCGGTGCTTTGAAGATAGGGAACGCACAATAACCGAGTTGAAGAATTTTTTCTTTCACACTCTTATGTGTTGGTTTTGCACTATTGTATTACATGGGGATAATATTCATGATTTCTTGTATTTAATTTATCGTTCTTAGAATGTATTTAGGAGCTTTTATGTATACTTCCTGTGTACAAAGGCTATGCCTATTTCATTCATATATATAATATCTATCTTTTACTGATCAAAAAAAAAAAAAACATTACAAACCTCATCAAATTGCATGTTTCCATAAGCAGAAAAATCAAAGCACGGCTAACATTTGAAATCAGGAGTGAAAAATTACCTGCCAAAAGATATCAATAGAATTACCCAAAAGATGGCACTAATCCAATTTGATTCCTTGTAGTAAACCCAAACCTGATATTTAACACGGGAGTATGAATAAGTTGATTATTCAAAAAAGAAAACATAATGATGATATTAAAAAGCCAAACATGTAAAACACTTTTCGAGGTAAATCTTCCATCACATATTGTTACATTTCATCATCTCACTTTAAAAAGACAAAGGAAGAAAAGAAGAAAAAGATAATTTTAAATTTGAAGAAACTCATCGCAAAGCAAAATTGAATAGACCCGATTCATCCTCTTGACATTCTTAATGGCTTAATTTGGTGGTCCAAGTCAGTAAGAAAAGCTGAGCAGAGGTCCATGTTCAACCAACAGCAGAAGCAACAAAAAATACATTTTTGGAAGGGACTAAAAACACACATGTAAGTTCACTTTGAACTTATGCATCATTGTTATGGGGATCCTTTTCACCTTTATGGTGCTCTCATGAACACCTGATTGCAACTGTTAAGGATCAAATCTATGCTCAGTTTTAGGAAGCTGAAATTTGAAATACAAGTTCAATTAGAAAGTTTCTCTCTATAAGAATTAAATAGAGGAGTTGAAATCAGGGAACAGGGATATGAGTCATAGCAATCATAATCAATCACTTGAGCAGCTTAAGATTATTTTACCTTCAGTGAACATTATGAGATTTTTACTATCCTTCTGCCAAACAAAATTTTTCTTTGGATCGTGTTAGAAGAAAGTTTTCAGGAGAATGTTCAACCATCCACAACTGAAGAAGAAAAGAAATTTCTATTCCTGAGACCTCCTTTTGGCCAGATATACCTGGAATACATTAATACTTCAAAAAGCTCATACGTAGGAGCATATGCGTAGCTTTTACTACTGTTTGCTTCCAAAAGAGATAAAATCCAAACTATACCTTAGAATCAAATGTTTCTTTTAATAGGTACTTTCTAGAAACTGACCCAGGTGGTGCCCAAATTATCATGGAAATATCCATCGTCAGTTCCTAAAGCTGATTCTAGGAAACCAGCAAAAAAATCGTAGGATGCCTACTAGCAAGATGAAAGTTTTTTTTTTTATATATAGGTACTAGCAAGATGAAAGTTTCCACCCACAAAGTTACTTTTTGACTTTCTAGCTGTTCCTCACAAGTTAATGGTGACATTAGATGCTTGCAAATAGCAACAAAACTGCAAAGATGAAGGCACTAGGGACATACTGATAAAGCCACAACATTGATATAGAAGTCAATAAGTGTTGCCTGCATCCACCTGCATACATTTATCAAAATCATTTCATTCATATTACAAATAAATGACCTTCACAAACAGTAACTTGAAGAGGGGACATGTTATGTGCTCACGCATGTACAAATAGCAAATGCAAAAGTAGAAATTAGCTTTAGCACAAATAGCATCTGCCTCCAAGAACAAGGTGGTGAGTGACCAGACCCATTTATTTGTCCTGAAATTATCATATCTAGTGCTAGGTGCCGTACCCTACCTTCAACGTCCTAACTGTGCAACAGCAATCTATGCAGTAGGTGAAATACACATTTACTATTGCATCTTAATATCCAACCGCAAGAAGTGGCTTCAGCTAGTGAAAATGACTAGCGTGAATGGCCCCGTTTGGATAATGAGATGAAATGGTTTTAGATGAAAGTTGAAAGTTGAATACAATATTGTTAGAATATTATTTTTTAATATTATTATTGTTTTGGGATTTGAAAAAGTTGAATTGTTTATTTTATTTTGTGTGGAAATTTGAGAAAGTTGTGATAATGAGATGAATTTTACTACTTTTTTAAAACTGCCAATTTGGAGTTACTGTTAACAAAAGCCCTAGAAGTTTCATACGAATGGAAAAACAACAAAGACATCATAGCCTGAGAATTGACCAAACAAAAACAAAATAAAAAGCAAAATTAAAAATCTTTTTATGTGGGGGTCATGCCATTACAATTAACAGCTACTTACACATGCCCCAAGGAATGTAAAAATATACAATTCTATCAGGTAATATTAACCCAACGGCTTGCTCGCCTGTATTTTTTAGGTAACATCACACATTTTCTACATAATGTAAAAAGCATGATACAACACATCAAAGAGTTATCTTCTCTCGACTTTCATACCAACATTATTTTTGTGGAATAAACTATAAACGTGGAACTGTTATTCAATGATGATGATGATAAATAGAACTTACGGAGTGAAAAGCTCTTTGCGGAAAGGAGAACCATCAGTCAAGAGAGTATAAAGCAAAGTTCCCGTCATCAAACAACCCAAAGCAACAAAAAGGATTCTTAGAGTCACAACAGAAGAATGCTTCCTCTTTTGCTCCATGTTAACCCTATGCAATGAGAGTTTTCAAAATAAAGCAAGCATTATGAGAGAAGTAGATAGGCAACCCAAAAATAAACATGTTTACTGAAATATGCAATTACATTTTCTTCATTGAACAAAAAAATCCAGAAGATTACGTTACAGCTATTACTCACAGATTGCATATATAAAATGTCCTTTCTTTTAAAGATAATGAATATTTATTAGAGAAGAGAAAAACTCAAGTAAACATGGTATTTACAAAAGGATGGACTAAAAATAACAATGTAAATCTCAAAAGAAAAGGAGGTGGGAATACTACCAAAGATAACTGTCCAATCATACAACAATCTCCAATAGTGATTTTCATTCAACCATCGAAAGATTGACATGGCTATTCCTCTCTGTGCAAATGTCAAAGAGAGGGAAAGGATGCATATAAAAGTAACTATTTTGTCTCTCAAATTTACTTCCCAACTAAAAAGAACATCAACAACCTTCTTTGGCATCACCATTGAACTCCAAATAAAGTGAAGACAAATGACCATAAAACTCTCACATTAGACAACTGAGCAGCAAATGATATAGTGACTCACTACTTGGTTTACTCACCATTGAACTCCACATAAAATGAAGACCAAAGACCATAAATTCTCTCCCATAAGACAATTAAGCAGCAAATGATATAGTGACTCACTACTTGGTTTACACATGTTATGCCTTTCCACCAAAGTAAAATTCCTCTTGATGAGAATTGAGATTATCCACATTAGGATCTTTTCCAGACCAACTTCTCTGGCAACTTAATATGCCAGATTCTCTTCCAAGGAAATCACTATACACCCTCTAAATATCCTAAAAAAGAACGGACATCAAATTCATCACTACAGTTGAACCTGGATAGAAGAATCGAATCTAGGATATTAAAAAGAGGGACTAATTTGAGCACATATCCTAACAACACCTAGGATTACATGGCAGAATCCTTTAGCTATAGAAAGACCATATAAAACTGGCTGCTAAGAATCCCAATACTTGGCCATAAGAAACAAAGCATGGAAATAAATCATTTGGCTCAGCATCTCATAGCACATACCTTTCAAAGTGATCCCCCTATCATCCTTTCCCGCAAACTTAATAAACTTTAGACCTCCCTCAACTAGCCCTAATGCTTATTTATTGATTGCACCCACGAGCCTCTTTACCAAATCTGCCATCTACCTTCCCACAAATTCCCATACCTTGCACCAATTATACTGCCATAATCAATTCCCCAACAATATTTGATTAAAGGTACTTAGTTCTCTAATCCCGACCTTCCGATTATAATGAGAGAAAATACAACATTTTCAAATCCAGTTAATGATACTAAAAACAATCTCCGATCCCACCCCAAACTAGAAAGAAAGTGAAATAACTACTAACTCAAATATAGGCAACAAGCTTAAAACTGATGGTATAACCTACCATTTCTTTATGGCACTAGTGCATAGGTACATATACCTGCAGACAAAATAATATATATCTATATTTACACACACACACACACACACACACAC
>QEOT01001319.1:106082-116866 GCA_003123785.1 Pterocarya stenoptera
GTAAATTTGAGGCTCAACGTCATTTCTTTGGACTCTTGAAAACAGCATTCATGTCAATAGACCTTCCTGAGGTAGGTAGACTCCCCACGGTATATTTTTCTAAACAAGAAGTAATCTTCACCAGATTTAAAAGAAGACAATAAAGATACCTGCCAAAGCATACTAGCAGGATTATCCAGAGTATTGCACTGAGCCAGGTAGATTCCTTGTAGAGAACCCATCCCTGATATGGTAGATAAGTGCATTAGTTCAAATAAATTATTATTCAAGAAGCAAAATTACCTGATTACCTGAGAATTCTAGGTAAGACAATTTCCTTCAACTATAAATAGGAATCTAAGCTATCAGTCAAATCATGCACTCTGCATATTTGGGATTGATAACTAAACTGAGAGGACGTAGCAACAAAACAATAAATGCACGACCCAATCCACTATTTCTGACTTTGAGGCCTTGCCCTCGAATCTTACACAAACTTCAGTATCTGCAACCATTGGAGGAAAAGCACAGGGTACCAATTCGAAACCAAGAAAACAATTTGCAGCGAGTGATTGAACAGAATCAATAAACCAGGAGATGAATTGGCAAATTTAAACCGAGGTGAAACAAGATAAATTGATTAAGTAAAGTTCATATCCACACCATCAGATGTCAGATGTCAGAAGTACAACTAGGATAGCACCAATTTTAATCCTCCTCTACTGAATCAACCATGTGCAATATCCGGAATAAAAAAACGCAACTGAGACATATTTCCCAGAAAACTCTAGACAGGTAACGTTTCATCACTCTTATTAAAATCATTAATGAAATTTGATGGTTTGTACTAATTTTGCTCCCATTAAAAGCTTCAACATATTTCTTACCAAACTCAACGATTTTTTCTTTATTGTACTTCTGTTCAAGCTCTCAGTTAGAACTTCAAGAAAAAATATTTAAAATAACAAATACTGCGTTTTCAATAAAATATATTTTTCAAGAAAAAAAGGATGTGGTAAACATACCGCCAAAGGTACAACGTTGATATAGAAGTCGACCAAGGTTGCTGCCATCCACCTGGATTAAATTTCCAAAAATCGTCTCTTTATTTCGTATTATTTTGCTCCAATACATGATTACGATTTTATACTTATATATATTTCATTAAAGAACTAGTAGCAATGAAGAAAACAGAACAAGCGAAATATATTCCATCATGATCTTACACACATGTTAGATGCGTACATATGAAAAGTACATATCAATTTTAGTCTTCTTGAGGCAAAATCTATGAATAAAACCTGTTAAACTGGCAGGAGCAAAAGTGACAACTTTAAACTATCAGGAATCCGACGTATGAAGAGTTGATTAAACAAGAAGATGTTGCTATAATGTATGGGATTATCTTATATTGAGAAGCCAAGAGCCCAATCTAGAAACCTTAGAGGCCAACCATGGTAAAAACGTTAGCATGAGGGAGGGACAAAAAAGCCAGGGTTCCTTTTCCACTTCAATACGAGTTATGGCCAATATATTGAGAGAGCGAGAAAGAGAGAGTACGGGGTAAGGAGCTCTTTGCGGAAAGGAAGACCATCGACGAAGATGGTGAAGATGAGAGTGGCCACCATAGCACAACACAACACGGCGAAGAGAGTTCTTAGCCCAGTAACCAATGAATTCGCCATTGCTTTTTCCGAAGAGTCGCAGAGCAGAGAAAGAAGAAATGGGCGCGCGCGAGTCGACTGTGAAGTTCGTGGTATGGTTAAGGCCCCCCCGTCGCCGTTTAAAGCATGGACACGAGTGCCCCACGTCCCCAGGTAAATAATAGGATGCTAGAATTGATATTTGCATGAATAATTTTTCTCATCCGTCGGTATTTATTACAGAGTATTCCTATGCAATCCCTACATACCACATATTAATGTATTTTTTATTTTTTTAATTTTTTTTTAATTTTTTTAAATTTTACTCTTCTTGAAATATTTATATTTTTTTATTCATCATCTATATAATACACATTTAATAAGAGAAACAAATAAAAAAAATAAAAAAAGTTATATTGTGTGGTATGTAAGATGATGCAAAGATTAATTCTTTATTATATACACTTCACATCTTATAAAAAATTATAAAAAAAATAATTAAATACAAAATATAAAAATAAATAATAACTGATTTATAACAAAATCCGATTACTCATTTTTCTTCTCCGCCGATAATCAATCACCTTAATAATGTACGGAAAAATATTGACAACATAAAGCATAAAGTGCATTTTTTTCAAATAGAAAAATAATTTATAATCAATGGACGTGAGAATTTTTTAGACTTTAATGTTCATGCAAAGATCCAAGAGCACTCTCAAGGAATTAATCAAAAGTAAACCCTACTTTTAATTAATATAAAATGAATTTAGTTTTGGTTATTTCATTCATATCAAGTCCCCGTATTGAAATAATTATTTTTTATTATATAATAATAAAATATTATGAGATGAATTTGATTTTAACTATTTCATTCACGTCAAATCTCTACATTAGATTATTCATTTATTTATTATATAGTAATAAAATAATATTAATTTAAAAAATATTTATTTTTTAATTATTAATTTATTTAATTTTATCGTATTTTATCATTCTATCTATTTATTTAATTTTATTTAGACCTTTTTTTTCCTTTATAGATTTCAATAGAAAGAGAAAAATTCAGATGAGAGATGAAATAATAATAAACAATTAATTTGGTAGTGCTAAGTATACATTTAAATATGACTAAAAGTTTAGATTTGGTAGTCCTAATCTAATACCATCAATTTTTATGTCTTAATGACTATTTGAAGTAGTTTTTTAATTCATTCTCGAGAAACGTTAGGGCCGGACGTGGTGATAAAGCTCGATTTACACCCTTTAATAAACGTCTGACACGTACGGTTCCTAACAAATGATGAATAAAAGTGCTTGTAGGTAATAAATTCATCAGTGTACATCTTCCCCCGACCTCATCTTTCTCTCTATCTCCTCTGCCATTTGTTGACTCTCCGGGCCATCTGTTTCAAACATTCTTTCACTTTGATTTTTTATCTGTATGTTCTTGAAAAATAGAATATAAGCATACGACGGTCTGGCTATTTCCTAGTAACTACGTAGTTTTAAAATTATAATTATATTTATAAATTTATAATTTACAATTTGAATCTAAAAATATATTTTTTATTAGAGATGAAAGTCAGTCGGTTCAAATCAGAAAAACCGACCAAACCGGTTGTTTCAATTCGGACCAGACCAAACTGAACTAAGACTAAGACTGATTGATCTCGATCCATGAAATCCAAGACTGAAAAATTTCGGTCTAGTCCTGGTCCAAGATTTTTCCATCCCAAACCAGACTGAATGGACCGAATTCAAATAAAAAAAAATTATAAATATTATTTATATAATAATTATATAATTCATTATGTAATTTTTATATAACCTATTACCATTAACAATATAAAATTTTAAATATGTTATTAAAAAATTAATATTCTATCAATTAACTAATTATATAGTAATTATATAAGTTAATAATGTAATTTTCATCTAATTTATCATCATTGATTATGTAAAATATTTTTTTATTGAGCTAGTTACATAATCCATATTAATAATTCATTTAATTTTAATTTAGTATTTTAAATAAATTTTTTTATTAATTGATTTTTTAAAAAAAAGAAAAAATAATTAGATTAGACTAAACGGACCGGACTAGCAACCGGTATGGTCCCTTGGGATGTTTGGTTTGGTTGGGGGAAAATGATGGACTAAAAATTTCAATTTATCATCCTGCGGACTGAACAAAACCCATATTTTTTTATAGGAATAATTTTTAGACCTAGTGAACTATAGTATATTATTAAAGTGGGTGGGGGGCATCCAATCCGCCCCCCCGGCATGCGGGATGGCCTACAACATTCAGACAATGTATTTATAATTTATCATTTTTTTTTTCAAGGACTTGCGATGAGAGCTTGCATAAATATTAATACAACTTAATATATGCCCATGATAATATGTATCATAACTAAGGTCTACCCAATCACTTCAAAATGCTTTTATCAATGTAATGATTCTTTGCAAGTTTGGTTTGAAAACTCCAGATATAGCTTTTTCGGGTTTTAAAGAGATGGATGAACTGGTTGCCATACGGAAATGCATCCATCGCCTCTTGCTCAGTTATGATTGCATAGTTTGTCAAATTAATGCATACTCTTAACTTAGGACATGAGCATCCATACCAGTTTTTACCATACAAATCTCACCTTCTCGTGAGACCCAAGTTCCAGAGGTCGGTAAAATTGGAGTCCTGAGGAAAGCTTTTTGCCTTATTTACCGTTCAAGTTGGCATGGCTAGTAAAAGCTAGTAATGGTATCATTTTAGGTATTACATGTTCGTCGAACAAGCTTGCTTCAATGCCAACCACAAAAGGTGGCTACACCGCAAATTTAGAATGACAGTTTCATCACCACAAATGGAGCATTCATTTTCTAATCTATGCATAAACAACTCGTGGTGAATCAATCCAAGATAGGTTTCTACAAGACTATCCTTTCCCGAAATGGAAATTATCACATTCGAGCATGAACATGAACCAGCAATTACTTATCAAAAAAAAAAAAACATGAACTAGCAAGAACTCAGCATACAGGGTGTATCCAAAAACAAAACAGAAAATAGACGAATCACAAGAACCAATAAATCAGAACACGATACGATACTGGGTCCGTCAGATTATTTGAGATGTCAGATCAGCACGCACAACCACCGCCTTGCTCAGCCTCTGAAGCAACCTCAGGTATACCCTGGAAATATCTGCAATTAAAAATACACAAATGTTTGTTAAAAAAAAAAAAAAAAAAAGAGGTTACTCATGCATCTCATAGGCCGCTCCAAAATCTGAATGATTTTTAGAATATAATACCCATGAGCAGAAAGAAATGCAAGACGTATTCAGTTACATATGTGAGTTAGGATTCACATCTCAAAAAATCTATAACATGACAAAAATACCATGCTCTATTGCACTATAATGCAAACTACGAACTGGTATAAAAGAACAGAGCAGGGACAAAAAAACCATTGGCTGTTAGCACGGTAGAAATTAAATTTATAACACCAAGCCAACCCAAAAAAGATATCAACATTCAGAATAAACTTACATGTCCTGGTCACGCTCATTGGCTAGAGCGGTCTTGCCAATACTGAAGAATGCAGGATCAACATTATAATCCTCTTTTGCTGATGTCTCAAAGTAAGGGATGTTGCCTTTTGAAGCACACCACTCCTTTGCTTTCTTCTCAGAAACCTGGACAGATAATAATTATAACAACATGCAAGGAACAAAAAAGCATAGATACCATTGCAACTATCTATCCTTACCACACGACTACTCCCACCATCAACATCAATCTTGTTTCCAAGCAGTATAAATGGAAATGTCCTGGGGTTAGCTGGGTTTGCCTGAGGTGACAATGGAAGTGGAAACCATGTTAGCATTCGACAGAAAAGATATATATATATATATATAGATAAAATCTTCCTTGGACATATCATTGATAGACACAAACTACAAATTATAAAATTGAAAATGATCAACTCAAGTATCAAAACAAATGATAATGGCGGTTAACTTACAAAAAGAACTAATATTTATTTCCAGATGATTGTTAACTTGCATGAATAACTACCAGACATATGCAGAGTTTCTATGGAGTTAAAGCATGTTTTGTCCATGCGCAAACAAGGATCTAACATTGGCTCCACATCTGGACAGAGTGGTGGACAAGGGGAAGGAGATGGTGAGGCAAGCCAAGTCGTATGCAGAGGTGGCGATGGTTGGTGCAAGGAAAAGAGTGGTAGTGCCGGTGGTACAGCCACTCCTTGGCGTTACAGCAAGGTGAAAAAAACAAAAAGGGGTGTGTAGCAGGGGAGCGTTCCACCACTGCTAGAGAAATACGGTCAATGTGATTTACCGAAAATGGGGACTGGGGGTTTGTCCTATGTCTGCCCAGAAGAAAGTGAGGTGCAGAGGGCTATGTCTAGTTTGAAAGAGGAAGTTTCAATGTGAAGGAGGAATTGGGATTACTGAGGAAGGCGGTAGAAGCTTTTCTTTGTAAAATAGACAAGGGCTTGAGCCTGGGCCAAGGCCAATTGTATTTAGAAAAGGAAAAAGCTAAGGTGGTAAATGGGTTGAATTCACTCAAGCCAGACAAAGGAAAGGCCGGGATTGGGTTGGACCGGGCAGGCCCAAATCGCTCACCTAGAATGAAATGGAGGCTAAAATGGGCTGGGCCTTCTTTTGAAAAGGGCTCCAGGTCCACGTTTGGGCCTATTGCTCCGGTGGGGGCACAGATCCCTGGGCCTGTTGGCTCGTTCCCGATACGCTGGGCAGGGAGCCACCAGTCTTTGTGCTGGCAACACCTATGTTTGTTTTCAACAGCACTTATGCCGGAAACCTAACGTTAGTACCAACTGAGCCTATGCAGACTCATACATCGGCGCTCTCTAGGCTGAACTGCGACACTATGGGATGGCCATTGTTCTGTGGGGTGGCACAGACTTGGGTGTCGGTGCTCTATGGGCTGCCTCCTGTCACCATGGCGGAGAAAGCGACAGTCCAGGTGTTGGAGATCGAAATGTCACTTCAAAGTTTTGCAAACGAGAGAATGACAGAGTCGCCGGGAGGCCTGGAGGACTATGGGAGGCCACAGAAGCTGGCTTCAAAGACTTCTGCGCCGGTGGCCAACCACCTGCCATGCAGTTCACTGTTTCGATGCTGGAAAAAAACTTTTTAGTCGAGAAACAGTTGTATGTTGTTTCTAAGAGTGCAGAATCAATGGGTGAAAGGGGGGAGGTTGAAATGAAAGGAACACTAGTTTTATTTGAGCCTAACAAGGGCGGGAAGATGCAATCGCTGCCAACGATGGTGGCTGAAGGGAGGGAGAATAATAGGAGGGGCAGGTCATATGTTAAGGAGGAAGAACCCATTCCTCCAAACTCCTTTCATCCCAATGTGTTAGATTGGGTAATCCAAAAAGCTATGGAGATTAAGCACTGTGTAGAGATTACATGTGAGGGTTTCGAAGCTGAATTTATGGCATTACTGACAACCACATAGGCTGGAAATGCACAATCCAAATCTGATCCATCCCTTAATTCGGCTAAAAAAAGGGAAAGAGAACTCAAGAGTCTTATGCGGGCAATGAATGATGATAGGGAGAAGAGTTCTAACCAAGGGCATCTCAAAGGAAGGGTAAGATGGTTGCTTTATGAAGTCAAAATAATATCATGGAATGTAACGGGGCTGCATGAACATAATAAGCGGCTCCAAGTTAGAAACTTACTTTGCCAATGGAAGGGGAGCATTATTTGCTTACAGGAGACCAAGTTGGAAGTCATTACAAGAAAGCTAGTCCAAAGTTATAGAGAGGGCAACATGTAGGGTGGTTGTACTTTTTTTTTATAAGTAAAAATATTATATATATATATCAAAAGAGTAACCAAGTACACTGAATGTATACAAGAGAGCACCTTGCCCATAATAGAAAACCCCTAATAACCCAAGAAGCCCGTGAAAAACAACTCAAATTACACCAAGCCCGACCCCAACCCCTTGCTTCCCGTAGAACTAAAACTCTACCCAAAAACCCCACTCCAACCCCTTGTTTTCCCGTCTTCACAATGCCTCCCTTTAGACTTCCCTCTAGATGAACTACCACCCTTAGCGTCGTAGTTGATTCCCGAAAAAAGATGTTGTAACTCCTTGCTTTTTTTGAAACTTGATTTGGTTTCAAGCGCGTGGCTTGCCTCGATTGCAGTAAGTAGTTCTTTAAATTGGTCTTCACATCCTCCATGTGAAATTCCCACAACCTGCTAAATCTCGTTAACTTTAGGCAGAATCCAATCCGTTATTGGATGAAGAGAGACCAGGAGAGCCACAATATCCCCAGTCCTAATTATGTTCGATAAAAGGGTGGAGGAATGTATGGGTAATTTCATTGTGGCTCGCTCTTTTTATCAACTTAGAAGACGGCATCCAATGGGCATTTGCTGGAGTTTATGGCTCGAATATTGATCAGAGAGAAGGCCAATGTGGGAAGAATTGGCGGGACTTCTTAGTTGATGGGAGTTACCAAGTTGCATAGGGGATGACTTTAACGTAATTTGCTTCCAAAGCGAAAGGTCAGCTGTGGCCCACATCACTACTACCAAGAGGGAGTATTCTGATTTCATTTCAGAACAGGAGCTTTCCATTAATTGGAGGTACATTTACTTGGTCCAACAAACGAGAACTCATATCTTAGTCGAGGATTGATAGGTTTTTGCTAACTCCAGATTGGGAGTTACACTTTCCAAATGTAACTCAAAGAAGACTACCCCGTTTATGCTCTGATCACTTCCCATCATCTTAGACTATGGAGGCATCCAAGGGGGTATAAGGTATTTTAAATTTGAGAATATGTGGCTTAAATATGACAATTTTGTAGACAGGGTCAGACAATTGTGGTCTTCTTACAACTTTCAAGACTCTCCAAACTTCATAATGACAAGAAAGTTAAAAGCACCGAAACATGATCTGAAGCAATGGAATGAACAACTTTTTTGGCAATGTGATTCAGCATAGGCACTCTCTCTTAGATGAGCTACAAGGTCTAGAGGGTGAGGAGGTGGCAAGAACTCTCTCTGAATCCAAGAGAATTCGCAAGAGTCAGGTAGTCATAGAACTTGAAAGAGTAACAATGATGGAGGAGATTTCTTGGAGACAAAAATCAAGGGGGCTATGGCTAAAGGAAGAAGACAAATGTACGAAGTTCTTCCATAGGGTGGCTAATTTTCATAGGAGGAACAATGCTGCTGATACGCTCATGGTGGATGGGGAAGTTTCCTTGGGTCAGCTAGTCATCAAGAACCACATTACGCAGTATTACTAGCACCTCATATTTGAACAACACGCCTAGCGACCGAAAGTGGATGGTATAACTTTTTCAGCATTAGATCAACATTGCGCAGGGTGGCTAGAGAGGCCTTTGAAAAAGATGAAGTGTGCAAAGTAATTGGTGGCATGGCTAGTGACAAGGCTCCAAGCCCCAACGGTTTTACCATGGGCTTCTTTCAAGCTTGTTGGGAAGTGATTAAGGGTGATTTTATGTAGGTCTTTCAATATTTTCTCACTAATGCTAGATTTGAAAAAAGTCTTAATGCTACCTTCTTTAGCACTTAATCCCGAAAAGATGGGGTCCACGGATGTTAGAGACTATCGCCCCATTAGCCTTGTGAATGGAGTTTACAAGATTCTTTCCAAAGTACTAGCGAATAGATTGAGTTCGGTGGTGGAAAAGTTAATTTCGAAGCCACAAAATGCATTTTTCAAAGGTAGACAAATCCTAGATTCGGCCTTTATTGCAAATGAAGTTTTGGATGGACGACTCAAATCTAGAGAACTCGGGTTACTTTGCAAATTAGACATGGAGAAAGCCTATTATCACGTCAACAGGAAGTTCTTACTTTATTTACTTGCAAGATGAGGCTTTGGGGAGAAATGGCAAAAATGGGTAGAATTTTGCATATCTACAGTTCGATTCTCTATCTTGGTGAATGGCTCACCGGTGAGTTTCTTCAACTCCTTCTATGGTTTGAGAAAGGGAACCCGCTCTCTCATTTACTTTTTTTATTTGTCATGGAAGCTCTTAATAAGATGATTGTGGGGCCTTGTGGAAGGTGGTTACTCTATGGTTTCTCGGTGGGAAATGGTGATTATGGCTCCATTGAATTTCTCACCTGCTATTTGTTGAGGACACTCTGATCTTCTGTGGTGCACATCTTGGGCACATCCAATCTTTGATGGCTCTACTTCCTTGTTTTGAAGCTATCTCGGGATTGAGAGTTAATCTCTCAAAATCTGAATTGGTGCTGGTGGGGGTTGTCCCTAAAGCGGAGAATTTAGCCTCTCTCTTGGGATGCAAGGTATCATCTCTACCTTGCATTTTAGAAAAGATTGTATTTGTCGAAAGGTGGTAGGCTCACTTTGATTAAAAGTACTCTTTCTAACCCACGCACCTATTTTCTACCCTTGCTCCCGCTCCCCACAAAGGTCTCTACCTGTATTGAGAAACTACAATGGGACTTCTTGTGGAGTGGATTAGGGGAAGAGTTATCTAGTTAATTGGTCAACTGTCTTTACTCCAATTTCTGGGGGTGGATTGGGGATTCGTAACTTGACAAAATTCAATCAAGCTCTGTTGGGTAAATGATTGTGGAGGTACCAACACAAAAGGGGGGCCCTATGGAAGTTCGTTATAGATTCACGATTTGGGGAGGCTTGGGGAGGATGGTACTCAAATGAGGTACGCGGCTCATATGGGGTGGGTTTATGGAAGTACATTAGCAGACATTGGGAGATCTTCCGAAGACATGAACATATTGTGGTGGACAACGGCTCTCATGCCAGATTTTGCTATGACAAATGCTGTGGTAAACGAAGTCTCCAAGACACCTTCCCTGCCATTTTTGAGCTAGCACGAGAAAATGATGCAGCGATAGCCAATCTATTAGCCTTTTCCAGTGGCTCTCCTCAATGGAATGTTGATTTTATTAGGGCAACCCAAGATTGGGAGTTGGAGACTATCATAGAGTTCTATGCGGCATTGTATGTTGTAAGCATGAAAGAGGGTAGCAGCGATAAGATGTCTAGAGCCCCTCCAAGAAAGGTAGATTCACTGTCATATCATTTTACCAAGTTCTTTTTTTTTTTTTTTTTTTTTTTTTTT
>QEOT01001324.1:7812-18936 GCA_003123785.1 Pterocarya stenoptera
TGCCAAAATTTGATTACGCCCAAAGAATAACGCGGTAGTTGTAGCACAACTTTGGAGTGTCGATTCCACAGCGAGATAAAATAAAAGAATAGTAGAAGGAACAAATAAACTAAAGAAAAATATTAAATGATTAATGGAGAACAAAGATTAATTTTAAATGCAAATTAAAGTGAAGCAAGGTGACTAACGAAAAAAAGTACTCAAATTCGACGAACAGTAGAGCGTCGGGAATCCCTTGCACAAATCTAGTATTTTAATTATTTTTAATTCATTGAATAACTCAATTGGAAACTCAATTCCCAAAATTCTCAATCGGAAGATATAGATTTATAAACCAAGATTAAACCAAATGTAACCCTATGAAGAATCATTCACCACTTTTAAAATATGTAAATTATTATCACTATTGAGAAAATCTAACGACGACAATATACTCAGGAAGCGATATTGCAGAAAACAATTAAATCAATATAGATAAATAATTGATCCAAACATAATCAAGAGCTAATCCATTCAATAGAGAAAGCATGACTAAATCTATAAACATAATAAATTCTATGATTATTCGGAGAAGAAAACATCAACGATGAATTAAAAATGATAAAACAAAAGGGTTTTAGTAATTGAAAACCAAATACATAAATCAAAAATAAATTAAAAATACCATCTAATGTACAAGTTCATCCCTAGCCCTACTTGAGAATTTAGTTACCCATAAATATAATGGACAACAAAAATCTCAAGAGAAAAGTAAAACAAACGACAGCCATGGCAATTAATTTCCTCTCCTCCTCTTTTCAGTCTCCGCTCTTGATATACTTATATAGGGTAGGAAATAAACCCTAATATCTTCATGATTCCCGCCTAGAAAAATCGCCTAAATGTTTGGATTTATCTTGGAAGCCAAGTACGCACTTCAGGAATTCGAATTTGGAAATTCTTATTAAAGACAAAGTCGTATCCCTTTAAGTTAGCTTTCCAACGTGTCTAGAATCGTATCAATCCGATATGTGAGTAGAAAGTTATATTCAAAATACTAAAGTATATCCAGACTGTCTCCTAGAGCATGTTGGACTCTGACTATTTCTCTTGATCCGAATTACTCTTAAACCCCATCATTATCTTTATTTGAAGAGTCCTACACTCATTGAAAGTTCTTAGGTTGTTCCAACTCTTGCCTATTTGAAAGTCTTTTGAATTTGACTGGGTTTTGACTTACTCTTTTATAGTCCCTAAAATTAAACATAAAAATTTGCTTAGGAGTATCTCAAAATAAATAGAAACTTAATTCAAGAATACACATTAATTCCTATAATTTCTATTTATATTTTAGCGTTATAGTCCAATAATAGGGTACTTAGAGTGCACTCTCGTACACTCATTAATCATCTTCTGAGTTTTCAGTGTACCTGCTTGTAGGGCTTAGCACTGAGTATGATGCGCTAGTCACCTACCTTACCACTCGTGCTGACCCCCTTTCACCATAGCAGATTTATAGCTTTCTTTTAAATCATGAGCCTCGGCTACAACATCAAACCAACACTCTTCTCACTGGTCCTTCCTTCGCTGCCCATCTCACTACCTCCAAACCGACACCAACTTTTAATGGTTCTAATTGTGGGAGAGGTGCTAGAGTTTTTAGAGGAAGACGTGGAGGAGGTAGGCCAAACTTTACCTTCTTCTCCACTGGTCCAGATAACCGTCTTTAGTGTCAAGTTTGTAACAAACCTGGGCATACTGCCCTTTCATGCTATCAGAGGTTTAATCACAGTTATCAGTCAGCACCCCTTCCCTCTTTATCTGCAAATTTGACCACCACGGCTTCACCCACATCATATATTAATTCTTGGTTTCCTGACACCGTTGCCACTCACCATTTTACACCTGATTTCAGCAATCTCAACTCGGATTCATCATCATAGCATGGCTCCGACCAAGTGAGCATTGGAGTTGGCTTAACCATGCCCACACAGCACACTGGTTTAGTACAGCTTCATACCTCTTCTGACAATTTTGTTCCTTCTAAACTCTTGCATGTTCCCTCAATAACAAAAAATTTGCTATCTGTGCGTCAGNCAAACCGACACCAACTTTTAATGGTTCTAATTGTGGGAGAGGTGCTAGAGTTTTTAGAGGAAGACGTGGAGGAGGTAGGCCAAACTTTACCTTCTTCTCCACTGGTCCAGATAACCGTCTTTAGTGTCAAGTTTGTAACAAACCTGGGCATACTGCCCTTTCATGCTATCAGAGGTTTAATCACAGTTATCAGTCAGCACCCCTTCCCTCTTTATCTGCAAATTTGACCACCACGGCTTCACCCACATCATATATTAATTCTTGGTTTCCTGACACCGTTGCCACTCACCATTTTACACCTGATTTCAGCAATCTCAACTCGGATTCATCATCATAGCATGGCTCCGACCAAGTGAGCATTGGAGTTGGCTTAACCATGCCCATACAGCACACTGGTTTAGTACAGCTTCATACCTCTTCTGACAATTTTGTTCCTTCTAAACTCTTGCATGTTCCCTCAATAACAAAAAATTTGCTATCTGTGCGTCAGTTTTGTTCTGATAATTCTGTTTATTTTGAATTTTACTCTGATTGTTTTTCTTGTGAAGGATTTACAACCTCGGGGGGTTCTACTTCGGGGCACCGCTAACAATGGTTTGTATGTCTTACCTGTGGAGGCCACTACTTCATCGTCATAATCTGTCTCCCCAAGCCTTCATTGGTGAACGAACCTCTTCCTTACAATGGCATCTTCGGCTAGGACACCCATCTCAATGTATCACAAACTTTGTTATTTGTAGTTTTAATTTACCTATTAGTTCAACCGCACCTACTCATCACTGTAATGCTTGTTTACAAGCCAAAACTCATGCACTTCCACACCCTTTAACTCCTTCACGATCCATCAAACCATTTGAGTTGCTATTTCTAGATGTGTAAGGTCCAGCCCCAACCTTATCCACAAGCAGTTGTAGGTTTTATTTTTCTATTGTTGATGATCATACCAAATATATTTGGCTTTTTCCTATTCAATCAAAATTAGGTGTTTCTCACATTTTTATTGCCTTTTTGCATTATGTGAGTAATTACTTTTCTTTAAATGTAATGGCTATTCAGTCCGACTGGGGCGGTGAATTCCGACCTCTTAAAAAAATTCTTCAAATTTTTGGAATTGTACATTGCATTACATGTCCCTATTCACATGAGCAAAATGGAACCATTGAACATCGTCACAGGCATATAGTGGAGACTGGCTTGTCGCTTTTAGCTCAAGCCTCCATGCCTTCTCAATATTGGTCAGACGTGTTCCAAACATCTGTTTTTTTATTTATTAATCGAATGCCTACACTTGTTTTAAAAAATAAATCCCCTTTTCAAATGCTTTTTAAAAAAAATCCCGATTATAATTTTCTTCGCATCTTTGGCACTGCATGGCCATATTTACGACTTTATAATAAACACAAAATGGATCTCGATTCACACTTTGTGTGTTCATGGGCTATAACCCTGATCACAAGGGGTATAAGTGTCTTCATCTACCATCGGGCCGGATCTACATGTCTAGAGATGTTACCTTTAATGAAACCGAATTTCCATTTGAATTTCAGCCCAATATCTCAATCCGTATCCAACCTACAGTTTTATCTCACTTAAAATTGCATTCCTACCACACAACCTGGGCCCATTCCTCTACACCATACCACACAAACAAACTTAAACACTCCCCCTTCTGTTGAGCAAAACATTTCTTCCCAACCCAATACTTTTAACACTTGGCCCAGTCCTCCAATTATTCAAAGCCCAACTTCACCTCATTCCCTTACATTGGCTTCACCTCCGGATTCAGAATCTTTCCCAAATTCAGACCTCCCTCAATTCCTAGATTCAACTTCCCCTCGTTCTGCTGCACCTGCTCACTCAGTGCCATCTCCTCCAACTACCTTGGCTCATACTCACAACCAGCATCACATGGTAACTCGAGCAAAGGTAAACACCCTAAAACCTCTCCTTCGCACAGATGGCACGATGCCATGGCCTACACGAAAATCTTCACTCTCACTCACAATTTCAGCACCTACACCAGTTCCTGATGAACCCATCACTTACACAGAGACATCTAGGTTTCCTGAATGGCGAGAAGCCATGCAAACCAAATTTCATGTACTTCTTCACAACCACACGTGAGACTTAGTTCCCCCATCAAATTCATTCAATGTTTTGGGACCCAAATGGATCCTCAAAAGAAAATGGAATGCTAATGGTACTCTGGAAAGGCGAAAAGCACGCCTAGTAGCTAAAGGATTTCATCAACAAGCTGGGGTTGACTACAATGAGACTTTCTCTTCTGTAGTCAAACCGACCACAATTCGAGTCATACTATCCTTAGCAATTTCTTATAACTGGTCACTATAGCAGTTAGACATACAAAATGCATTCTTACATGATGAACTGGAGGAAGCAGTCTATATGCAACAACCCCAAGGTTTTGTTCATCCTGATTTTCCACTTCATGCATGTAAATTGAAAAAGGCCATTTATGGCCTAAAACAGGCCCCCCGGGCCTGGTTTTCTAAACTGAGCATCAAGTTATTTTCTCTTGGTTTTCAAGAGTCGAAATCTGATACTTCTCTCTTTATTTAGCGTAATGCATCTCATATTATATTTGTTTTGATATATGTGGATGACATTATTGTAACTGGTTCCAGCTTTCAATTAATTTCTGAGTTTATTTCTAACCTTGGCATGTCATTTCCTGTTAAAGACTTAGGACACCTTCATTATTTCTTAGGAATTGAAATTTCTAGAAATAATCAAGGCTTGTACTTATGTCAATCCAAATATGTGTCAGATCTTCTCAAAAGAACAAATATGCATAATGCCAAATCAGTTTCTTCTCCAATGTCCTCATCACTAAAACTTTTGGCCTTTGAAGGAAACTCCTTTGAGGATCCTCATCTCTACCGTAGTGTAGTTGGTAGCTTACAATATTTGTGTTTCACTTGTCCTGACATTTCATTTGCCGTCAACAAAGTTTGTCAATATATGCATAGTCCAAAAATTCCACATTGGCAAGTTGTCAAACGAATTCTTAGATATCTTAAACAAACTCCCAATTGTGGACTTCATTTCCCTCCATCTTCAAAATTAACTCTTTCCGTTTTTTCTGATGTTGACTGGGCCGGTAGTCCTGATAATAGAAAATCCACTGGCGGGTTCTGTGTTTTCTTTGGATCTCACATTGTCTCATGGGGCTCCAAAAAGCAACCCACAATTGCCCGATCTTCGACTGAAGCAGAGTATAAAGCAGTGGCTAATACTGAACTCTTTTGGATTCAAAATCTTTTGATGGAACTTGGAATTTTCTTGAAAAAACCACCAACACTGTGATGTGATAACTTGGGTGCAACCTACTTGTCAGTAAATCCAATTCCACATGCTTGGTGCCAATTCTACATGCCTCTCACCAAGCATGTGGAATTAGACTGCTATTTTGTAAGGGATCGGGTGGCTACCAAAACTCTTATTGTTTCATTTGTTTCCAGCAAAGATCAGCTGGCTGATATTTTCACCAAACCATTGTCTACAGCTCAGTTTAATTTTTTGCGATCAAGCCTCACCGTTTCACAGATGCCGCTTGCATCGAAGGAGGCTATTAAGGAAGAAGAGAAGGGCCAAATTAAATCTGTCAAGACAAAGGCCCATGATGGTGCACTAAGCAAAAACATCACAGCAGCCACCACAGACAACGTGGAAGCACAGCAGAGACAACCCTCACAGCAGACACAGTTCATACACAACAAAGAAATAATGAATCTTCTAGAATTGTAAATATAGAATAGGTGTCAACTAACCCTATGTAATTCTGTTAGCAGCAATACTTGTCTATATATAGATTGTAAGTTCACGGAAGAAATACAATGTGAAAAATAGAGAGGATGAATTCATTATAGCATCTCCTGGGTATTGTGTCAAATAGTTGATATACATTCTGGAAATTTATTCCTTTACTCTCCGTCAAAACAATAGGGCCTTTAGGCTCATTACTAAAATTTCTGAAGAGATTAAATATATACATAGGTTGATCAAATGTTGAATCGATTATCAGAAGAAGACTTGGGCCAAAAATTAGATACATTCTAGAAAAATAAAATCTCCATCGAAGAGCAGCATATGAAAGGTTTTCATAAAATTTCTCATAGGAGCGAGAATGAAGCTTTCACGCAAAATAGAGGCTACCTGTAAATTAAATGTTAGTGCTTCACTTCACGCAATGTTTTTTTGTATCTCTTCTATTGTATTCATCCTTCGTTGAAATTGTGGGGAAGGGACTACTGGAATAATTTCCCTTCCCCTCTGAGTTTATTACATAGCATATGTTAAAATCTCATCAAGATGACAGGAGAGAGATCATTGCATTGGCAGAATCAGGCCCATCATTATTTACGCTTGGTATTACATTCATTGGAGATACAAGCTTAACAAAATCTCTGAGTTCTGTAAAGCTGCAATGCTCACTGTACGGCACTTCATACCTGGGAAACGAGGCAAAAGTCTCAAATTAGTCATGTTTGGCTGGTATGAACCAGTCATCACATACTCTGACATTCACGTCAATGGAAACTTCGAGCTACAATCACAGAGAATACGTATTACTATGCCCTATAGAGCTACAATCAAGAATTACCGAATATGATACTATTGGGGTGCACTAAATCCTTGTGAAAAAAATTGCCCTATAACTCTGAAATGAATTGTATAGGACTAAAACAAGCATCAGACCCGTACTTCGCATTATGCAAAATAGAAGGTGAACAGAACGTTCAGCCGTTTATAGTCGCGTTGCCTGCAGCCGCCAGAACACTTTGGCAGCATATGAAAAGCCTCACTCTATCCATTAATTGGTCCAGAACATGTGAAACACGAGAGATCTAGATAGTTTTCTAAGGGCTTAATATAGATAAACAAAGTCAAGAAAATTACAACTTCACCTTATAACCGTACCCTGCTGCCACCTTCTCCCCGGAGACTTCTTCTTTCCTTTACCAAATGTCCACCCAGTAGGAGAGAAAGCAACTATGAGACTGAATCGACCCTGATCAATAAGATTCCAAAATATAACAAGTGCCTATCCCACTAAACAAGGTCAGACTTTGTCACTTCAAAAGAGAAGGCACACATTTTTACAAAAAGTGAGTCCATTAAAATAGTCAAAATGCAAGGTGCTAGCCTGGAGAAATTTTCACAAACATGTGATTTGTGTGTGTGTGTGTGAGAGAGAGAGAGAGACAGAGACAGACAGACAGACAGACAGAGACAGAGAGTCGAAATCCTTTTCCAGTTATGTGACTGTGAATCCATGTATTGAAAGAACAGTGCAATAATATTATTCCTTTACCACATATTGATCAGATATGTGCTTTAGACGTTTGAAGCTCGCAAGTGTCCACATTGGCACAACATGAATGTGGCTTTCTTGTTCATTCACTGTAAACCACTGCATGTCCTCCTCTGAGAATCCCAAACATCTTAAAATACGCAGTTTTGCTGCGGTGACGTAAACCTTTTTACGGAGCACACGAGCAACCTCCAAGAACAGCCGCTCCTTTCCTAGAAAGAAAATACGCTTTGATCATAAATAGATAACTCTATGAAAATTGCATCCAAAAAGTGAGAAGGGGATTGCATTAACCAAATAGTGCAAAAACGTAATCTAATATGAATTTCATGTGAACATATCCAATTTCCATGTGTAAGCCTACTAATGATAAAGAAATTTAAGGATCCGGGGTGCTCTTCGGAAGAGCTTAAGTTTCTTCTTTAAGACCTTATTTATGTGGGCCAGGGCTAGAGATTTTAATGGTCCCAATTTCCATGATTTCCTTGTATCTATTTCTAGATCCTAATTAGGTGCATTCTCTTGTATACTTCCTGTACTAGGGCTATGCCTATTTTTCGTATTAATTAAATTTCTTTTACTTGTCAAAAAAAGTAGAAGTCTACTATGGAGATCCATAGAGAGGGGAGGGGGGACAGAGAGAGAGACAGAGAGGCATGTGAACTCTACCAATTGTGTAGCTACCGATCAGAAAAAGCGTTTTAGGGTTGAAAGCTTCAGCTTGAATGCAATCAATGACGAACTGAATTACAGCCTCTTGCTTTGGAAAGTCATACTGCAATAAATCATGAAATGACACTAGACTTCGATGAGTAAGATTAAAAAGACATAGTGAATAAAATGACGGGGGGGTTCCACACTTTTCTAATCATAAGAGCTTCTGTGTGTAGTGAAAGTAAAGGAGAAGCTTCCAATGTTGTTATCAACTTTTCTCAGTGCCAAAGGTGAACGAGAACGTAAAGTTGCAAGCACAAATGTGGAAATGTGCTTGATATAAACTGTCCATTATGATTAAATCAACTTCAGTTTCTATATTAGTTCTATATTGTTTAGGCATTATGTTTAGGGGAAATTATAGGAATACACACAGAGGGGTGCTTTTCAATTCAGTTTTACATCAGTGAATACACACAATATATACTCTTAAGAAAATAGAATTCTGATTTTCAAAGCCAATGAATTGGCCTGAGACCAAATAAGGCCCACGTCTATAGCAATCATAAACAGTGCAGACTCAAATGAGCCAGGTAGATTCAGCCATCCAAACCTAGTTATTAACTAATTGCATAAATATGCTTGGTTGACTCTATACTAAGAAAAGCCAAAGGATCCAGGTTTGTATAAAGCCCACAGCTCCAATAGGAAATTGATCCCTTTTTATTTTGGAAGAAATCACATAAGACAATTCACCTCAAGTAGACTCACCTGGGGGTTACAGTAAGTGGTGTCAAGGATAAGAGTATGGATAGGACGTGATTGCAAAACAGGCATGCTAGTCATTTCCTGACTAAAGCGAAAATCCCCTGTATGTAGAATAGCCTAATCGCAAAAAAGGAGACCTAATGAGCTTTGAATACAATAGTAGGAAAATAGTAAAAATTAGATATAGAGTACTGGGAAGTCAGTTTGAACCACACCTTACCATTGGGTGGTTCAAAAAGTATCATTATGGAACCAGGACAGTGGTTTGCATCCAAGCAGGTCACATCAATACCAGCAATATTGATTTTTTGGTTGAGCTGTAAAATTTGCAATCTGTCCCATGTGATCCCAATCTTCATATTCACAAGCATAGCTGTGATCGAGGAGCAATAAATCTTTCCATGACAGAAGGATCTTGTTAGACCTTGATAATCTGCAGCCCAAAAATAAGAGAAGAAACCCAATGGTATGAAGCAAAAAGCCAAGGCTTACAAAATGACTATCCTTCCCTCTAAATTATTGCAACAACCCAGCCCCAGGCATTCATTTGGACAATGAAATATAGAGCACCCCCTGGAAGATCATTATTACATTAAGGCAGCGCAACACAAACTACGCATAATAGATATCAATCCTCATGGCCATCCATCAGCGTTTTCTTTACTAGATGCTTCAATATGATATACCATGGTGGACCTATAAATTTTTAAAGATGGATCATGTCAAGAGAGTACCAGATACTTAACTATAATAGCAAGTGGGCGCATAAGAGTGTTGCCTTACCCTGGCAGATTTCAATTTAACTTTATGGCCTGTCACTCCCCCAATCTTAATGCAAGTAACATGATGCTTCAACAAGAACACTAATATACTATGCAAGTGTATTTAGCATGATGCTTCTGCTTAAGCTCTTCTCAGAAAAGTATACGGGCATGAGCTACATAGAAAAAAACTGTAATATTTGATATATAACTACAACACAGCCGTTAGAATTTCAGTATTTCACTTAATGGCAAACCAAGCTAGTGCAAAGGAAATATTGTGCTTTTAGAACATGGGTGGAATGACAACTAGTATCGAGGAAACCTAGCTGAATTCACCATCTAGTTCTTCCCAAGAAAAAAACAAACTTTACTGTCTAGCTCAAGCAATCAAAGAAAAATTCCTTCACCTCTGTCAGCTAAGCAATCTCAGTGAATCAAAGTTGTGGTTCTTGTAAAGATAAAAGACAGAATATAGCAATTAAATGGAATAAAAAAGAAAAACAACTTGCAGCAACATAACAAAGAAGAAATGCTCAGATACACAAAGTTCCATCTACTTTCATTACATGTACAAAAGAAATGAACTTACGGTCCATATGAAAATGAGTGAGAAACCAATGGGAACAGTCTCCTCTAAGATATCGAAAAGCATCCTGCAAATGTTAATCAGAACTTAAAATCTGGTTGTCAAAGAAGACGTGTAAAAGAACTATAACTTATCATAAATATCAAGAAGCAAATGCATAGCAGAAGTGTTACAACAAAAGTCTTTCGCCTCATTGTTCTGAAAAGGTTTGCGCATAGAGCCTCTCTCCTAAACACTTTTCTCTCTGTACACATGCGAAATATCACATAGTTGGTGTTACTTTGTTGATGGTGTTTTGTTAATGGCGTAAGAATATTGCGGTGATAAGTGTTTTGTTCTCTTTTGTTTGTCACGTTCGATGGTTGCACTGGGGTCGTGAAGAAATGTTCTTATTGGTCACAAGACTTTTGCGTTTAAGAGGGAAAACGAGATGTGGTGGAGAATCACGGAGAGTAGTCGCAGTGTGGTGAAATACATCTCTATTGATCACGATGCTCTGGTGTGGTTGGCTTCAATGGTGAGGGAATGTGTTGCTTCAGTGGGATCCTCTGAGCTTCTTAGAACTCATAGAAAAGGGAACTAGGTGCTTGTGGTGCAGAGGTGCCACAACTACTTTGGCAAGTTCTTCTCTTTATCGGAGTTCAGTCATGAGAAGAAGCGAGGTTTGATCGTGGTGCCAGAAGGGAGGATGGGGGGAGGGTTGGAGGAATTTTGGCAAAACCTTGAAGGAGCTCTTATCTCCATCCTCTGTTTTGTGCAAGGAAAACAGAGATAAAGGTGGCATGGGCAAGATGAAACAAGCAGGGGCGTTGAAAGAGGTTACACGAGAAGGTGGTTCTCCATGGGTGCTTCCACCATCGACGACGATGCATAAGTCAACTTCTTGATCGTACAGAGAGGTACTCCAAGGTCATATGGAGATGCCTTGAACCGCGAAGCAT
>QEOT01001324.1:18946-30513 GCA_003123785.1 Pterocarya stenoptera
TCTCCATGGGTGCTTCCACCATCGACGACGATGCATAAGTCAACTTCTTGATCGTACAGAGAGGTACTCCAAGGTCATATGGAGATGCCTTGAACCGCGAAGCATAAAAAGAGGGCAGGTCTGCCAGGTTCAGGTGGCTCTTCTATTTCGGCTGATGCGAAAAGCCATGAGGGGGGTGGCAAGGACGTGGTGGGTCTGAATGAGGTAAGGGTGCTTCAGGCGTTGACTGAAATGGAGCAACAAGTGGTTTTTCTAATGGATAATATACACTGGCTAAAACGGTGCATTAAGGGGAAGGGGGCTTTGCAGATGGGCTTGGGTTTGGGCCGGGGATTGGGCTCTAATGTAGTGAGAGGGGGCTTTAGTTTTATAGACCAAGTTGGGCCATCAAAGGGAGCTGGGCTGGGCCAGGGAATAGGCCCAAAATGGGTTTGGATGGAGGAGTTTTGGGTTTCGCCCGATATATCAATTCAGGGCCTTAACTGCTCTCCCACGGCGCCGGCCTGTGACCCGCCGGACCCAGTCCTTGCACAAAAAGTTTCGCCAGTCGCCGACGATCATCTTGGTGGGTTGGTACCATCACATCGGCGGGAGGAAACCAAGCAAGAGGAGTTGATAGAAGAGCTCGACGGCGAGGTTGCTTTTGATGGGGAGATCAGGGGGTCTTCAGCGCAGTCCAACCTTCCAGTGGTGGAAGTACCTTCGAGGGAGCTTGTCCCATGGATGGATGACCAACTTTTATTGGGTGGAATCGTCGATGGTGGCATCGGGAACACATCAAAGGTGTTGTTTGGTGAGTTACAATTGGCTCGCTCTTCAGGAGAAGTGGTGTTAGATGGCTTACAGAAGGGTGCTAAAAAAGGTGGTGGAGCTACAAGGGTAGTCCTACCCCACTAAGTGCTATTCCACCTAACTCAGTCCCTAAATCTTCAGATTAGGTGCTGAAAAAGGTGGCGGAGTTACAGGATTGTGTGGGGATTTCCTATAAGGCTTCGAAGAGCAATTTAAGGCCATTTTAGTTGCTATCAAAGCAGGTAGGTCAACGGCTTTGAAGCCAGCAGCCAAAAAAGATAAAGAGCTGAAAAGATTGATATCCTCTATTAATTATGATAACAAGGAGACTAGTGTTGGGAGGGAAAGGTTGAAGGGGTGGGGGAGTTGTTTATCTTATGAAGCCTAGAATCTTATCGTGGAATGTTAGGGGGGTCAATGATGTTAACAAGCGACTTCGCATTCGATCCCTTCTCCGTAGTTGGAAAGTTGATATTGTTTGTCAAGAGACTAAGCTGAGCCATGTTGACAGAAATATTATTCGAAGCTTATGGGATTGTTCTTTTGTGGGGTGGAGTTATTTAGCTTCTTTGGGCACTTCAAGAGGGGTGTTGTTGAGGCAAGCCGCACGCTTGAAACCAAATCAAGTTTCAAGAAAAGCAGGGAGTTACAGCGTCTTTTTTCGGCAATCAACTACAACGCTAAAGGGTGGTAGCTCAACTAGAGGGAAGTCTAAAAGGAGGGCATTGTGAAGACAGGGAATCAAGGTATTAGGGTTGGTGTTCGGGTAGAGTTTTAGTTCTACGGGAAACTAGGGGTTGGGGTCGGGTGTGATGTATTTTGGGTTGTTTTTTTTATGGGCTTTTTGGGTCATTAGTGGCTTGTTGGGTCATTTTGGGCAAGGTGTTTTCTTGTATACATTCAGTGTACTTGGTTTCTCCTTTTTATATATACAATATTTTTACTTATCAAAGAAAAAGAGGGGTGTTGTTGATGTGGAATATGAGAGTGGTGGAGTTAGTAGAGTATTGCATTGGGAACTATTCAGTGGCTGGTTCATTCAAGAATATTGAGGATGGGTGGAAGTGGGCTCTTGTGGAAGTGTATGGGCCTAATGCAGATCGAGAAAGAAGCTCTTTGTGGGAGGAACTGGCAGGTTTGTATTATTTATGGGAATTACCTTGGGTCGTGTGTGGTGACTTTAATGTTGTACGCTTTCCTTGTGAGAGGGAGGGGGCTACTTCTTTGACAAGGGCGATGGAAGACTTCTCGGAGCTGATTTTTTATCTTAACTTGATTGATCTTCCTCTAGTTGGGGGGTTTTCACGTGGTCTAACAGTAGGGGGTCAAGGTTGGACAAATTTCTAGTTGATACTTCTTGAGAGACACATTATTCGGACCTGAGCCAGAAAAGATTGCCACTGGTATGCTCTGATAATTTTTCCATTTTGTTAGATTGTGGGAGCATTCATGGGGTTAGCGTTACTTCAAATTTGAGAATATGTGGCTACAAACGATTGGTTTTGAGGAGAGGGTGATGAATTTGTGGGTTTCCTATTCCTTTCATGGTACCCCTAGTTTTATTGTGGCTGGTAAACTTAAAGCCCTTAAGCTGGATTTAAAGAAGTGGAATATTGAGGTTTTTAGACATACGGATTAGCAAAAAAGTCTTCTTTGGAATGAGTTGCATTCTCTAGAAGTTGGGGAGGTCAATGAGGAGTCCTTGTTGATAAAGATTGAGGTGGTGTCTAAGATAGAAAAGGTTTTGTTGATGGAAGAAATTTCTTGGAGACAAAAATCTAGAATGACATGGTTGAAGGAGGCCACAAATGTACTAAGTTCTTCACAAAATGGCAAATTCCCATAGGCATATTAATGTGATTAAGGATATTCAAGACCATATTGTGAACTATTATGAAGATCTTCTCAAAGAGATTGCAGTGTGGCGTCCTAAACTGGATGGTTTTTTTTTTATCAGCTAGATGTTAGTGTAGCAAGTTGGCTGGAGAGACCATTTGAGGAAGCTGAAGTGCAGCAAGTGGTGAGTGGTATGTGCAAAGATAAAGCCTCGGGCCCAGATGGATTTTCTTTGGCTTTCTTTCAAGAGTGTTGGGACACAGTGAAGGATGATGTGATGTGGGTTTTTCATGAGTTTCATCTTTGTCACAAATTCGAGAAGTCTCTTAACGCTACTTTCATTGCCCTCATCCTGAAGATAGTGGGGGCCATAGAGTTGAAAGATTTCCGTCCTATTAGTTTGGTAGGCGGGATTTATAAAATCATTTCGAAGGAGTTAGCAAATCGTATGAGTTCGGTGATGGATAAAAATAATAATTTCCAAACCTCAAAACGCCTTTGTATGGGGTCAACAAATTTTGGATTCAGTTTTGATAGTGAATGAGTGTTTGGACAGCCGGTTGAGGGATGGTATTCCGGGAGTCCTTTGCAAGTTGGACATGGAAAATGCCTATGACCACGGGTGCTGGGATATTTTGCCATATATGTTGAGAAGATATGGCTTCGGAGATTGGTGGTGTGGTTGGGTTAAACATTGTGTTTTGACTGTCTGGTTTTCTGTTTTAGTTAATGGCAAACCTTGTGGAGTTTTTCAGAGTTCGAGGGGTTTGTGATAAGGGGACCCGTTATCTCATTTTCTCCCTGTTTTAGTAATGGAGTCCCTGAGTCGCATGGTGGAGGCTGCTGTAAGGGGAGGTTTTCTTGTCGATTTTTCAGTGGGTAACATTAATAATGGGGCTTTATCCATTTCCCACTTATTGTATGCGGATGACACTTTAATTTTCTGTGATGCTGACAGCGGATAGATTCAAGCTTTAAGGACCGTTCTTTTGTGTTTTGAAGTTGTTTCGGGACTTTAGGTGAACCTAGGTAAGTTGGAATTGGTCCCGGTAGGGGGAGGTGGAGAATATCAACCTTCTAGCATAATTGTTTGGATGCAAAGTGGCTGCTCTTCCTATGAAATATTTCAGACTTCCTTTGGGAGCCTCTTTCAAAGCAAAAAATATTTAGGATGGTGTTGTAGAGAAGGTAGAAAAAAGGTTTTCGGGTTGGAAGCGGCTCTACCTATCAAAAGGAGGGAGATTAACTCTTATCAAAAGTACCATTTCCAATCTTCCTACATACTTTCTTTCTTTATTTCCTTTACCGGTGGGGGTGGCTAATCGGATTGAAAAACTATTTAGAGCTTTTTTGTGGGGCAGCATGGGTGAGGAGAATAAATTTCATCTTGTGAGTTGGCAAAAAGTGTGCAGTCCGAAGGAGTTGGGAGGTTTGGGGGTGTGTAACTTGATCATTTTTAATAAAGATCTACTAGGAAAGTGGTTGTGGAGATTCCAATTGGAAAGGGCTTCGTTGTGGAGAATGGTCATGGATCGGAAGTGTGGTTGTGATTGGGGGGGTTGGTGTTCCAAGGAGGAGGGTAGGGGGACTTATGGTGTGAGCCATTGGAAATTTATTAGAAAGGGGTGGAAGGTGTTTGCAACACACATCAATTTTGAGGTTGGAGAGGGCACAAGAATTAGTTTCTGGTTTGATGAATGGTGTGGTGAGAGAGCTCTATTTTCTGTTTTTCCAGGTGTTCTCAGATTGGCTGAAAATCTGCAGGCTGCTGTCTCAAATGTGTTGTGTCGAGCCAATGGTACAGTGCATTGGAATATAATCTTTTCCAGAAATGCGCAGGATTGGGAAATTGAGGAGATAGCAGGTTTTTTCAGCTTTCTTTATTCCAAGAAAATTGGAGGAAATGGGAGAGATAGAATGTTGTGGAAACATTCGGGGAGTGAAAAATTTTCTGTTAAATCTTTCTATAAGGTGCTGACAAACCATCAGCCCATTGTGTTTCCATGGAAGGGTATTTGGAGAGTTCCCATGCCATCCAAAGTTGCATTTTTACTTGGACTGCAGCTTTAGGAAATAATTTTTTACTTGGACTGCAGCTTTAGGAAAGATTTTGACGGCTGACAATTTAAGGAAACATGGGATGATCGTAATGGAGTGGTGTTACATATATAAGAACAATCGTGAATCAATTGACCATCTTTTTCTACATTGCAAGGTGGCGAGGGAGTTATGGGCTGGTATATTTAGTAGAGCTGGGTTGACTTGGGTTATGCCCAAGAGTGTGGTGGAACTCCTAGCATGTTGGAATAGGCATCATCATAGCTCTCAACTGACGTGGAGGATGATTCCTTTGTGCTCATTGTGGTGTATATGGATGGAAAGAATTAGAGGTGCTTCAACAAGAAGGAGAGAGCTATGGGGGAAATATGGAACTTTTTTGTGTTTTCTTTGGTTCAATGGTTTTCTGCTATTGTATTAAAGGAAGGGAATGTTCATGAGTTTTTGCTTTCTTTTCAGCTTTCTAGAACGTAATTAGGTGTCTCTTTTATATACTTTCTGTGTACAATGCGCTTTGCCTAGTTTCATTCGATCAATAAAGTTTATTTAAAAAAAAAAAGGTTTGCACACAGGGCATGGAATCACATTAACCCATTACAGTACTAAGTTTCAGTGACCGCAGTGCTAAATATGAGTCGCTGCCCCAATGGCCAAGCCAGCATTTTATGATCAAGTTTTAGAATTCAAATTCATGGGAAAGCATGACCACAGTCCATAGTGAACATCAATTTATTGCATAAGAGGAAGCTCTATAGTGGCAGGGAACTATAAAAACTCAATAAGAGTGACAAATGAAAATTACAGTATCTATAATCAATTCAAAGGGCATTTACCACTCGAAATGGTGTTCCTGCTATGCAGCACCACGAGGGGACATCCTTGAGTTTGCCATTTCTGAAAATATTTTTCGCCACAGCACGTTTAAGGCCAGAATCCGAGCATCTTTTTCCTACCCCTCTCTTCCCCACAGAGGTGTTGACTTTCTTCCCATCAGTCACAGACCCTGGAAAATAATCTGTAATCAACTTATTTACACCTATCTTTTTAGTTTCATCCACTGCTATATCCAAAGCATCATTGTAAATTTGAACTCCATTGGTGCTCTGTCTTTGAGCCTCAGAGAAGGCATGCATATCAGAATGTGTTTCAACAACATTAGCACTTCCTTTTCTATGTTCACTAAGAGCATGCACAATCTTCTTCCTTGGACCCAGTGCAGTGATACCGATACCGAACAGATCCTTAAGTAAAAATGAAAGGAGGGAAATAAAATAAGTACTCAGATAAATTTTGTTTCACTAACTAAACAAGTAATAAGATGGAAAAGAACATGAACCAGGAGTGGTTCAAGATATAGAGAGCAGGACTGGGTTTCTAATCACTACATTTTCATTGCTAGAAACATTTACATCCAAACAAAATACATTGTTCAAGGATAGGCTTAACGAGTATACTTCAATTACCACACAAGATATCAGAGTTTTCCAGCAGCATCAATGATCTTTCCATCTGTACAAGGTTGTATTATATCCATATGTACTCATCTTGCTTATAAACTGAATCCCATTTTTTGTTCTAAGAACATTTTGACAGTTATATGGATATAGAAGCATTCACGATCCACAACCAGCAGTGTCAAGAGCTTAATCTGATTGACACAATGTCTACCCTAAGATGAATAGAATCAGTGGGTTAGCAATCAAACAGTTCAGAATGAATGTCACCTCTTCTGTCAGCCATTGTAAGGTGTCCCAATCAATCTCTTCTCGGGCAAAAATATCCCCATACCTTTCTAAACCTAAACTGCGAACCCACTCAAGAACAGGAGAGATGTCAACAACTGGACGATGAATTTGAGGCTCACTTTCATCAGCGGGAACAGTAATCTGCATAAAACATGCTAAAGTTTGCATTCATTTAAGTAAAAATGGCCTGTCCTAAGAGATCAGAAATGTGTATAATGACAAAATAGATAAGATCTGGGAAGAAGCAAAGGCACAATTACTAAGGCCCCGTTTGGATAGTGAAAGTGTTTCATCTTATCTCATCATTATAACTTTTTCAAATTCCCACACAAAATATAATAAACAATTCAACTTTTTCAAATCTTAAAACAATAATAATATTTAAAAATAATATTCTAACAATATTTTATTTAACAATATGACAAGTATTTGGGTTTGCCTCCTATGGTGGAAAGGTCAAAACAGTGAGCTTTTGCAAATATTAAGCAGAAGTTATGGCAGAAATTGCAGCTATGGAAGGGTAATTTGTTATCTCAAGGAGGTAGGGAAGTCCTTCTTAAAGCAGTCGCTATGTCCATTCCCACATATGCCATGAGCTGTTTTTTATTCCCTACTTCTTTATGCCATGAATAAGAAATGTTAATGGCTAATTTTTGGTGGGGCTGTAAACGGCAAGGGAAAAAGATTCATTGGGTTAGCTGGACACGGTTGTGTCATTCCAAATTTAGAGGTGGTATGGGATTCAAAAATCTTAGGATTTTTAATTTGGCTCTCATTGCTAAATAGGTTTGGACACTTTTGCAAAATGAGGGGTCTCTTCTGTTTAGAATGTTCAAAACCAAATATTTTCCTAAAATACCTTTGCTGGAAGCTAAGCTGGGTGTAAATTCTTCATTTGTTTGGCAAGGTTTTGTTAAGGCCTTTGAATATTTCAAGAGTGGGTGTTGCTGGAGGGTGGGTAATGGAAGAAGGGTGAGGGTGTTTCATGACCCTTGGATCCCTGATGTTGTTGTACAGGAACTTCAAACTTGTGGTTCAGGTGTGGATTTGAATATGGAAGTTTGTGATTTACTGGATGATGTATCAGGTTGGTGGAATATTGAGGTGTTGAGAGCTTTCTTCAATCCAAGAATTGTGGCACAGATTATTAAACTCAATGTGTCCTTAAATGCTGAAGATTCTTTATTTTGGTTTCAANGGGGGGGGGGGGGGGGGGGGGGGGGGGGGAGTTCTAGGGAGAGATCCATTAATTCTTTTTGGAAGTGTTTTTGCAATTGAAGATTCCAAAGAAGGTAAAAATCTTTGGATGGAAGGCATGTCTTGAGAATTTTCCTACTTCTTTTAACTTGAGAAGAAAGAAAATTATGGTGGCTGATATTTGTGCATTGTGTAATCAAGCTAGTGAGGATGTAGCTCATGTTTTATTCTACTGCTCTGATGCTTTTAATAGTTGGTCTCAATTTCTGCCTTTTTTGCATAACATTCAACCTGGTTTATCATTTTGGGAAGTGGCTGAATTTGTTAAGGAGAAGGGCTCATTAGATGAGTTCTCAAAGTTCTTTTGCATTGCTTTGGGATTATGGTATAGAAGGAACCAGTTTTTGTTTGAGAACAAATTCTTGGATGTTAAATATACTATTTGCTATTCTCTATCTGTGCATTACGAGTTCAAGCAGGTGCAAGCTTTTGATGTGGGCTGTAGAGATATTACAGGGTGGTTTGTTGGGCTCCTCCAATGGGGTTTTTGAAGTTGAATGTTGATGGTGCTAGTTTCTTTGATCAACAGAAAGCAGATATTGGTGTAATCCTCGTAGATGCAAATGGGAGTGTGATTGTGGCCTGCAGCAAAGTAGAAAGGGAGGTGCTCTCTTCAAAATTTATTGAAGCAATGGCTATGCTGAGAGGTTTACAGTTGTGTGCTCAGTAGGGGGTACCGAATTTGCTACTAGAAACTGATTGTTTGGTTCTGGTCAATGCTTTACAGGATGGCTCTTATTTTCTAACAGATTTTGATTATTTACTCAAAGATATAAGAAGGTTGATGAGTGGTTTTAGAGATATTCAAATTTCTTATATCAATAGATTGGAAACTCAGCTGCTCATCTATTAGCAAGACATGCATGGGGGGTAAAAGATATTGAAATATGGTGGGAGGGGTGTCCTTTTGTATCACAAGCTATTTGGCTTGATAGAAGCAATATTGTGTAAGGACATTTGTTCTGTTTTGATTCAATGAAATCTTTGTTTATAAAAAAAAAAACCATCTAATCTTATCTCATCTCAGTATCCAAACCACTACTAAGCTTCTGCCCAAACCGCTACTAAGCTTCTGCCAGAGTTTTACTTCGGGAAGAAAAAAAGAGGACAAGAGTTCCAAGAAATAGGAGTTAACCTACTTTCAGGCAGAACTTTCAAATGGCGTTCACTTCCGGCCAATAGAAATGTTAACTACTGTCTCATTGCCCCATTATTTCGCAAGTGAAAGACGGATTATGGGAGTATATTACAATGAAGGACACGGTTCCATAGAAAGAAGAAAATGAAGGGAAAACTCACATCTTGAGCTTGAGCTTCCCCTTTGTCAAGACACTCATTGGAGTGTAGCTGACGTTGTACATTACTCATGCCAGAGATGTCAATTCCACATAGCGGACATCGAATTTGAACAAAAACTCCATCACCATCTAAGCCATTTCTTTCCTGTGGATGAAAGGCTTCGCCATTAACAACATTTCCATCCCCCTCCTCTACATCAGAAAACAACTTGAGCAGCACATCGAGCTCCGGACCCACCTCAGAATCATCATTGACAGCGAAATCCACTCTCGACTTCATTAACCTAGACTCCACTGAATTGCATAAATAACCCTCTCTTGTTTTCAACAATTCCCTTTTAGCATCACAATCCAAAGTGCTTGAATCATTGTCTACCTTGATATTTTGACGCGCATCAAGGACAGGAAGGGTGGGATTCTGCAGCGATGGCGTATCGGATTGTGATTCCTTAATGTGGGCCGAGGAGGTGGATTCCGGTAAGTTCTCTTTGCCGGAGCGCTTCAGTTTCTTGGATGAGTAGAAGTTGGAATTGGAGGACTTGAGAGGTCTTCGAGAGCTGATGAGAGATCTGCCGGGATGGGTGCTTGTAGTCTTTGTTTGGGCAAGAGGGATCTGGAAGTCGTTGTCGTCGTCATTGCTCGGTGTTGCGAAGGTTTCAGAACGAGATGCCATTGATCCGGCGGCGGTGGCCTTGGAGAAGACAAGATATGGCGCAATGTAGTGAGCGGGTTTCGGGACTGCTTTTGAATTTTGGTCCGCGGGCCAAGGCAGATCGGAATTCAGAATCTAAAAATATAATTTTGATCTATATTAAAATATAAAAAATGATAAAAAGAATTGTATGTCATTATTTTTCATATATTAATTATGTAAAATAATTTAATCCTAATTTTATATAATAAAACCGGAATTCCTTAACAAAATATCAAAATTTTTAATATTTAATTACACATTATTCGCGTGTAACCATTAATAAAACTATAAATTAAGAAATCATACAAATCTACAGGTATAGATTTAATTCCTGAGTAATACATATTAATTTGATGGTTTCTAGGCTATGGGGGAGTTATAGGTTGAACAATGTAGACTAGAAGTCAAATGATGGTTTTATGGTGAGTGTGGAAATTTAATTGTGAAAGATGAGGGTTGGTTCAATGCAAGCCTTATGAGGTGTAAGGATAAAAAAAAGAACGAAGAAGATGAAGAAAGCCAACGCATGAAGAGATAAAGAGAAATTTTATTTGCAGTTCCCACTTGGAGATTGTATGTGTAGACCCTTTCTTAAATGAGAAAAAAGATTTTAAAAATAAAATTACCTAGGTTTGTATTACAGTCCCCAAATGAGGACTGTACGTAGCATTGCTCAGACATAAATAATTTAAAGGGATGTATATTTGGTCTGGTCAATTTGGACATGTGTCCATGTGAGAGTGGAGGTCAAATGGAAATGGGAACCAACTCTATTCAGCAAGAGAAATTTATATTGAAGTCTTACACCACTCATTATATATGAGTTGCAACATGGTTTTATTTTATTTTATTTTATAATGTAAAACGCAAATATCTCTCCCCCCTCAAATGAAGTCATACCTTCCCCGGAAGCCATCCACTTAGTCCAACGATTGCCCTTAGATTGACAAGATATGCATTATTGTTTCCATATCTTCACAAAGTACAAGAAGTTGTAGAGTAAAGGGCCATTACAACACCCATACTGAAACCTCCAATACCAACTTCAACTGCCAAGCAAGTAGTGTTGTGAGGACCGCACCAGAGAAAGAGAATAGACCACCATCTAGGAGCAAAAGGAAGGCGAAGAGGAGAGAGCCTGTCCTTGTTGAGTGGAAGGCAAAGATGATCCTTTCTCGATGCGGGTGAAAAATGAGGCAGCAGTGGTCTGCATAGTACAACCAGTTCAACAGAAAGGCGGGTAAGCACTAGGGCAAGAATGAGGAACTAGAGAGGCTCCTAGTTCAGAAAAGTAGCCTAACGTACAAAGGCGAAGAACGAGCTGGAGGCAAGCAACGATCGAGGACAAGACCTTTGCTGATATGTACGTGTAACGCCCGTCTTTGTGATGGAACTTTTTAGAAAATAGTTTTAGAGAAAAGGAGACGAGAGTTACTAATCCTTTTAAAATTTTTGCTTCCATACTTAGGATGCAAGACTCTACGTTATAAAACAAAAAATGCTTTGAGAATAAAAGAGATTTATAGCGGAAAACATCAATCCTAAAATAAAAAGGCCTCTCATACAATTAAAACTCTCATGTCTAGACTTCCGTGCTCTTCCCCTTGGGCCATGTCTATCCTGACGTGTTCTACTCATTTAGTTCCTGTGGGGGGAGGGGCATACATAAAAACTAAAATGAGTCGAATACTCAATAAGTATTACTTCATACAGTTAAAATATATTACCATAGGTTTTCATTCATGCATTCATCACTCCATACATACCTTATGTACATAAGACATACATTCATTTTGAAAACATCACTAGGCTGGGTTTTCTTAAAAAATGTTTTCTTTTTGTAAAACATTTCTCCCGTCAGTGTCTTCATTTCTTAAAGAGTTCCAT
>QEOT01001324.1:30960-48465 GCA_003123785.1 Pterocarya stenoptera
CTCTCCTTCTATCCCTGGGCTCTTATGTGCCCTTTACTATGTTAAAACCTTTGGGGATTCACTTACGGTCACTATATCTTTCAAACTCAACGTTCTACTTCGAGTCCTTATCCATTAGAGTGAACCCATGATTCACCTTAGGGTTAAGACCCTAAGACCTTCATCTTATTCTTCTTATTAACCTCATTTCGATGCATGACTCAGACCAACTAAGTCACGAATCCCCATTTTAGACAATACACATGTCATTTCCTACATTCGAGCTTATGCTTCCTTTTCGTCATCATCATTCTCATCCATGCTTATCACATGACTCTAAGCCAATTCTGAGACTCAAACATCGTGTACCTATGCTTAGGATAGATTACCCATTACACATGGTAAATCTGTTTGGCACACATGTCTCACCAGATACACATGTACCTTACCTCCTTATCACTTAAGATCAACATATAACAAGTCGATCACCTGCTTGTGTAAACAAGCCCATACTTCGATACTAACCTTTTCTTAACCCGACTAGTATGACTCTTCATGCTATCCGTCCCATTTGACAATTCATCCCAACACTTAACACGACAAAACTCCATTCATAACTACACCTTACGTCACATTATATAGCTCGAGATTACTCCCAACCTACATCGTGACCTTGTCACATCACCTGACATCCTGCTACGTCATTTTTACGCCAACTCCTAACTCATCATGAGTATAGTTCCTCGCGTACTTTTGCTACATCGTGACATCCTGTTATGTTCCTGCTACGTTATTCNCATTCATACATTCTTTCTTATCAATTTCCTTTGGCCGGTACACACTATTACGCCCCGTGTGTTAGGGTTAGCGATCTTCCTTTGGACCTAGATTCCACCCGTGACCACAGGTTGGGATTCCCTTCCAGTTAGAAGGCAACACTAGGTGCACCACTAGTACTACTTACTCGGTATTGCAATCTACCCCTTCCTTTGGTACCCTTTCATTTAGTCATGGTCATTACGTATTTTCATGCATTAAAACATTCATTTCCTTGTAGTCTTTTCTTTCTTTCATTCATTTCAGTCCTTTCCTTTTCAGTCATTTTCATTTATCAATCCTTTCATGGAAAAACGTCATTTGAAAGCATGAGCTTAAAACATCATCTTTCATAACATCCATAAAGCATCAGTTCATAGGGACATTTTTAGACACTTTCTTCGCATCATTCAAAGCATCACTTAAAGCATAAAGCATAAGCCTCACATCTCATTTCATGAAAAATACATACAATACATATTACGTATAGTCATCCATTCACATGCATACACTTAATACTTTGGTTGCATAAAAATGGGCTGCCAAGAAGGGCCATTACATATAAATTTAAACACTTAGCATGCTTTTCATAAAAAAGTCATTTCCTTTCATTCCGTAAGGCGTCGTAAAGAAAAACATTTCATTTTCATTTAATATCATTTAGAAAACTCTAGAAGAGCATAAACATAATACTTACTTGAACTCCATGCTACTTTCATATCATGCAATCCATTCATATGCATGTCAGATGGCAACCTACATGGATACACATAACATTAGCGTCATTCTCTATCTAGTGCATAAGCAACTAAACTTAGAATAGAACTACAATTCACTTGAAACACTCTCCTTCTATCCCTGGGCTCTTATGTGCCCTTTACTATGTTAAAACCTTTGGGGATTCACTTACGGTCACTATATCTTTCAAACTCAACGTTCTACTTCGAGTCCTTATCCATTAGAGTGAACCCATGATTCACCTTAGGGTTAAGACCCTAAGACCTTCATCTTATTCTTCTTATTAACCTCATTTCGATGCATGACTCAGACCAACTAAGTCACGAATCCCCATTTTAGACAATACACATGTCATTTCCTACATTCGAGCTTATGCTTCCTTTTCGTCATCATCATTCTCATCCATGCTTATCACATGACTCTAAGCCAATTCTGAGACTCAAACATCGTGTACCTATGCTTAGGATAGATTACCCATTACACATGGTAAATCTGTTTGGCACACATGTCTCACCAGATACACATGTACCTTACCTCCTTATCACTTAAGATCAACATATAACAAGTCGATCACCTGCTTGTGTAAACAAGCCCATACTTCGATACCAACCTTTTCTTAACCCGACTAGTATGACTCTTCATGCTATCCATCCCATTTGACAATTCATCCCAACACTTAACACGATAAAACTCCATTCATAACTACACCTTACGTCACATTATATAGCTCGAGATTACTCCCAACCTACATCGTGACCTTGTCACATCACCTGACATCCTGCTACGTCATTTTTACGCCAACTCCTAACTCATCATGAGTATAGTTCCTCGCGTACTTTTGCTACATCGTGACATCCTGTTATGTTCCTGCTACGTTATTCTTACACTAACTGCTCACTCATCACAAGCACGACTTCTTGTTTAATCATGTTACTTCGTGACATTCCCTCATCATGCTTCCACTGCGCCACTTTTACATTATTTTGTCACTTCACACATACTCTCAACCATAAGTCAACTACACAGTGACATCTGTCACCTTAGACTACAAGCCACATCACAGCTACTTCGGGACATTGTTCCACAATTCCCGACACTACTCATCGCGCTCTACGCTCATCAACTACGCAACCATCCATATCATCGCGACATGCCACACGGTGTATCGATTCACCTCATGGAGTACACTCCACATGTACTCCCTTCACACACGTTATGCCACATCACCACTACGGCATACACGCCATATGGTGTATCATTCCACCACATGGAGTACACTCCACGTGTACTCCCTTCACACACGCTACGCCACATCACCACTATGGCATACACGCCATATGGTGCATCACTCCACCACATGGAGTACACTCCATGTGTACTCCCTTCACATTACGCTACGCCACACAGAGTACACTCCACGTGTACTCTTCCCAATCCACACAACGCCACGTCACCATTATAGCACATACTTTACAACCACACTTCACAGCACAGTCCACAACACTACACAACACACTTCCCAACTACGCCTAATACTTCACAGACACCGCTACACTTCACAACACACTACACAGCAAACTCCACAAATACTAACAACACAGTCTACAATCCAACCAAGCAAGTAACATAAATAACGAGGAAAAGAGAAAGAGACTTATACCATCGCCGAGATAACCCGTATGTTGCTTGCTGTCCGGCATGGCTAATGGCGTCGGAAGCCACTAGTTTGGGCGGTAGTGGTCACTACCGTGACCTTACAAAGGGACTATATCGGGGATCTCATCTAGGATTATAGTGGGTAAATCTGGACTATGCGAGGATGGCCGACATGGTGGGGAGTCTGTGCGTGGCGGCAAAGGTCGTGTACAGTGGCTGTCCACCATGTATGGTGGCTGTTTGGGCATTTGGATAGCTAGATGTGGTCTTGGAAGGGCTCATGGTGGCCTCGTGGTGGAGGTGAGGGGCAAAATACGATGGATCTAGCCATGTGCAGTGCATCCAAGAGGGTGAGGGTGCGTGTGAGGCTAGGGGCAGCAGGGGACTATGGCTAGGCATGGACGGGCTGAAGGAGATGCGATGGAGTTAGTGGTGGTGCCACGGTGGCTAGAGGCGGCGTATCTAGTCGTGCATGGGAGAGAGCCCGTGAGAGAGGGAGAGAGCATGCGGAAGCTAGGTGGCTCGGCTGGGCATGAGGGTGGCTAAGGGAGGTCGCCGATGAGGGAAGAGGCTCTTGGTGGTGCGGTGGCTGTGGGAGGCAACGTACGACGGTGAGAGGGAGAAACCCGTGGGTTTCGTGTGTGGCCTAGGGAGGAGCTACGGCTTCGGGTTAAGAAAAGGAGGAAGGGGGAGGTTAGGAAAGACTCGTGGTGGTGCTCGGTGGTGGCAGTGGTTGACGATGGCGGCACTAGGAGGGAGAAACAGTGCGGTAAACCCATTTTGGGTTGCTCACGTGCGGTTGAGGGATGGGCTATCGGAGGGACATGGTTCAGTGGGATGGTGCTCGTCGGCGTGAGGGGGAGCTACCGTGGTGGCTAGTGATGTCGCTGGTGGCACACAAATGCACTGGGTTGAGGAGGGCGAATCTCTGAAAGAGGGAAGCTATTTCAGGTGGAGGAGAGAGAGACTCGTGGGCTGGGTCCGCCGGAGGAGGAGGAGGCTGGTGAGGTGGAGCTGATGTTGGTGACGGCGCTGTAGGTGCGATGCGCAGTGGCTGGGCTGGGCTGAGAGAAATGCAAGGGGAGAGGGGTTGTCGGCTGGGGCAGAGGAGAGAAAGAGAGAGGGAAGGGAAAGGTGAGGGAAAAAGGGAGGGAGCTAGGGTTTTAATCCCAACCCTTCATCTTGGGATCTTCAAAATGATCTAACAGTGGGTTTAAATACTGATTTGAAAATGCATAAACATTAACTTAACTAAAAGTACTAAGAGGAATTAAGATAGAATATATTTAAACTAAATTCTAGTTTATAAAATAATATTCTTTCATCATTAATAAAATGATGAAGTCTCGTTTAATATCTTGAAGAGAATAAAACCATCTAATTAATTAGAGTTTTCAACATAATTTAAATCCCATAATATTTTAATTAACTGAGATCATTTTAATAAAATAATTTCCTACAATTATAATATTCTTCAAGCTCTTCAAAAATATTATAATTGTCTTACTTAAAATCAGGCTTGGTTCAATAATATTGGAAATAGCCCATATAAATATTTTCAGGGCATTTAAAATATTTGAGGGCTTTACAACACTGGGCTTGCTTTAAAATCAACCGCTATATTTAAAAAAACACAGCTTCAGTATTTAAAACGCATAGACGAAACTCGTGACCAATCTAGAGAGAAAGGAGCGGGTTGTTACAATATGAGCTTTCAAAGTCTACACGGAAATGCTCAAGAGGTGGTAGCATCGTACACAAAATCCCACACTCCATCTGAAGAGTCACATCTAGAGTGGGTTTGTTGAAAAGATTTTGGCTCTACAAATCATATCGTTTGAGCACAACAGAATGTTCTAATGCCATGTGGAAGACCCTAGTTGGATAAAGACTGAGGATTGGACATAGGGCAACCCATAAGGATGTGCAGACCATGCTCTGCCAGTCTGCCTCTATCATCTTGCAGTGGGATGATCGAGACTAAAGAGCTTCTATTTAGTCACATATGGAGTCAGAAGAACACCTGACACACCTATGCTATGAAAGCTTAATCCAAAAATCAAAATCTCACTTTTGAGATTGCAAACACCTAAATGCCCTTGGAGTCAGATTTTTTTAAGAAAGCAAGTGACTTTAAAGGATAAAGAAATGAGCAGCGTACCACCATCATAATTCTAAGGAAGTAAGGTAGGTTAGCTTCTAAAACAGTGTTGAGAATTGAGGGTAAATATTGTGTAAGGATGTTATGGAATTTGGCACATGCATACTCTGTAATCTACCCCTTTCTGATCATGAACTAATAATGTTTTTTGCCATTATGTTTATTAATATTTTTCTTTCATGTTTTCTGAGATTTTGAATGTGGTTGTTTTCGGTGCTATCTCTATGTGAGTACTCTTATTGCGTGTTGATCATCATGGATGAGAAAGAGGATTCTCTAGACCATTCCTATGGTGCATTGCCACAAGTCTCATAGGGGAAGGAGAATCCCCTGTGATGATTGGGTGTGGGTCGGTATTGTGTTGGTCTCACCAGATAGACAAGAAGGAGGATCTCGGGCATATCACGTGTGTTGTCTTGGAGTTGGTTGCCCGAGTAGACATTCTTCAGTGCAACATGTATATCTCTGTGTAAGTGTCGACCTATTTGGGGACAACCGAGTCGGCTTGCACGTTGGTCGGGTGGGAGGGATTTCCCGATTTCAAAGGTGGAGTGGCTTCCCTTGTTGACCCTTCAGGCGACGAGTGTTTGTATGACGAACATCTATGTGATGAATGCGAACATCTATGTGATGAATATGATAAGTTTTATGTGCCATTGAAGATGGTGATTCCTCACCTCGGTGATATGTATATATATATATTGAGTTTTGCACATAGGGAAACTCCTCAGAATACATGTTTACGAATACATGTGTTTTCGCCTAAAAGGGTGATTCGTTGCCATGTACTAATATATGTGTTCACTCATTTCGTTACATGAGACTATTCATTGCATAGTCTTGTCATAGCTTCCTAACCTACCTATGGTTTCGATGTCAGAACCAAAGGCTTTAATGCAAATGTAGATCTAGGAGTGATACCCATGGAGGAAATTCGAACCCAGCCTGAGCAATAAGTGCATAGGCCTGTTTCTGTTGTAGAACCTATTCACTTATGGGAGTTGTATTTATATTTATCGGTCAAGCGACCACATGTGTTCAACCGGCCTTATTTGGGTGTATAAATAGTTGGATATGTGTATAATTATTTAAGGAATAAATGACTTGTGGATATTGTAAGATATATATATATAGGTTTTTAGACTTTTGGTACTATAACATTTAGCGTTCAAACTAAAACCATTACTTTTTCGCTGCAAACTAGATATCTATTTCTTACATGTGCACTTTCTAATGAACATTGCATGCTTAACCTGATTGAATCTTGAGTGTTGCTGACTGGTTGACACCCTTGGCACCACAGATCCTCGCCAAATCCTCTACCGAGGAATGGGGCTCGACAACTTGGTATCTAAGCTTTTATATGGCTCTGGGTAAATCCACATTGGCATATAGGAAATGTACTAGAGATATAGAAGTTGATCTTTAGCATCATAAGCTTAAATCTTAGAGAATGATAGGCTTAAATTGTGTTTAGTGAGTGTAAGTTAAGATAAAAGTGATAGGTTTGGGTTATGTGGTGGGGTTTGAGCATGGTGCTATTGAAAGTTCCATGAGGCAAGCAGCTGATAGGTAGTCACGAGGGAGAGTCTTCAGGGGGTAGGGAGAGATAGTGAATTAACGAGGGTGCTTAATCGTATTTCGAACTTACTGCAGCAACAACATGAACTTTACGCACGACATATGGAGATTCAACAAGTTAATTCCCCTAGGGAGGAGCAACGAGGGTGCTCATACGAGTGATTTTTGGCTTAAAATTACTTGGGTTCTTCGATAACGAGGGTCCAATGAAGGCAAAGAGGTGGACTTCGGATATTGAAAGGACTTTTGATGTGTGTGGATGCACCGAAAGTCAAAAAGTCTTGTACGTGAGCTATTTACTCCAAGGAGAAGCGCACTATGGTGGGGTGCCAAAAGAAAACTTCTTATCGTGGAACTAGGAGCCATGGAAAGGATCTCGTGCCAAAGATTTAAGAAGGAATCGATGATTGTTACTTTTATGCTATTGTGAGACAATAGAGGTCAAAGGACTTCGCGTAACAGCCTGCCAAAAATTCAGTAGATAAATTTCTTTAGATTTTTGGAATGTCGTAAAAACCCTAAAAGGTTTCACAATTTGAGCAAATCGCTTAGATTTTAGTCTGTCACCATAGTTAGTTTCTTACCCGCTATGGTGACAAAAATGTTGTTTTATTTATTTGAGATACTTAAGAGTATTAGATTGAGAAAAAAGTTATGACATTGGTCTTAGATGAATATTTAGGATTTTAGGGTGCAATAATATGTTTTTTGATTTTTGCATGGAATGTGTTCGAAAATACATTTTGACTTAATCGAGGCACTTAAGAGTCAGATTTTGGGAATGAACCGCACCACTACGTTCGTATGATTATTTAGAATTTTAGTGTAATGATTATTTTTCACATTTTTCAAAGTGAATAGTACATCTGTGATAGCGCCATGTGGCACCCAATTTAGTTGATTTTCAAATGACTGTGTAGATTTTCCAAATCATTCTAGAGGAGTTTTACTTAGATGCTTAACAAGATTTTAGCCATGCTTGATGAATAGTGTAGGACACTTGGCACAAAGAGAAACCATGATATGGATATGTGAAGGAATGGAAGGAAAATCAACCATTGTGATCATGCCACCTAAGCCAAACAATATTTCATCCCACCAAACACTTTGTGGCAAATACTTTGTGGCAAATCAAAGAGGGTTTCAATCCTAGTGAAATCCCAAACCATTGAGATCCAATTGAAATCCCAAAACCATAGTTGAAGCCGAAACCTTAAATGGTTTTCCCAAATCCTATTTTGGCTGGTTTTAGCTTAATGATTAATCACTTATGAAATCACTTTCACATGCCATTAACGACTCAAATTCAAATTCATGCAATTAAACCCTCATTTATTCTTTTATATTTTGGTAATTTTATTGGCCTAAGAAAATTTGGATTTAGACTTGTTAGAGACCGAAACCCCAAACCAAACCCTTTTTATACCCTAAAGTGAGGCCCAATTGGTTAAAGCCCACTGAAAAGCACCATCCATGCGTGGCTTCTTCAAGAAGTTTCCCCCACTTACCCAGGTGTACTATGGTTGCCATTGTCAGCCTAAATAATGGTTGATGGGAGGCCAAACCACCACCCATCTTGGCAACAACAACTGAATATCATGGGCTGAGTTGCCCATGGTTTTGCCTCTAGTTTTGGCTCAACCAATCACCATCAATTGGTCATTTGCACATCCAACTTCATCCCTCCACTCCTATATAAGTCTTCCATGGCTTGCCCTTCACCCTTTGGACACTTTCATTTCACTTTCTTGAAGAGGATTCAAGTAGAAGTTTCTGGCCGATCTTGCTTGAACTTTTCGAAGCCTTTTTAAGTTGATTTTCATGAAACAACCTTCATATAACTTGTTACTATTTGAGTCTAGTTTTTACTGATGTATTTTTTGTGACCTTTTGTGGAGTAAGTGAGTCTGAACATACAGAGGTCATACTAGGCGACAATTTGGATGATGTTGTGAGATCTTGGTGTTTTGATGACATTTTTGTTAAAGTTAGGACTTGATATTGATATGATGAAATTCTAACATGTTTTTATACATGTTATCAGCTGACATAAATCATGTTAGAATTTTTATTAAATATTTATGCATATTTTCTTTGAGGTTGAAATTGAAATATACAAAATAGTTTCTGTTTTGAGGTTATGATGATTTTTGGTTCTTAAAACCTAGTCCAATGGCTATGAAATTATTATATGATGTTCGTAATACTTTCATTTAGATGTTAAGAGTCTTTTTTTTTTTGAAGAGGTTTTGATTAAATAATTGTTGGAAGCATGCTTTGCATGAAAAGGTTCGATTATGGCTCAATACTAAAGCTTTTGGGTTTGATTGATGTTTTTATGAAATTGCTAGCATATGATTTTAGGTTTAATGATAAGATCATGTTTAGGAATTGAATATGAAGTATATAACTTTATTTATTGAGGTTTACTTCATGAAAGTTTCAGATTAAGTATGTTTGATCTAAGTCAAGAACATGTGTTACTCAGTTTAGACTTAATGAGTATGCCAATTGGTTTGATAATGATTTTTGTGATTTTGATTGATTTTCAAGCATGTTTATCACTTAGGTGATTTATACACATGTTAAGAGTGAGTTTATGGACTTTTGGAGTCCTTGGAGTTTATTGAAAATGTGATAGACCAAGTACATCAAAGAGTTGTTCTATTTGTATAAGACTTGGTGTTTTTGCACTTTTATTGAGATAAGGGATTTAGGATTTTGTGATATGAATATTATTATATCTGAGTATGGTTTTAGAACCTTAGATTTGATTTTTAGTGTTGCAAGGATTGGTTTAAGTACTTAGTTGAAGTTTAGATGAATTGCAATAAAAATGAAGAGTTTAGCCTTATATGTTTTGGCCAATGCATGGTTTGTGTAGTTGTGTTTTGTTTTAAATTTTTATGATCACATATTCGGAATTAAGACAAAGTTTACATGAGGAATGTAAATTTTGGTGGAATTTGGCGTTAGTATAATTTAGGGGCAAACTTGTCATTTCCCCCAAGTAGAGGGGTAAAATGATAATTTTTCGTAAGTTAGTAAATTTTTATTCTAACCCTTAGAATTATATCATTTTAGTACATGCTATTTTCCCGTTATTTTTACCTAAGTTACGCTACAGTTAGAAATCTGTAGAGTTGGATCATGCAATATAAGGTTACCTGCTCTCGTTCATGAAAATTAAAGATGTAATGTTCCTAACATGTATTTAACATTATGCAATATTCGTAGCAGATAAATTTTTTTCTTTAGCAATATTATGCATTAAACTGAAAATATCACAAATATTTAAAACATACTTCATACAAAAGGATATAATAAATAACTGAGATCATAACGTTAGTCCAAAATGGCTATGATCAAAAGAGTATTGTATATGTAGCTCCATAGTACAACTAGTAATTTAAGATTAACCTTGATGCCGCACCGTCGCCCAATTGACCCTGTCTAGTTGGTTGAATCCGAGTTCTCCTTCAGATCTTGTAACAAGATTTACCATTTGGGATGGAATGATAGTTGAGACTACCACTGTGAGATTTGATTACAAATCTTAACAAGTTAACAGAAAGCCTCAACACAGGTTAATGATGTATGCATGACAGTAAAAGAATGGATGCATAATCAAAGTCATAAATAATTATAGCATAACTTGATATACAACATAACATAATTAACATAACTTAAACTGAAGGGTGAACTGAACTTGACTTGCTTAAACAGAATTAGACTTAAACGGAGACTTGACTTGACATGAACTTGATATGAGGCTTGACTTAACATGAACTTGGAATCTTGTTCTTTAACTGATTAAACTCAACTACGAGGGTGGTACATGGGTTCCTTAGAGCCATGTGTCCCTGCCGATTACCGCATCACAATACAGGTAGCTTCACTAGCTGTGAGTGCGTTGTATGTGCCACACTCATTGTGGTCCCCATACCTTATGTGCCATACTCACTGTAGACCCCACGAGAATTGAAATGTGGCTCCATCGGCATTAGTGCCTAGTGTGCTCCAGTGACCGGCTAGTTAGGTCCTGCCCGCTACCCGTTGACAGTATTTCGTCAAATCAGGAAATTTCACACCGATTTAGACACTCAGAGTGAATAAAGGAGTTTCACTAGGATATTACCTCATCCTAGCACTTAGGGTCGTGATTGACATGATTGTTCTCGAAATACACAAACTGTATTCAAGACAAAATGTGACTGGCATATGAAATGACAGAAGCTCTGACGTAACACATGACTTGAACGTAACTCAAAAGATATGACTTACTTAAGATAGAAACATTTCGTAACATGACATAACATATAACAGACAACATACTTAACATGGCATAATATGTAATAGACAACATACTTAACATGGTATGCTTGCAATAGTGAATATTACATGACATGACATACATGTAACAGATGGTATACTTAACAAGACGTACTTGCAATGTATAGTAAAATGTGACAGAATGTCTTGCAAAACAGTTGAACAATTCATGACAGAATAAATTCTGTGTAACAGATGAATATGTAATGACTTGGCACATAAAATAACATACATACATACACTATAGTTCCTTTACTTGTCACTCATTCACATTAAATTGAAAGTAAGTTAAAAGCTAATTTACCTCGGTCTTCGCATTTCTAAGCAAAAACTCAAGCGCGATCATGCAGAACTGAAAGTAGTGATTTCTAAAAGTTAAAACTTAATCACTAACAATTAGAAATGTGAAAAAATATTAACTTAGAGTAAAATTACCATTTTACTCTCTACATGTGGGAAAATGAAAATTTTACGCCTAACTTAACGATTTTGCATCTTAACTTCAAAAATCGTCAAATTTACATACCTCATGTAAATTTTGTCCTAAACGCAAATATTAATTCAGAAAAAATTAAAACTAATACAATAATGAAAACTATATAAGGGCTGAAATTTACATATGCTATTTCCCTTTATTTTTGTTGCAATTCTATCAAATTCAAAACTCATGATTAAACTAAAATTTTGTAACAAAGATCTTCCTATCCTAAGTTTAAAACATACTTAAACATCCATTAAAATAAATGCTAATCATCTCCACCAAAAGTTTTAGTAAAAAGATCCAAACTTCTTAACCAAAACAAACCCTAAAAACCCAAGTTTTGACCTTATTCAAAACATCTCCAAGAATTTCAAAAAAATCAAATCTTACATCTAACATATTCATAACATCATCATAAGATCAACCATACTTTAAATCATAAAAAAAAAGTCACAAAACAACACTTGAAGTTTTCGATTCTACACTTAGTCCAAAAACAGAAACGTTTCCTTAACTAGCTTTGATCAATCTCTTGATCCATGGCTTAAAAGGACGTGATCTTCAAACTAAAACATCAAATGGTTTTAAAATATTCCCTAAATAAGATCCAACCATCAAACTTAAAATCACATGGCTAAAAATCAACAAAACATAAATCTAACCCCAAAACATCAAATCTTAGGTATAACCGAAAACCTCTTGCATAGAAAAATCATATCTTTAAAACTAATACTAAATATCTTCAAAAAAACATCCTAACATGCATATAAGAGGCTTAATATCATCAAATAAAAATATCAAAACCATTGGAGTAAGATTAAACCAAGAAATATTCAAACTTTCTCAAAACAGAAATTGTTTTTCCACTTACAATTTCTAAGTTTCTATATCTAAAAAGATCTTTCATCAAAAGCTTTAGTCATGCAAAAAATCCTCAATGAACATTCATAAACACATATTAAGAACACTTCATAAAATTTTCGGACCAAGATATGTCTATTAGCTTGGTCAAAAACTCCAAAATATAACACACTATCTAGTTTAATGCCCAGAATGACCTTTCCATGGTTAAAACAACTTTTGATTGACCAAATGACCATGAAAGGAAACAAATAAGAGATCCACATAAACTACACTCAAATAAAGACAACTTTAATGAAGGATTCATTGCAAGAAAATATATAAAAGGGGTCTAAAGGTGCCATGCAAAATGACTAAGAAATCTGCCCGAGAGACCTCTTTTGGGTTTCTCTTTAAGAACAGAGTGAAGAAGTGACAAAATGAAGTGAAGTGTGTCGCACAACTTTAGACTTCTGGAGGAGGGAGGTATGGTCTTGAATGACCTTTGATTGGAGTTTCCTATGTCACATAAAGTGAAAAATAGTGAGAGGCAAGGATTGCCTAGTGTTGCTGTGTGGTATGGAGGGTGATGAGGTGGTTTTCCCTTCTCACATCAAGCCAGTATTGGGTGCAGCCAAGGGCAATGGAAACTTCTTCAAGAAGTTTTGCCAAGGTGACCAAATTCATGGGCCTTAACCAAGTGGGCTTCAATTTGGGGTTTATAGAGGGTTTGGGATGCTATCAAGCTCAAATCTGATTCTTCTTGGCCCAATCAAAATTGCAAGGTTTAAAGGGTTGGATAATGATGTCGTAACATGAATTGGAGATATTAATAGCATGTGGAAGTGATTTAATCAAGTAATTAAACACAATACTAGAAATTGGATCAAATAGGGTTTGGAGGCCAACTTTAGGGTTTGGGGAAACCGTTTAGGTTGGTCTAGCACAAAATGGTTGATCAGATGAAAAAAAAGAAGAAAAGGTTTTGCTTTGGTGGCATGATCTCACATCTTGATTCCTTCACAAATCATCTCATTGTTCATCTTTGTGCCAAGTGTCCAATACTATTCATCGAGTGTGGCTAAGATCTTGCCAAGTATCTAAATAAAACTTCTCTAACCTAATTTGAACATTCCACACTGTGATTTTGAAAACACTGCACTTGATTCTACTATGGAGGTTACTATTTACTCCAGGAAAGTGAAAAAATAAATTTTACACTGTAAAATCCTAAATATTCATACAAACAAAAGAAGTGCAATTTGTTTATTGAAATTCAATCCAAAAGTGCCTCGAAATAAGCAAAACGCATTTTCAAACAAGTGTTTCATCTGAAAAACTGAAAATGAGATTATTGCGCCATAAAATTCTAAATAATTAACTAAGTCTAATAGCGCAGACCATAACTCAATTTGACACTTCTAACTACATCAAATAAATAAAAATCATATTTCTGACACCATAGTGAGTAATAACTCTGGCTATGCTGATAGACTAAAATTTATGCGATTGGTCGAATCATGAAAACTTACGGTGTTTTCACGAGGTTCCTAAAACCTATAGAAATTCTACCATTGAATTTCTAGTGGGCTGTTCAGTTACTGTAAGTTAGTCTCCAACTTACTTTTAGGATATTTATGTATGTGTGGTGGTAAGAAATCATTTTTCATGTTCATTATGCTTATAATAAATTTTCTAATATTTCATGCCATGATTTATTTCAAGTAAATGCTTATGTATCAGTAAGTTTGCCTCTAACTTACTTTCGGTGTATTTTTGTATGTGCAATGACAAGCCATAATTGCCATATTATTGTCATTCATGCTTATTGTAAATGTTTTGATATGCCATGATTTATTCCAAGTACATGTTTATCTGTTACAAGTCACGAATGTCATGTAAATGTTAGACACGAATGCCATGCCATTGCTATATGTTTATCCATCACATTCCATGATGCCACGTCATCATGTCTGTTACATGTTTATCTATTACATGCCATGAATGGCACGTCATCGATCACTTAGTTATCTGTTACACGCCATGATAGGATCTTGCAATCTTGTATATTTTTATTAACAAAGTTCAGTTCATGTTAATTTCTCACATTCACATCAGTTTTAGTTCATGTCAGTTCAGTCGATGTTAGTTTTCAAGTTATGTTAGCGCATCTCATGCTATTTTTGAAGTCATGTCATGCTCATCATGTTCACGTTAGCATTCATATTATTTTTACTATCATGCATGCATCTATAGATTGCTAGTTTAAGTTGGTTGCTAATTTGTTAAGATTTGTAATCAAATATCACTTAGTAGTCCCAACTACCATTCCGGAGGAATGGTAGATTATATGTCATGACATGGAAAGCCGGTAGAGGATCAACTGAATGAGGTTGATTAGGCCACGACATGACAACAAGGAGCTTGTTACTTCAGTCCTCTAGTTTCTAGATAGGATCATGGCTATCTTTGCTAAGTTGTGCGAGTGGCTCAATGAGCTAGCTTAGTAGTTATGCTTTTAGTACGGTACTTAAGGAGCGCTATCTCTAGTACTTAGTTATGATGCAATTATGACAGACCGATTTTATATCATTACAATTATCAGTTCGTTATGAAGTTATGAATCGTATGATGTTTTGGGATATAGTATCTAGTATAGTAAATGTTAACCAAAGAAAAGAATTATTCATTGCATATATTGCATATTGTTAGATGCATGCTAGGAGCATTGCATCTTTGTATGTCATGAACAGGAGTAGGTAACATTGTGTTACGTCTCCTGACGCTCCAAAGTTTGTTCAATCCCAAGTAGAATCTAAGGGGTGTCACACTTACTAACGTGTTTCAAGGCAACATGTTGCTATGTTTATTGAGTTAGGGAGGTTTGCCCCACACCTCATTTCTATTGAGAGCATGAGAGCTAAGTAGTTTTAGGACGGACTGCAGACACGAATTAGGACTCAAGTAGCATGTCTAGAATTAAGGATGTCCATAAATTAGTACACGTGGCCTCCATAGCTGAGAAAGATCAACGCAATTCGTTGGCCGTACCCACGAGCTTTAAGAGGAGAATGTTTACTGGTGAGGGAAGAAGGAAGGAAGGGGAAAGGATTTTGGGTATGGCAAGGGTCTCACACGCCACCACTTGCCACATGGCATCCTTGCATGAGCCCTTGGGATTATAGAAGGATCTAATCATAATAAGGAACATCTAGGGTTTAGGCTGTGAGGCTCCACATGCCCCCTCCTTGTCCAAAAACTTATGTTCATTGAACCTAGACCAAAAAAAGGTGGAAGAGGGCTTTAGGGTTTCAGCTAGGGCAAGAAATTGGCATTTGTCATCCATTCAAGAAGTGTCTCTTAACATTTCCAAGAGGAGCAATGATGAGGGAAGAAGAAGGGGTGGATTTCGGCCAAGGTAAGAAGCAAGATGCCACATAGCACCCATGCACAAAGGGACCCTTCGGTTTCCACATCAGAAGTGATGATGTGCAAGAGAAAGAGTTGGAATTGAGGAAGGTATTAATGGAATCGGCGCCCTACCCCCACCGAAGGCACACCAATGATCATTTTGTCCTATTTTCAGATTTTTCTCTCATCTCCTCTCTCTATCTCGCCTACCTTAGGGAAAGAAAGACAAGCATTATTGTCCTTCCAACCAAACACCCTTTACGCATAAGCATAGGAAGAAAGATTCAGAAATCACATTGGAGAGGTTACAACACTAAGAATTGTCATGTTTCTATCTCTTCTCTTGAACACACAAGCACTTGTAAGGGCTTTTGAGTTGAAGAAGGTTCGGCTTGAGAGGAAGTAAGGAATGTGTGTTATGGCCTTGCCATGAATCTTATGAAATTTATGGGGTATTTGGTTCAACCATGCTTAATCTTATTGAGTGTGGGATTGTCTAGGGTTTTCTCAAAGAACTCGAATTATCAATGGCAAAATAGATATGAAGGAACCCTTGTAGGGTTAGGTCACTTTCGGCCACCATTAGGGTTTCCATGAAAGCCTTCCTTCTAGTAAGACACAACTTAGAAATCCTTGCACATCTTCAAGGAGATTTCAGCCATAGAAGTTATGTATACACACAAGTATACTCCTTTCACACAACGCACCCTAACGACTATTAGGGTTACAAGGACCAACTAGCACCAAACCATTATGGGTTTTACCAAGTAAAGGGAGTACAAACACCATTTGGCCTAGGGTTTTTTCCTCAGGGCATGAGTCTACAAGGCTCAAGGCAAGTGAAGGGTCTCGAAGTGGGAAAAGAAACCCTAGAACCATTTAGGGTTAAACCCTCGAACATGACACATATGTTTGGTTTGAAGTGTTATTATTTTTAGTAGTCTAATGATTGAAACATACACTTTCAGCTTGCTTGATCGTTGGAATAATACTTTTGAAGCTTTGTAAGTTACTCCTGGATAATGTATTCATGTCATGTGTAAACTTTGCACTTTGTTGTTCGAATTAGATTATGGAATTGTTGCCTATCACATGCTAGTTTGTGTCTCATACGTGCATGCTATGCTCAAATGTTGCTTATTGATTCAGACGACATGTTTGGAGTTTTGAGAAATGGTATATGCTGTTGAATTTTTACATGTTGTACACAAGTGTATGCTTCGGCATATTCTAATTCTTTCAAGCTATACATGTGATGCACTCTTGATATATGACCTAATTACATGGCATTGTTGCATGAAAGTTATATGGTCACACGATTTTTGGGTTGTACAGTAAAAGAAATAGTTTTGTCTTAACCCCAAATGCTAGGATGGGGGAATATCCTGGTAGAACTCCTCTATCTACTTTGAAATGCTTAAATTGGAGTCGTAACCCTTGGGTTGATGAAGTACAGTCAATGAACTTTGAATGAGTTCTTTTTAAAAGATTTTAGAGCGAAGTAGCACCT
>QEOT01001326.1:0-53040 GCA_003123785.1 Pterocarya stenoptera
CAACACCTCTATCCCCACCCATGCTGCAAGCCCCGGTATCCCTGTATTTGTATATGTATATATAACACAATTTCATATCTCATTGTACTGCCTTGAAAACACGAACATCAATCAAAAAAGACAAACTTCAACAATTAATGGAAACAAAAACAAAAAACCCAACAACAAAGTTACCTAGAGAACTGAGATAATCTGGCAGTGGAACCCCAGATGCTGGATCAATCTTTCTTAAATGCAACTCGGAAACCATCTAATACTCGGCAATCGGAGAGAAAGGTTAAGGATAATATCACCCTCCTTGTAATTACTGTCCTTCGACCGAATTACCCTTCCAATTGCAAATGCAGTGATCACCTGCGTACGTTACCGCATTCAAGATATCTGAATAATAAATCATGAGGAATGGTCTTCACACCCAGAGCAGGGACGAAGCAAAAATGTTATCTTTATGCTATCCATCTCTATATATATATAATATATATAGTTAATGTTAAGTTCTTAAATTAAAAAAAAAAAATTATGAAATGAATAAAAGTCATAGATCTGATGGGAAAAAGTAAATAAAAATCATCAGCTATATTACTATATTAGTAAAAAACAAGAAGATATATAAAACGATCAAATTTAATTAATAAAAAATGACCTCTTTGTACATATAGATATGTGGCAGATCACTTTTCACAAAATATAAAATACATAAATGATTTATAAAAACATAAATAGAATAATTAAATATAAATTATAAGCTTTAGTTTAGATATTATTTGGTCTTTGAGTTTAACTTGAAATGTGCTTTTACTATTTAAGGCCTCATTTGTTTTCGCAACTCTTCTCAACTCATCTTATCTCATTCTATCTAATCATTATAATTTTCTCAAATTCTCACACAAAATAAAATAAACAATTCCAATTTTTCAAATCTCAAAACAAAAAGAAAATTAAAAAAATATATTCTAACAATATTTTATTCAACTTTTAACTTTCATCTCAACTCATATCATCTGGCTTTAAAAGCTCTTCACAAAAAATGGTATGTTTAATAAATTTATAAAAAGTGACTTAAGCATTTAGAGAAAAAGTTGAAACACACTTTTGTTTAAAAAAATTAAATTGAAGTTTTTATTGAAAAGAACCTCTAAAACATGTTTGAAAACTATCAAAACAATTTTAAAATTGCTTTAAATCACTTCTAAATAGTATAATTTTATAATTAAAAGCTACACGACTCAAAACTTTTTTTTGATAATTATAAAGAGAAATATACAGAAATGATTCTCATAACCATCTTTACACATGTTTTAAATGGTGGGGTTTTTGTAAATTAGTGATGCTTTTAGAATTATTTTATAAGTTGTTTTACAATAATATCTTTCATTAACACAACTCAAAACTCAATGAGTAGTATTACATATTCGCATAACTTTATGTACAACATTATATGTATTGAGTCATAATCTCAATTTATCAGTATTTTTCTTTTTTCTTTTTTAATTCGAATTTAATAGCTAATACGTATGATTATGTATGTAAAATTAAAAGTAAAGATAGAATTTTCTAAACTCAATTACCTACATCCATCCCAGTCCCAATAGGCAGATGTTAACCGCTAGGACCGAAGTGCTTGAACTCTGCCAATGGCATTATTAAGAGCATTCACATTTCCTAATCTATATTTTTATTTAAAATAATCTACTTAGTCACTTTCTATAACTTATAAATTTTCTCTACTTCATCAAAGAAATAAGTAAATAAATAAAAAAGGTAGATATAAATGATAAAGAGAGAGATAGAGAAATGATTGTCATAACCATCTTTACAAGCATGTTTTAAATGGTGGAATTTTTGTAAATTAGTGATGCTTTTATAATTATTTTATAAGTTATTTACAATAACATATTTCATTAAAAATAAAAGAAAGACATTTTCTGTTTATCATTTTCCAATGGATAAATAATATATAAATGATAAAAAGATAATTATTTTTTTATAGAGAAATGCTACATATATAAAATGATTATATAAAAATAAACCTACAAACTAATATGGATTCATATGATCTGTTAGATTTATGCTACAATAAGAATAACTTCACAACTTTTTTTAATAAGTAAACAACTTTATAATCTGAAATACCACTCTATTTTTTAATTTAATTTTATATAATCTATTTATGGTTTAAAGTATTTTTATTTTTTAAATAATTTTCATTTTTACAAAATATTTTTACTACTATGTTTTATAGAACAAAACAAAGATTAGTATTAAAATGTCCGTGATTAAAACAAATTGGGCATGAGGTATGATTCAAATTGGACATTTTACAGTGAGAAGGGATTTCTATGATCACGCCAGGGAAGATAGCTATGCTGTTAGCCCCACCTCCCAAGAAAAATAAAAGAAATCTTTTAGAAGAAAATAAAAAACGATTATTAGATGATTTTGCTTCAATTCCCAGAAAAAAAGGAAGAGAGAAATCTATAATAAAAAATATGCTACGACGAATGGTAAAAGATGATTTTGCATCACCATCTTCTGATCGGTAGAATTTATTTAAAAATTTCTTAATGAAAGATGTATATTTGTTAAAATATTTGAAATGGCCCGCATTAGCATTGGGCAGTGTCTGTTTTCAGTTACGTAGGTACCTCGTCGAGATTGAGCTGTGATAAGTAAAGACCGTCATCAATTCCAGTCATTCTGGTTCGCTGGTAGGGATCTACGGAGACAAATAGGGTCTCGACGACGACATGGCCGTCCGGTATCGAATCGACGGCAAGAGACAGAGGGAGAGACCGGAGTTTGAGATGATCGGAGGTCGGAACACCTACTGGTGCATAGGCTGTCAAGTACTACTCTTTGCTCTCTACGATGCTAGCCTTCTCTCCGTTGCCACCGGCCATTATTCTCTGTTTCTCTCTCTCGCTTTTTTGGGCGGCTGTGCGATGCTGTCTCTCTGTGTGTGTTTATTGTGTGGTGGGTGTTAACTGTCAGGACGGGAGAAATTGGTTACAGTCATCACTTTTCACTGATTTTTAGGGGTAGATTAGATGATATGAGATTAAAGTTAAAAAATTAAATAAAATATTATTAAAATATATTTTTTAATATTATATTTATTTTAAAATTTAAAAAATTTAATTAATTATTTTATTTTATATAAAAATTTTAAAAAATTATAATAATAGAATGAAAAATTTTTAAAATTTTAAATTTTGATTTTGAAAATAAATAAGACCTTAAATATGAAAAATGTTAAGCTATTCATTTTCTTTTTTTTAGCTTGATTTCTTTTTTTTTTAGTTTTTTTTTACCTAGATTAAGAAAATATTATTTAATAATATTATAAATTTTTTTAAATATATTTAAAAGTGTTAAAAAATAAAATATGATAAAAAAAAACAAAAAAATCTTCTTTCAAGACTTTTCTTCCTATTTTTAACTATTATTTTAATAGATCATGCTACGGAGACCGATGATCTATCGATAAAAATGATTCATACAGTTTTAACATGTATAAGATTTGTGCATTCTCTTTAAAAAATGAATTAGTCTGAAATTTACATGAAAAGATTATACTTTTTAATAGTGTGTCCTGCTCTTTTTTTTTAAAAGAATATACAAAGTTTACATATCTAAAATTATATCTAATATTACTCTAAAATTTATATTTACAATTAACAGACCAACGCACTATTGATAATATAAAATAATCATTATATCTTAAACTATTTTTATAATTGTTCAAAGTCTCAAAATAAGTAATTAAATATTATATTGCTAGGGAAATCTATCATTACTAATTTATAAAGGTACAGTGAAATTTGTTGTGATACAAATAAAATTCAAAATACAAATGGAAATTTAAATTTAAAAAGTTTACACATAGAATAAGTACATTTGTTTCTCTCTTATTAATTTTTGTTTAGGGTACCTACTCACTCCTGTTCTGTTTAACACCAATCCCAACATAAACAGAAACTCACATGCAAAGACAAAACACTCAAATACAAGAGAGGTTAGTCGAAATGAAGAGAGGGCCAGAAATAACAAATAAGAAAAATATTTTAGTGATAAAGAAATTATATAAAAGTAATTTTATAAATTAATATAATTTGATGTAATTATTTAGATTATAAAATAATTTTTATTGTAAAGTAGATTTAACAAATCAAATGAAATTTGTGTGATTGCCAGGACCAACTCTTCTATTTGACGAGTTAGGCAATTACCTAATGCCCCTAATGGAAAAAGGCCCAAAAAAGATTATATAAAGTATGATTTTTAAATATATATATATATATAAACCCAATAAAAAACTTTAATGAACTCAATGAGAATGAGAATATAAACAAAATCAAATAGATATTATGTCATTATTACTTTTTAAAAGTATAAAAAATAATAATTATTTTATATATTCTCCTTCTAAGAATACACTTCTCTTTTGTCATTATTAGTTTAATATATAATTAATGTGAAAATTATAGATAGCAAAATCTAAATTTTCAGTGTTAATAAAATTTTTTTGTATAATCCTTTGAAGAGACAAGGGCCCATTTTTTTTTCAAATGTATAAGTTGTTCATAGAACTTTATTGACAATAATGATTATAATTGTGTTTAAGAGTCTAAAGTACTTGTAAAACTAGATTTGATAAAATTCTCTTTAAATTAAAAAATTCCTAATAAAGATTAAGTCAGTTATTAATTGAAAATGTGATATAAAATCTTAATCAATAATTTTACTTTACAAAACCATAGGAATTATTTTAAATAAAAATATAATATAAAAATAAAAATATTCAATTTTACATTTTAAAAAAAAAAGCTTCACTCTAAATTTTAGCCTTAGGTCTCAGAACCTATTGAGCCAACCTGGTGATTACTTTTGTATAATTTATTTGTAAATGTAGCAATATTCAAAGAATAAACATATGATTTCATATTATAAACATTTAGAAATTAATAAGGCTTGGTAAAAGTATTAAACGTCACATCAATTTGTGTAACTGCTTTTGCGTAATTTCTCTGTGAACGTAGCAGTCAAAGAATAAACATATAATTTCATATTATAAACATTGAGAAATTAATAAGGGTTGGTAAAAATATTAAACACAAAATGCGCTAGAAGGAGGGCTCGAACCTCCGACCTTGTGGTTAACAGCCACACGCTCTAGCCAACTGAGCTATTCCAGCTTTATTGACATTTGCATTAATTATTTTAACAAATTACAAGAAGAATGGCATTGAAAAATTGGGATAATCACATGGCAGTTCAACCTTCTTTTGCAAATATTTAATGAGATGTCGTGTTTTCTCATGTTTTCTAACAAGACGAGTCTTACGGTCAAATTATATAAACATAATTTTATAAATTAACATGATTTTATGTGATTTATCAAATTTACTTTACAATAAAAATAATTTTATAATCTGACGAACCAGATCAAGCAACGTTAATTTGTAAAATTATTTCTCTTTATATCTAGAATATTTCTCTTATAATAATCTTATGTCACCTCCTCTAAAAATGCAAGAAAACTAAGGAAGAAAAATAGCATAAATGGGCTACCTCATTGACAAGAAAAATTTTACTTACCATCTTTATACCATATATCTACTGTTGAACCCAAGGTTTCTAATCTCATATAATTCATATCTACATATGGATTTTGATAATAACAAATTAATTCAAGTATAAAGGAGTCTCAAATTCAAGTTGTCTACACATTGAAGCCAAGTATATCAATGAACCAAACATAAGCAAGAAATGGAACAAACTTGCAAATGAAGCTTTTAGAGTAATTTTGTACATCTTTTGATAAAATCCAAAATTGGATTAAGGCTCAAAATTAATCTTTTATTATAAAGTATCAAATTACATTTTCCACATGTACATGACATTTTTTAAAATTAAAAATTTGACATTTGAAATTTGAATTTTTGAAAGATGATTGATTGTCATTTTTTACATGTACATGGCATGATTAAAAGTTTAAATTTTGAAAATTTAAAAAATGATTGATTATCATCTTTCACATGTGCATGTGCATGTTTGAGACTTTTCAAAAATGATTGATACTCTTTTTGAGATATGCAAAAGGTAGATAATTTTGTTTGAAAATTTTGAAAAGTAAATAGAACTGCTTTTATCATATGCTAGAAGTAATAGATTAGGTTTGAAAATTTTGAAAATTGAATGATGTTGCCTTTGACAATTTCAAGAAAGAGAAACTTTAATTTGAAAATTTTAAAAAGTGAATGATGTTGTCTTTAACAATTGCGAAAAGTAAAACTTTGATTTAAATATTGTAAAAAGTGAATGTTGTTGTATTTGCCAATTACAAAAAGTAAAATTTTGATTTGAAAATTTTGAAAAGTGAATAATGTTATATTTGATAATTGCAAAAAGGAGAAACTTTTATTTGAAAATTTTGAAAAATTAGTGGTGCTCCTTTTTAACATGTGGATCTTTTTAAATTTAAAAATGAAGTTTCATATACCTATAAATAGCTCATTTGAGATCTTCAAATGAGAACACAACAACAAGAACATACATACATTAATTGCAAGTTTTACAATATCCAATCAAAACTTTCAATCTCTCTTCTCTAAACATTGAACCTTAATCCTTATTTATTTTGAGAAATATATAGTTTTGCACTATATTGTTCTTATTCCACTCATTGATGAGTGTTTTCTGATAACCTGGCCACTATCAGCTCTTATATTAGTAAAATTGTGTGTATAACCATTGTGTGTAGAATTATTCTATACAGGGAATAGATCTTGAATCACCACGTTTAAGGTGATTACAAATGTAGAAGGTGTTTTACACAGATTCTTTATTGTAGTATTGTTCAAAAGTGTAATAAGTTTTTATCTCCACCTGAAGGAGGTTGGATAGTGAATTTGAGAATTCTCAAAGGATAGCTTGATGTGAGGACGTAGGAAATGGGGCTGAACCTCGTTAAAATATTGAGTTTGCTTCTTCTTACCCTTACTCTTTATATTTATTGATACTTCGTATTTTGTTGATATTTTATATTGTATATTTAATTTATAATTGTGAATTTTTAAATACAACACAATTCATCCACTCTTGTGTTAGTCATTTGGGTAACATCTACTTTTATTTTTTTCTTAATGTGTGTAGTGTAAGAATAATGAGTACAAGAACTCCAGTGACGAGGTGGAAAGAGAGATAACTAAGTACCCCAAAATGTTATTAAAAAAAAGCACACATATATGTCACATTGGGACATGCGAGCTTTGCTACTCATCATATCTCCACACACTATACATCATTTTTTTTTCTTAATAAGTTTTTTTATTTTTTGGTTTTATTCTTCTTAAACTAATTAAATTATTTTATTTATTATTCATGTATCATACATAAAGAAAAAAAAAATATGAAGTGTGATTGGTGGAGATAATGAATATAATTTTTCGGGCATAAACATAGAATGTAGGTGATGTTCCTTTAACAAAACAACCAAAAGCAGCATTGTCTCATGCCACTTTTGCACACCTAAAACAACCCACCAATCCTGTTGGGTATACGACTAAAGTCCCACATGAGCTAGAAGTGGGGAGGATCATGGGTATATAAGGATGAACAAATATCTCCATTGGTATGAGGCCTTTTAGAGTAAACCCCAAGAGCAAATCCATGAGGGCCTGGGTCCAAAGTAGACAATATCATACCAATGTAGATATAAGTGGTGTCCATAATCCTAACAAGTGGTATCAGAGTCAGGTTCGGAGTTAGCCACAGTGGATGAATCCTCGGAATGCCAAACGAAGGTGGTGGGCTCCGGTTTGCTTACGATGGGATCCGTAGATGAGCTCTATTGGACAGTCGGTGTGCTTTGGATTCTTCATGACGATGAATAGGAGTTGATCTGGGATAGAGCAGGCTCTCAAGACAAGTGGTACTCCATGTAAGGCGTGTGCTTCCAACGCAATGGAGTGGAGAATCTTGGTTGGTAGAGAGTGGACGGATGGATGATCGTTTGAGGGGGTGGCTCGGTGGTCCTTTGTTCGAGGGGAGGATTGTTGGGTATACGACCAAAGTCCCACATGGGCTAGAAGTGGGGAGGATCATGGGTATATAAGGATGGACAAATATCTCCATTGGTATGAGGCAAACCCCAAGAGCAAATCCATGAGGGCTTGGGCCCAAAGTGGACAATATCATACCAATATAGAGATAGGTGGTATCCATAATCCTAACACAACCCCACCTCGGTTAGAGCATCTTGAGTGGATTATGCAAATTAAAAAAAAAAAAAAAAAAAAAGAGGAGTTTGGCTAATAAAGTTAAAAAATATACAATATTGGATTATGTAAATATAAAAGAAAATAAATTATAGTTACAGTAAATTAGTGTTGTGGATTATATTTAGTTTTTACTGTAGCTAAATCAAATTGTTTCCCGAACTCATTTGACGAAAACAATTACGTTTGAGAAAGTTCCTGCAACACAGAATTTTATCCCTTTTTTATCTTGGGTTATAATTGTGGGTTGGTGTAATTTATTGACTTTTAACCTTACCTAGAAATAGGTGATATTTAAAATTAATAAAAAAAAATTATTTCCCTGTAACTCTTAATTTAGAAAAAAACTTTATTAGGAAAAATAATTTTAAAAAAATATTATTAAATTAATAATATTTTATTATTTTAACTAATAGATAGATAATTCAATGAAGGAATAAGTTTTAAGTGAAATAGTCAAATGCAAAATTATGTGATATTATGAAAATTTTACATTTACATTTATATAGTCCAATAAGAATGCTCAGAGGTTATTTATGATAGAGAGAATTATACATTCTTTTTACATATTTTTATAAAATAATATTTTAAATGACTGATATTTTGAGAAAATAATTTATAAAAATAATCATTTCTATACGAATATCCTCAATTTAAAACATTATTTTATAATAGATTATTAAAAAAATTATATATGTAGTATTACTTGTAGTGCATAATGGTTGCGCTATTAAATAATAAAATATTAATTTTTAAAATTATTTTTAATTATTACTTTGAATTTAGTGTTTTGAATTTCGGGAGTGTGCGGTCTTTGACCGTTAGGATTGATTAGTGTAGGTCTAATAGGTCCCTTAAATGTGATATCATAAAGTAGTCATATACCCTTTTCGTGGATCTATCACACTAATTTTTCACATACTAGTACTATGTGGGTTATGAATTGCCGTTTGCCTAAACATAAATTTGACAAATAATACTCAGATGTCAGGTGGATTGTTATGAGATCTTACTACATTTGATTGTTCCGCAAAATTTCCAAAAATATGGTGGATACTTTATGATTTTAGAAGTGACTTTCTGGATTATCCTCTTCTCCATCTCTAGATGCCAATCTTCTGGACTCTAGGTCATTTCAAGAGGCAACACAGAGAAATGTTTTACTAAGGAGTTAATAAATACAGATAAAATTCAGAAAAGTACTTACAAATATAATATTAGTTAGTTATAAATGTACATATGAGTAAGAAGACCCTCATCTGCATTAAGTGGCGGAACTATGAATGTGTTGTAGGGGGGTCGAGTAAAGATAAAATTGAAATAAAATATTTTTTATTCTATTTCTAGGTTAAAATAATCTATAAGATCAAAATAATTTTGTAGATAGGGTCAAAATAATTTTTTATAGAGAATGCTAACACAATATAAAATTAATATAATCATATTAAATAATAAAAAATTAATATATATTTTTTTTTTCTAAATTTTTTTTTTGGGGGGGGGGGGCATGGCCACCCCCTGCCCCTATGTAGTTCTGCCAATGTCCGTATTCCTAAATGCCATATTCTCCAAACTATAGTAGAAACAATTCTGCTACAGGTACTCGACGTTGGGTACCTGTTGTGGAATCGTGTGAGGTGGTTAATGCCAGGTCACTTTTATAATATTATTTTAATAAATGAATTAAAAAAAAAGAAGAAGAAAAACTCGATTTCAATCTCCCATCTCATTGGCAAACTCATCCCTGTTTTGCATCTCAAAATTTTTGTAAGACTCATTTGAGTCACTTTTTAAAAGATGGGATAAAATCGATGTAGGCAGATCTCCCACCAATTCTCTTCCAACCGTTCCAGTCCTCATATCTGTTTTTTGTTTTTTGTTTCGTAGATCTCTACCTATTTTGTTCCAAAACAAATTCAAATATGTGAAAAAAAATCCAAAACAGAGATGTTTTGTATTTGACATTTAGGAAATGGATTCATATCCTCCATTTTTTGCTACCAATCGGAGCAATAAACTTGCACCCATAGAAATTATTTCATAATTTCTTCTAACAAAATAAATTAATATAGTTGAAAAAGGAGTTTCTGATTCTTGTATGTCCAGTGTAATGGGTTCGAGCAGAGGATCAACTTCTATTGTTGCTGCTCCTCCTCCTCCCTCTGCTTCTCCTCCTCCCTCTGCTTAACATAGTGGCATTGCAAACAGATGACAAATGAGCAATCCATTCCCTCTCGCAGTCCATTCTCGTTCATTTATTCCCTCAAACAGATGACATACGCGCACATTCACGATGTCAACCATTGAAGAAGAACCATAACCTACTCATCAGTTCAAACCAACCAGCTGCTTTGATTCCGATTTGTCTTCTTCAAGGGGGCTCCAACGTTGACAAGAAGCCAACTCGGCAATGACAAACAGACACCTCATTTCATGGGGTCCGTAAAGGGAGCTGGGGCCGCTATGTCTCAGAGATACAGTTGCCCGGACAAAAGACCTGTATTTGGTTAGAGTCATTCAGGTAACCGGAGATGGCAGCTTGAGCTCACAACTCGGCCGCCTTCTTCTTGACAGGAAACTCGGCGTGTTTGAACTTCCCAAACTTAGCAGAATGGTTGCCTCGGCCCGAGTCGTGTTCGAAGAGATATACAATCGACGGCCATTGCTCTTTTTAAGATTGTGGACGATCCTTCTAGGATGACCCAAGCTGAACCAGAAATCTCGGGTTCAGAAGAGAAGATGAAGGAAGACGAAGAGAGTCTGGAGGAGTGAGTTTCGAAATAGAGGGAAGGAGTGAAAGAGAAAATAATCCGTTTTGAACAAAACGAGTCGTTTCACTTTCTTCTGGCGTCTACATGGAGGCCCCGTGTACGCGGAATATACCCCTCCCGAGTGCAAATAGCATTTTACATAGTAGAAATTTTGAGAAAAACTTCTCTTTGCCCCTCCCATCTGGTTCTCTAAATTACGGATTTCATTTGTGGCTGCTAGAGTGATTCTCCAAATATGGAGAGTCACTGTGCATCTCCAAATGCATTGTTTATTATTTTGTCGCCTTGTTTCCCGCATTCAACTCTCTCTCACACCCTAGTTGGTATCGACCCTCTCTCACACCATTTGTGTCCAACAACAACAACCACTCTGATTGTCTTTGATAGGTAGGTTTCTGTTCTTGTCATGCACAAACTAATAGCCACACACACTTTTAATCTCTCTCGTGGGTTTCATCTGAGAGATATGATCTCTCGAATCGCTCTGTACTCACTATCTCACATGTGTTCCATTAGTTCTTTGTGAGCTCAAAATTGAAAACCCTAGCCTTAACCAACTATACTCACTATCTCGCTTGTCTTTGTCTGAGCTTCTCTAGGGTTTCACCAACTGAGATTTTATTAGACATTTGGAAAGAAATCTAGGGAAAATTAGTTCGGTTGCCATTTGATTCTACAGCTTCTTTGATTTATACTTTGTGTGGTTTTCATACTCTCCAATGAAATATTTGTACTATGTTCTCTGAATTGGATTTTCTGTAATTACTGACTTTGCATAATTTTGTGATTTGAGCAACTGTTGTTTGATAAGTTTTGTGAGTGTAAAGGTAATGCCTCAAGCGTAAATGCTATGAGGTGATCTTTATTTATACAATAAAACTGTACAAGGAAATAATTTGAATATATACAATAAAAGGCAATATCCTAGAATTAAGGTGAATAAGTGATAGAAGCTAGAATCATGGAGAATCAACTATCTTCATGGTCACAATCAGAGGAAGCGGATTCTCCTCATTCCTCAGTGAGAGAGGCATAAAGAAGGCTGAGTATAAGCCGATCCTGTGCGTGCCATTTCTTGAAAATGGGATTCGGAACCAGAGCAGTACCCTGGAGGATCTGAGCGGAAGGTGCCGGAGAGGACCCATCCAGATAACCCATTAAATCCTGACTTTCAAGTAAAGGAATAAATTGACGACGCCACAAGAGGAAATTTGTGGGAGTGAGTTTAATGGTCACCATGTGAACCATCGTATTGAGCGGAAGCTGGTTGGTGGAAGAGTCAGCCATGAAAACTTGAAAGAAGGTCTCGGCAAGGATTTCACCGACTGGCTGATACCATGTAAAGGTAATGCCTCAAGCGTAAATGCTATGAGGTGATCTTTATTTATACAATAAAACTGTACAAGGAAATAATTTGAATATATACAATAAAAGGCAATATCCTAGAATTAAGGTGAATAAGTGATAGAAGCTAGAATCATGGAGAATCAACTATCTTCATGGTCACAATCAGAGGAAGCGGATTCTCCTCTAATAGTGAGAACCAAGTGATTTGGGAAATGTCATACTTGAATTTGCAAAAGCTATTGCTGTGATATTTTTCTTCCACAGTTGCTGTGATATTTTTCTTCCACTATTGCTATGATATTTGGCATCCACATATGTCATTTGTGATCTCTTGATTAATGTTTTATGTTGGTGGCTTACTTGGTTCTTATTATTCATTGGTTATTTGTTTTGTTGTTCAGTTATACCTTTGTTTTTTGTAGCTTTTGGTGTTGAAGTAGGGTTGTTGTTGGGGTTGCATGTGTAATGTAAGGCTGTGATGATGGTTAAATTTTATATTGGACGTGTAAAATCACAAGTGCGATGAATGGGACTCGATCGATATGGTAAGGTAACTTTAATGACCATCTTTATTGTGAAAGTCTCACAAAGGCGACTAGGATTAAATATTTTGCAGCCACTCGAGCTTGGTCTCCTTACCTACACCTGGGAAAAAAAAAAAAAAACCGTTACGAGCCCCCTGGAAAAATATTTGTAATACTTGCCTGTTACTTCTCCCTTATTTACTTATCCCCAATTTGTTATTTGTGTTTTGGTCCCAGCATCAAGCTATGGACAGATTAGCTTGGTTGGATTTATTTGTTATTTTTCCTATTGTGCTGTGTTGGTTCCATGTTTAACATCCTGAAACCTTGAAATCAGCCGCTGTTATCATCTTACTTTAATAATGAAAATCAGTATCTCGATTGCTCAATGGCATAACTGGCCTGTTATCATCTTACTTTAACAATTGAAACCAGCAACTGTTGTGCTGTGATTGTTCCATGCATTATCTATCAAGCAATGGACAGATTGTAAAAATTGGCATTATGTTTTTCGAGCTTGGTTGGATTTGTTTGTTATTTTTCCTGTTGTGCTGTGATGGTTCCATGCTTAACATCCTCAAATCTTGAAATCAGAAGTAGTTTTTATCTTACTTTAGTAATGAAACTATTTATAGACAAAAATATTACCGTTCGAAAATATGTCCGTTCATAAAAAGGACAAAAGAAACTTTGTTTGTTTTTACAGATGAGATGAGTTGAGATAAAAGTTAAAAGTTGAATAAAATATTATTTAAAGAAATTTTTTTAATATTATTTTTGTTTTAGAATTTGAAAAAGTTGAATTGTTTATTTTATTTTATGTGAAAATTTAAAAAAGTTGTAATAATTAGATGAGAAAAGACTGATGGTTGTAAAAACAATCCATACCTTAAATGATTTTTATCTGGTTAAATGATTAAAAAACTACCCGTTGTTTTTATCTGGTTAAATGATTTTATTGATCTGAACTTGAGTTTCCTTTGGTAACATAATATTCAGACGATGGGAAGCGAGCTGCAAGGCACCGCGCTGGGGTGATCAATGGGGCACTGAAGATTGCAATCGCAAAGATTGTGATGACAAGCTCGTGACACAGGTAGGGCACGAGAGCAGCAAGACGGTGGAGATGAAGGCAGCTACTTCGGCTGGACTTGTCAAGGTCGATGTATCTGCAGCAGTGGGCTCCCAATAGGCAAGGAGCCAAACCTTGGCAGCGATTAGATAGGTCTGAATCAATATCTGAGATTGCGAAAGGTCTCCAAATGAACAAATTTATCCTTTTGATGCATGATAATCCAACTACTTTTCCTGCAATTCAAAAGGGTATAGTGTTGCTGCAACTTACAGCTCCTTGGTCACTTTAATTTGTTTTGCTTATAGACACAGGTTTAAAAGTTGGGTTAGTATAAATGTCGGTTAACTCCAATGTTAAAAGGCGCAAAAGATTAAATTAGAAGATGCATAATAAACGTTCTTTTTAATCGGTATACATCAAAGCGATTGTATCCAAAGTGCCGTCTGGATTATAAGTTGAGATAATATGAGTTGAAATAAAATGAATTGAGATGAAAGTAGAATAAAATATTATTAAAATATTATTTTTAATATTATTATTATTTTAAATTTTGAAAAATTTTATTTTTTATTTTTTGAAAAAGTTTAATTAGTTATTATATTTTGTGTGAGAATTTAAAAAAGTTGTAATGATAAAATAAGATAAAACACTTTTATTATCCAAACAAAGCCTAAATAATTTATCACATCTTATATGCTTCCAAAGTCCCATCCCATGTGGCCTACTAAGCTCGTCTGAACACCATCCTCCTTGTGTGCCCAACCATACTTTGATTCTATGACAGTTCCCCACAACCCCCATTCTTGTTTGCATATAACTTGACACTGCATGCAAGATAGGTGGGAGATTTCTACAAAATTATTGTAACTCTTCATGTCGATGCTAAAACGGATGCAAAATAGAATTCTAGACAGTACAGAGCACCGCGCACACATCCATAAAGCTGTACAAACATTTCATTTGCTTAAACTACTCGTTCAGACCAATCACAAAAGAGGTTGTCAAGAGTAATATATAAGTAATCACCAATCCAAATCGTGGAGAACTTAAAAAGAGAAGATCAGGCTAAACAGTGGTCCAATTAATATGAACAAGTCATCGATCCAGGTCATTGTGAAAATGACATGAAACTGAACACTCATCAAACTGATATAAACAGTCATTGATCCATGAACATTAAACTAAACATACTGCAGAGAATTTACATCTAATATAACTCCATCCTTTGTTATTTTTTTTCGAGGCCTATTCACATTGATGCAGATTAATCACGTTTCAGCACATCCCAAAGGTATTCTCGCCACTGTAGGTCATATAGAGGAAACCATCTTCTTCCTTATTTTCCTCATAAATTGCAGACATCATAGCCGCTGCAATTACAGACCAATACTACAAATCAACAAAGCTTAATGATGTGCCGTAAATTGATAAATAAGAGAGGAGGACTTTTATCTTACCAGTGGGTGGTAGAATGTTCTTGACAAAAATGAAAATAGCCTTCTCAGGACTTAGCTTTATTCTTTTCCGAACCACATACACAAACTGGCCAACGGTCAAATCAGCAGGAACAAGATATCTAGATTCATCAAAAAGGGGAATATTTAGAATATGATAGACTAAAAGGAATTGCAAGGTATAGAAGTTATCTATACATATATATAGACATAACCCTCCAAATCCACACTCGAGGCTTAAAGAAGAACTGAGAATCAAACTACAAAATTGTATCTTTTGTTCTCACTAGGAAACTCTAGAAATATATTAAAACAGGTCCATATTTATTTATTTTTTGATAAGTAGGAATAGACCCGAGAAATATGGCAATGAGTACATTAGAAATAGGTGATAGTTACACAATTAGCACACAGAAACAGCACATGGAAAAATCATTCACTAGTATTAAGAAATTCTCGAGTATTACTTAAACTCCAAGAAGCACTCAAAAAAGGTAAAACTATCAATCCAGATGAAAGTATTTTGTGATTGAATAACATATGAAGATTATTATAGAAAAGATGTAGAATAAAAGCAAAGAACAACTGACTTTTTCTTATCGATGTCAGGCACATCACTCTTTTCAGCCCTTTCAACAATCACCTAAACAAGACCAACCATTAAATTGTAATAAACCAAAAATCTCACACACACCAACACACAAAATGAACAATCCTACTGGTATTCTGTCTGGGTACTTTTCACGGATTCGAGCAGCTTCTGCCTGCCTCCTTTCTGGCATATTAGAAGAACACAAACATTAACATAGCACAAAGGATAATCTATTCTTCTCTATGTACATTGGGCAATGATCTTAACATTAATCACCAAGCATCATAATTTTTTTATGTTATCCTCTTGGGTGCAAACAGTTCTAGGGCCATTGGACTAGGGGAACTTTCCCTTGAATTATCCAATGCACTTGCGGGAAACTCCTTGCTGAGGGTCTGTGCACCCCCGGGATTAGTTGGGACTTTGTTCTCAGACACCCAGTGCCAATCAAAAAATAATTTTTTTTGGGTAATCACTAAGCATAACATTACAGAACAACCAACACAATGGTTGCCCGAAATATGTTACATGACACACTTTAAGAAAAAAAATACAATTCTCATTCATAATCAAATGCCCCAAGGTCCTACAGAATGAAGATGCAAGATTCTACTCCCGTAGCTACTGTCACTGTTACACAATAAAGTCGAAAAACTTCATCGATTTTTTAAAGCGAATCAAAGAAATCAAAGTATGCATTATGATGACGAAAGTTCAAACCAAAATTGGAAAATGCCAAAAAAACCCAGAGAAAAACCGGAAAAACATATAATTTAAAGCGCATCAAGTTGATGAATATCATAATCACATATATCAGCCAACCAATAAACTAGAAAGCCACAAATCAAACAAAATAACAATAAATATTGATTTAATTTTCTGTTGTAAATTCAAAATTAAGGAAACATTCAGTTTTCTAAAAAATGAAAGAAAGAAAGAAAGAAAAGCGAACCGAGAGGGTGTTCCATCTTAAAGGAACTCTTGGCCATGTCGGCAAATTCTGCAACCAAAGTAATAATTATAATAATATCAACAAAATAAGAGCAGAGTTAGGGTTTTGATCGGGGGATCGAAGGATCAACTAAAATTATTAAGAACAAATTTTACCAAATTGAAGAGAGAGGAATGGGTTTGGTTGAGATCCCAAAAAAGCGGTCGTGACTCCGGACTCGTGAGAGAAAATGACAGATTGCCTCGTTGCCAATGGAAATACCCTACAAACTCTTGCATGGGCAAGACGCAGTCGTTTTACTCTTAAGTGTTACACACGATCATTTCTAACAAGTTCTCTTTTTTGAAAAGAGAGATACTTTATACAAAACATTACCCAAAAGAAAACCTGTAAAAATATAGAAATTTATTTTTATTATAAAATAAATCTAACAATTCATATAAAATGACGTCACTTTATAAATTTATTTTTATATAATTTTTTTATGTATATAACACATCTCTTTTTTTAAAATAAAATAATTCATAGATCATAACATATGACACATTTATAAAATTGAACGAGAGTAAGTTAGGTTTGGATATTGAGATAAGATGATAATTTTTTAAAATTTTATAAATAGTGTTAAGATGAAAGTTTAAAATATTATTTTTTAATATTATTATTGTTTTGGAATTTGAAAAAGTTGAATTGTTTATTATATTTTATATAGAAATTTGAAAAAGATGTAATGATGAGATGAGATTCTCTCCCCCCAAACATAGATAATTGTGTAATATCTATCCGTACTCTCTCTAAAAAGTTTTTTTTTTATTTTTTATTTTATTTTCTTCTCCACTTCCTAAAGGATAAAACATAAAATAGTTTTTGCATTCCAAAGTGTCTCAAACAAATAAAAATTTAAAACTATCAATTGATACCTCAAACTACAAAACACGGAGAGAGACGGACCACTCCGCCCCGTACTTTCTAGAGAGAGAAACTTTGAGCTTGATTGAGCAGAATTATTGTATATTTTATACATTTAAAACTAATATATTTTATTTATTTCATTACATTATTATTGACTTTATATGAAAAAATAGTTAAGATGAATAAATCTAAATTGTGATTTAAATTGGTTAATAGCATGATTTATGCTTAATTATATAACTTGTAATTTAATTGGACAATATTCATTCATATGCCCAATATATTTTTTATATTTTATTCTCTTTTTTTTCTTTTTCCTTTTTCTAATTTCTATTTTATTTTTAGTTTTTTCCTTTCCAAGTCAAAAATAAAAAAATGCAAATGCATGAGAAATGCAACAAAAGAAATGCAAAAGTATGAGGAAAGTCAAAAAGGCATTCTCTTGGTGTTTGGACATCACACACTCAAAGGTGAGTCTTTTGGCCTGGGACGGACTCACATGGGAAAGGAAAAGAAACAAAACTCACGCACGCCGCACGAAAAAGAAAAAGAAAAAGGAAGGACTTTTTCTAAAAGAAAAGTTCTATTTGCAGTTCTTATTTAGAGATTATATGTATATATTTTTTATTAAATGAAAAAAAGTATCATTTTAAGATAGATATTTTTATAATTTTTAAAAATTTTAAAGATAAAATTGTCTAGACTTGTATTACAATTCTCAAATAGAGACTGTACTTAGCATTGCTCCTACTTTTAATGTAGGAAATGTGGTGGACAAGCATTGGACCACAATTCTAAAATCAGTTGTTGTAATTTTTTTTTTTTAAATCTAAATGTTGATTGATTGTTCTGGTGCAGATATTATTTTGGGTATTTTACCATTTGCAAGAGAATTACTCCGGCAGGGGACTTAGGTTTGTTTTCAATCTTAGATTTCATCTGCTCCTTGTGGTACAAACCCAGAAGTTTCATGGTGTCAAATTTTTCATTGAAGAAAAATGTATATAGTTTGTGTCTCAAGATTTGGAGTTCAGCTGTTTACTAGTCAAATGTAACAAAAGAAGTATGTAGTTTGTGTCAATATTATTTTTACTCTAATTCATTCACTGAATAAAAAAGGGGAATGCAAATGCATTAATTAAGATATAAGGCTCATAAGCTTCTTTAGCTATTTATTTTTTCCTCTTTTTTTGTTGGTTCTTGTCGTCTGTGTTCTATTATTGGGTCAAATTATTAAAATTAACTTCTAACTTATTTTGGACAAAACTTAAGAAATTATAGGAGAGAACATGTAGCATATATATTCATCATGATCGTGTTGGCAATGGTTCCTTGTTCAAGCATTGTTATCTCTTTCTCTGTGTACGAGTTCAATAACTTCTAACGCTTCATTTGATATTTAAATTATTCTTGATGTAACTTGAATGGTAGTTGTTAGGCTACTAGTAGGGTGGTAAAAAAAAATTTAACAACTAACAATAAGAATTATATTTTAAGAGGAGTTGAAGAGAGGAATACATGTTATGCATTCGGATCTATTTTTACAATTTGTGATACATGAATATAATAAGTTGTGTGCAAACCTTTCTTTTCGTTAACATTTCAGAATCAACAAAATGCTGTAAATACTTTTTCACAACGATGAAGTGCTGAAATAAGAATGTTATTTGCGACATAATTTACAATATTAGCAACAAAAAAATATCGTTGCAAATAAAAAATTTTCACTACGATTTTTTGGTTTCGCTGGCTAAACTTTTAAGTGAGTCAACAATTGTAACGAATGTGCGGCGCAACATAAATCGTTGCAAAAGAGTATTTGCAGTGATTTTGAAAGTTATTTACGGCGATTTTTAGCACCACAAAAGGCCCTGTTTCTTATAGTGACTTATAGCAAGAAAAGAGAACAAAATAAGTTAAAGAGAGAACATGATGGTAGTCATGAGAAGGTGGAATGAAAAAGGGCGTAGTGGTTGAAGCCAAAGGAGAGAGGCCACGTGTCCAAAGCAGAGGGAACACACTAGACAAATCTCGTATTCTACTCTGCACAAGAAGATGTGTTTCAGACGAGATGATTGATTTCACGTTGCACAATAAAGTGAATCATGAGTGAGAGAAACACAACTAAGCCACTTTAAATCAACATACCGTGAGTTGTTCACCCCACAACAACTAATTCTAGGCAACCCAACAATTAACATCATGGCAAAAAAGAAAAATGTAAAAATTAATTAATTTAAGCTACGTTTGGCTCTTTATGAATAGTAGTGAATTGAATAGTGGAGGGAGTTATGTGGGGCTCATCTAAACTGAAAAAGTGTGTTTGGATGTTAAGATGAGTTTAATACTTTTTATGAAAAATTGAAAAAAGTTGTGGGTCCCACGTGTAAGGAAGTTTTAAGTAGAGATAAGTTTAGTAATTTGAGAGTTAGATGTTTGAATGTTAAACTCGACTTAAACTTAGATTGAGCTTAACTGAGTCTTGCAACCAAACGCAGCCTTAGGGCTTGGAGTCGGACTACACTTACGAGTTAATAGATGCGCAACAGCTGAACGGCGTAGATGACAACAAACGGGAACGAAGGTTGACCTGAGAAGGAACGGGAGTGGAGGCTCAAAGAGGGAACATAGGCTCAAAGGAGAGATTTAGAAGGGAAAGAGAGTGAGGGGATTCAAGGAAGAAGGAAGAAGGGGATCCTGCATTTTGCACCCCAGTGTGAAGAAACGACGCCGTTCCACATTAAGTGGAACAACATTGTTTAGTTTTTTTTCTTTTTTGAAATCCAGATTTTTATTTTTAAAGTTGGAGTTCGGAGCTCCGAACTCCGACTCCAACTCCGACAGTCATTTTCAGAGTCATTCCGACTCTAACTCTGCATTCCGACCACTCCAACTCCGTCGGAGTAGAAATCAGAGTGGAGGTCAAACGGAGTCAAAGTGGGCGGAGACATACCATTAGGAGATAGATTCATTGGGTATAGCAAGAACATAACTTTTCGTTAACTTAAGTATCAGAAACATCCCCATTGCAATTCCTAAATTCTCTCTGATTTTAGGTCGTTAGGACAAGCCGCAAGTAGACAGAAAATGACATCAACATGTGACATTTAGAAAATCAATTGCACCACAAAGCCAGTCAAGTAAACAGTTTCACATTCGACAATTTGAACTCTAGAATATAATATTCTTAACAGCTTCGACATTCAAATGGTCATTTGAGTCTGACTATTATATCACATCTTTGAAAAAAATCAAAGTTCATAATTAGATGATGCTACAAATTACTAAAAAGTGTAGTTTTTTTCTTATTTTTAATTATATATATAGGATATAGACTTCATTTCATACATGAAAGAAATTATAGCTGTGACTAGTCAATACAAAGAAAAACTCTAAATATAAGCCAAATTACACATCGGTTGTACCCCTTCCCGCACACAAATTTCTTTGTGACGATCATTGTCTTAACTTTTACAAACTCTCGTAAGAGAGTATCAGTCTTTAATAAAACAGAGATAAAAAACCAACCCCCACCTCCAAAGGAGGGAAGGGTATCCAAACCTCATCCTCCCAAAGGAGGAAGAGGAGATAACCAACCCATCCTCCAAAAGAGGAGGGGTTCCCTTGCTATGGATATAAGTTCAATAACCTATTTCTTTTATTAATCAACACAAACAGAGAAACAAAATTACAAACTCTAAGAAAATATTGCAAAAACAAATAAAACACAGCACAAAGAGGCTGCAGGAGCGCGTGCAGGACACGCGCCAGTCGAAGAAGAAACCGGGTAGACGATCGTGGAGGAGCTCGAGACACTGGATCCAGCGGCGTCATGCGTGACGCCGAAGAAGAAACTGCACGGAGGCACATGGAGGCCACGCGTGAACTTCAATCGGCGCGTGAAGGAGACGCACCGCTCCTTTGGATGCCGCTTTCGGTAGGCTAATAGGTCGACAGCCTCTGAATCCCCCTATGGGGCACGTGGCATCCTCTGACCACCGGAAGGTCTCTAAACGACACTCCTCCTTTATTTGACCTAAAAAAATAAAAAGATAACAAAAAATAGAGAAAAAGGACTGGGCTAAGAGGAAGGAGAAAGAATGAGAGAGGGGGGAGGAGCTGAAGCTCCCACCCCTCTGATTGGTTTTTTCTGGTGAGTTTTCTAGAGAGAGGTTTAACTCACTAGAAAATGAGCAGCATAAAGGCTATCCCAAGTGCATGAGGATGTCACGTAATAATTAGTAATAAATTCTTAGATAGTCTCCTCAGAGAAAATTACTTAAAATCAAACTCGTTTAAAATGGTGAAAATATTCACAAAGAGAAAATAAAAGTGATGGTATGTGCAATGAATGGAAGAGTGCAATGGAAATATAAAAAAAAAAATAGCACTAGTCATGGACTAGATTCATATTTTTGAGTGTTGAAATGAAATGTAAGAGACTAACAAATTGGAATTAACAATCAAGGAATCAACTAAGCTAAACAATCTCAATTTATCAGAAAATTAATCCATAAAACCGAAATTAATTAAGTCCTAATTAACCTAATATGCAATGGAACTAAAAGATTAATAAAATTAAACTAAGAACTAAGCTAGATTAGAAAATAATTAATGCAATATAAGTTGAAAATTGAAAAGCCCCAAAATCAAAATTCTAGGGTTCATCCTTATATTTAAATCATAAATTCTCAAAATCAATCCATAACAATTGTAATGTCTATTTAATGAAAGTTTAAAGAAGCAAGAAAAATAACTAACATCAAGTAAATAAATAGAAAATAAAATACCCAAAGGTCTAAGCCAAATATCTAAAAAATATATCATAAATTTTAAACTAAAATTAAATAAATAGTAGGGAGTGAAAAAAGTAAGCCAAATGGATGGAGACGGAGTTGGCAAGCAGTGGAGGAGAAGGCTGGAGCGACAGTTGGATCCCTGGAGGTTTTACAAGCTACGGCGCTAGTCTGTATGTGATGCATCCAAAAGTGAAAAAAAAAAAAAAAAGGAATAAAAACCCTGCTGCGTCCTTCGATTTTTTTCGAAAGAGCAATGCTACGTACAATCCCTATTTGGGGACTGCAATGCAAGCCTAGGTAATTTTATCTTTAAAATTTTTTAAAATTACAAAAATATTCATCCTAAAATGATGTTTTTTCTCATTTAATAAAAGGATTGCACATACAATCCCCAAGTGGGGACTACAAATAGAATTTCTCTAAAAGTAAAGTAGAACAATGAATGAAGGCTATTTAGATTAAGAAAAATAGGGAAAATCTAAGGGAACACAGGTAAAAGCAAAACAGTTTACCTAGTATTTACACTTCAGACAGTTATATACAGGTGGCTAGATGAAAACTAATTTTGACGAGAAGTTTATTATGTCTCGATTTTTCAATACTCTAGCATGCTACAAAATGATAGATATAACTAAATTGAATTTACATAGGAAAGGGAAAGAAAATGGGTTGATTAGAGGCTAGAAATTGGAATGCTAAGCTTGAAAGCAAAGTTTTTCTTCACAAGTTGGACAACTAACAACTTGTGCATTTTCATGTTTTCAAATCTTCCCAATTAAGATGTCACAAATAAATGTAGTACATTGTGAGTAGCTCTCTATAGCTAATATCCAAATTATTGGCCTTGATCCCCTTTGATCCCCTCTCTAAACTAATTAACATTAAAAATTCATTGAACATGTCCCATCTAAGATAGTAAAATTCCCTCACCACCAAAATAAGCTAGTTATATCATAGAAATGTCAGCCAAAGTGCTAGCCATTGCTAAATGAAAAATATGAATCACTCAAGGGTCATTGACTTCTAAATATATCCACCCTTAACCAATAAAAATCAGAAATAGCATCTTTTTGGAAAGTTAGAAAATAACTACAAAAGAACTACAACTTTTGACACAAAAAAAAAAAAAGATATGAAAATCAATTCAACTAAGATGAGAAGCTCCCAATAACAAAAATCTTGGTAGCATATAAATTTCTGGCACAAGCAACTACATAAAATCAAAAAGACAACACTAGATTGTTAAAATTGTTAAAATATGATAAAAGATAAAGCCGATGACATAATTTAATAGCAAAAATAATGAAACATATGCTTCCGACGAGACTAATGTAAAGATTGCCTCCCTATAGGTAAAGCATAGATCCACCTCTCAATTATGAAACCAAGACAAGCAATAGAGGGAATTATTACCGAAAAACTATAAAAACGCATACAATGATTCAGGGCTAAGAGCAAAACAACAATTAGAACTAAAAATAGTTCACTAGTTATGCATTATGAACAAATGTTACATAAAGCAAAACGAAATCATAAGGAATAAAATAATTCACTGTAACAATACTTCAACAAAAAAGACATTAATTTGAGAGCAACAAGAACAATTGAACCACCGAAATGAATATAACTCAGAATCAAAATTAAATCAAACCCAAATAATCTATTGAGAGTGAAACTAAGGCATAAGGGGATTGTGGAGAGACAAAAAAAAAGTTGCCTACCTAGCATAACACACTTTATAGTTCTTTTGACATTCTCAAAAAAGATCCCTACTCCTAATATGACCATATTATGATCTCCATAAATCAAATGAAAGGACTATAGTACTTAATATATGCTAATTAATGTACTTTCATTCTTTACAGCAAGCTGCCTAGCTATAATTATATATATATGTATATATATATCATGCATATATATATGGGAAAACCGCAAAAATGATTTGATTTCCCATAACTTTTAGGGCATAAATTTTTTTTTTTTTTTTATAAGTACTTTTCGGGGATAATTTTTTTTTTTATAAGTACTTTTGGGATAATTAATGCAAGTTGCTACTAAATTAAAACATATAAATCCTATTGATTCATTTGATATAAAATACATAATTTTGTTATTTACAATTCTCAAGAGTGAAACTGGAAATGCCCAGGACGTTCCTCTTGTGGCCAAAGAGGAAGAACTAAATGAAGATGATTTCGATAAGATAATGGAGGAACGATTTAGAGCATTAGTAGTGGCTTCTCTATCTTCATCTTCATTTTTAAATTTGAAGAATATGTCTTTAAATTCACCTACATTGGCTTATGCAACTTCAAATTTTTGCATAACTATAAATAGTGCTTCTTCAAATTTGAAGAAGCATTATTCATTCTTCAAACATTATTTTACTATTATTTTCTCTCTCCTATCATTAAAATCAACTTTGTAGAATTTATATTAAGATGATTTTGATACATAAAATTTGAAGATGATAATATAAAGTGGATGCTAATGGTAAAATATATAAAAAATAATAATTTTAGGAAACAAATAAAAAAACTATATATATTTTATTATTATTTAGTTCAAAGATACATAAACCAATATGGGAGTTTTTCTTCATATGCAAAATCATTCTTCAAAAGAGATGATTTTGCATATAAAGATGCATAAACCGCTACCAATGCTGACTGGTTCTGATTTCTCTACGCTTGCTGGGACGATTATGATAACAAAAAATCAATTGAAAGAAATTCTCTCATATCTGTACCATAGGACCAACCATCTGGAAAGTTAAATGCATGGTACGGTACCTAGAATATTGTTTTGGTAATTGTTGAAGCCTATCCTCCCCTCTGGTTCTCCTTTACCTTGTGTCTTGCTGAAATTTGTTTTCTATAGGTTGGACGCGAGAGGCAGTCAGCTTTTTGTCTCATGCAGTCAATTTTCACATATTAACTGATCATCTTCAAATATAAAATACTAATTAACTACTCCATCGATCCTATGATAAGCTCCAATTATACATCACTCATTACAAGTCAAATGCTGATCATGAGCTCCAAATATTTCGAAAAACTAATCAAATTTATAATAAGCTTTTTTTACAAATCTTATGAGCCAAAAGGCCTTATTTTTTATTATTCTAGTCATTTTCTGTCATCCGTGATCAGTACAGTACTCTGATCTACAAAATATTAGAATCAATAAATAAATATATATATATATATAAGATTATATAATGAATCAATTTAGATAGCAATTGTTCGGTTATTGATTATTACACTTATATCAGTCTATCTATCGAAACATGCAAAGAATATTAGAATATTTAATAGCTCTCATCATCTGTAAAATATATTTTTTTAAAGCATAACCATAGAAACGCCAGATAATTACTACATCTAAACTATGTCACTTCAGAGATACAGGTTTACACAGCATCGATGTCATTGTAAAATACTAAATTCCATTCTCAAGTACACTTTTAAGTCAAAATTGCATGACTTAATCCACTTTAAATTGTTCTCATTAGTCAAATATCAAAGCTGATATGTGCCTGGGTTCAGAAAAATTAGGAAAATGACAAAATAAGATGCATTTCTAAAAGGTTTAGAAAGTAGCATATTGAGATCATTCTACTGATTACTCTTATCAATATCCTTAAAGCAAACAAACGATAATGTTAGAGAAAGAAAAGTAAAATGAAGGTAACAAAACTACATCGAAACACAGTTCCTTTTGACTTTCTTCTGACATATCTTTATTCTAGCTCTCTGCCCACATATCCTACATATTCCCCACAGAAACATTATACAAGGAGGACCATATCAAAGAAAAGATATTGTAAAACAGAATATAAATTAAGTATACCATCTATTGGGAAATGGCAAGCCAAATCTGTTAACGAGGAAGTTGAGATGGGTGGTCGAGGTGGTTGCTTGGCGTGGAGTGGTGGCTCGGGAGGAGCACGGTGGCACTGGGGAGAGCTGGTGGTCGTGGGTTGTGAACAGAGCAAGGGAGAGAGGGAGGGCCTCGGGCTGCTGGGCTAGGCGTGGAGGATAAGGGGGCTCTGACGGAGATTTGACGACGACGTCGACGTGTGGGTGGTGGCGAACGGCGCCCCTAGTGGCGGCTATATAAAGAAATTCGAGAGAGAGAGAGAGAGAGAGAGAGAGAGAGAGGTGAGGCCAGGTCTAAAATGGAAAGAGATCGGTGGGGGGCTGGGGGAGAAGGAGAGGGTGGCCGTCGAGGTGAAGTGGCGGGGGCGGGGGGGGGGGGGGAAAGGGCTAGAGGGAAACGACTAGAACGAGTGGGTATTTTAATTTTAGGTTTGAGGCATTTGCGGCGTATTAATATCGCCGCAAATGCCTACAACGTCGTCGCAAATATGGTAAACTCATTATCAACGGTACACTCATTATGGTATCACTCCAAATACTCCTTTGCGGCAACTAAAATTCGCTGCAAAAAAACTTAACAGTGAATTCCAATGACAGTTCCAAACTTTGTGCTGAATTCAAAGGAGAAATTCAAAATCGCTGCAAATAATCTATATTTGCAGCGAATTTTTTGCAACGATTTTAAAATCGCTGGAAATAATTTTTTTCAACGATTTTTAAACATAAAAAATTGTCGCAATTGCAGCGATTAACTCATCGTCACAAAAAAAATTTAATATTCCGGCGAAGTTTTCGTCACAAAAATTGAAAATTCGCTGCAAAAGACCAATTTATTATTTGCGGCGAATATTACCGTCGCAATAAGTGAAACAATCGCCGCAAAATACCAATTTTAAAATTTTATGTAAAAATAGTGCGACGATGTAAAAATCACTGCAATTAAAGGCTTTTTGCGGCAATATTATTTCCAACAGATATAAAATCGCCGCAAAAAGCCTTATTTCTTTTAGTGAGTGCCTTCTGCATCTGCTCAAGTTCTCTCCTTTGTCTACCTTCACATTCTTTTTGCCTGTATGAGCCATTCTCTCTTACTTTCGAATCATTTCATTCTCTTTCTTGGGTGGCCCCCATAAGCACTTCCCGCTTCGCTCTTCTAGACCACGTAGGTCTCCTAACGAGTCCCTTGAGGATGAGTCCTCGTGACTAGTTGCTTTCGATTGGTGCTGTTAGACTGCTACCACTACTTAGGTGGAGTTGGACTCTGTGACGGATTGGTACAGTATCTCCAATTTGATGAACATGATCCTTCCTGACTCATGCTGTGGCATTGTCAACTCTGAGGTGATTGCTGAGCATGTTGCCTGTTAGCCTGTACATATGCAAGTTTCCGATGGGGCTAAAACTCCCCTTCTATCGCCTCGTTTGCAACATCTTGGAATTTTTAGGTATGACCCCTGCCCAAATTTCTCCTAATGCTTGGAGAATCATATTGTTTTGCTGCATTGTTTAAAGGTTGCAGGAGAAGAGAACCCTGACATCATCCCTCGCAAATTCTTTTATGTCCATAGTGTTAGATGTCACGACAGGAACTAGTGTAGCTTCTGTTTATAGATGGGCTATAGGATTGTACATTTGGAGTCCTATTATTCCCAAGTCAAAAACTAGGATAGGAAGTTATTTTTTGTTTTTGGAATTAGGCGGGAGTTTCTCTTTGATGAAGCTAGCCATCGTGAGTTTCTAGAGGGCCTCGAGTCATCATGCTCCCGATGACCATGATTTTGAAGTTACTCCCACCAAGGGAGATATGTGACGTTTGCATCGTGTTTGTTCATAGGTTAGGATAAATCCAAACTCTGTTGATTCTAACATGATCTTAACCCAAGAGAACATTGATCGTTTCTTGGTTTCACCAGATCAATCACGAGTTGTAGGCCATCAAACACTTGGTTTGACAGGCCCAAGTCCTTATCGTATGGGCAGAAGAGGTATGCCCGTACTCCGTCGGACCCTAAAGGAAAGAGACCCTATACTAAGGGTCTAGATGCATGTGGTGGGTCATGTGCCCATCGCGACCCCACTAGCCAGAAAAAGGCATGAGGCATCCTCAGCCATCAGCTGTCCCTTCGTTTCGGGATCGCTAAAACACTCCACTGTTGAATTCTACACTTTTTGACATGATTCCTAATGTCTTCCTAGGTTCCTTTCCCAAGATGTTGTTTGAGAGATTCAAGTCATCTTCAACAACAAATCAATATGTTGAAGTGTTGGTGGTTGGTGGGGAAGAGCATCCTCCTACCGCCCTTTAGACCGTGAAGGAGGATGTTGAAGTTGTTGTTAGCTCGCCCTCATTAGAACACGCCATTGTTCCCGGTGGCGAAACTTATGAGATTGTTGGGGAGGTGACCACTTCTCATGTGGGTGAGTCCTCGCCCATCGTTACTCCTAAGTGAGGAAGCTCATGATTCTGTTAAGCTTTCACGAAACCAACTTATGGTTCCATCGCCAAGCTTGAGGGCATCTCCTGCTATGTCCTCTTTGACTGCTTCCCCGATAGGTCCCGTTGAAGGGACAAACCATCACTTACCCTTTCCAGCTTCTCAAGAGCTCGGTCCTTGCTTAGAGATGTCTATTCCTCCCTCACTCAACATTCTTCATTTGGCCCACCTTTGGGCAACTGTTCAGATCCATTAGTCACCCAGATTGCTTGAAAACTTGATCATTTTGAGATCCATTAGAAGAAGTGTTGGAGGCAGAGTGTTGCCGCAATGACAGGTTGGAGATTGAATTAGAAGAGGCACTAAAGTCTGCGTCAGAAGTGAGAGAGTGTTGCTTTGCCTATATAAAGAGGGCTACACAGACTGAAGGGCCTCGTCGGCGACTTCGTTCAGACCTTTATGTCGTCGAAGGGAAATTGGCCTAAGTTGAGACCAAGTATTGCTCAATTAGAAAGGAGTTTGGCAAGGCCGACAGGCAATACTTTAAGGTCCAATGCATAATTGAGACTTTTCAGGGGAAACTTGCAAATTTTCAGCAATGTGTTAATGGGCTCGACTCGAAGCTAGCTTCTCTTGGGGCTGACGTGATGCCAGACACTTTCTTGAACCAGCTACCTCCCCATCCCCCAAATAGTGGCTCAACTCCTTAAGCTTAGGCTTGTTCCTCTCATTATTTTGAGTTTTATTTTGGTGCTAATGGACTTTTAATACTTTTTTTTGGGTTTATATTGATATATGTTTAACTTGTAAGACACTTGCCATGTTATGTACATATTCCTTTAGTTTTTGAAATCTGGTGCTTTGTTTTGTATTGAGGATATATAGCTTGTAATAGTTTATTTTGGGTTTGCTCTATAAGAGACCTACCACGTTGCGTACATATTCTTTTGGCATTTGACATCTTATGCTTTGTTTTGTATTGGCGATTTGTAGCATGTAATATTCTGTTTTGGGTTTGCTATGTAAAAGACTTACCATGTTAAATACATATTCTTTGGCCTTTGATTATATGTTGTGGGCCTTTTTGTTCCTTTCATCGTCAACTTTTTCATTGTCTTTTATTCCTCATCGTAATTTCCTGCTAACTAATATGGTATTTTCCATGCAAAGGCTAACCCCGATCGCATGTGTGTTGTCAACCTTTGACTACCATGAATGGTAACAAATGTTAACTCCGATCACATGTGTGTTGTTAGCACTTTGCTTGTTAAGGGAGCGGGAGATTTTCTCAACTGCTGTATGGGTGAAGGCTAACCTTAATCACATGCGTGTTGTCAATCTTTCACCACCATAGATTGGTGCCAGTTTTAATTCCGATCGCTTGTGCGTTGTTAGCACTCGGTGTGCTAAGGGAGCGAGAGATTTTCTTGACCACTGCATGGGCGAAGGCTGGCACGTTATTAGCATTTGATTACTAGGGAACGGTACAATGTTAACCCCAATCTTGGCTTGTTAAGGGAGGGAGAGATTTTATTGACCATTGCTTGGGCAAAGGCTGACATCAATTAGATAAGCATTGTCAGTTTTGACCACCGCGAATTGGTATGAGTGTTAATCTTGATTGCGTATGTGTTGTTAATACTTGGTGTGCTAAAGGAGCATTGTTAACACTCGACCATTGGATGGGCGACGGTTGACCACGATAGCATGCATGTTGTTGGTTTGTGCTAGTATTAAGCCTGATCCTTCAACCGCCACGAATTAGGCTAGTGTTAACCTTTATTGTATAGGCATTGCTAACACTCAACTTATTAAGGGAACGAGAGATCTTTTTGACTGCTGCATACATGGGAAAAGGGAATGGTACAAGTGTTAACCCCAATTGCATGCGTTTTATTAACTCTCAGCTTGTTAAAAGAGCAAGAGATTTTCTTGACCGTTGTTTGGGTGAAGGTTAACCCCGATCGCATGCACGTTGTTAGCCTTTGATGGCCACGAATTAGTGTTAGTTTTAACTTTGATCACACGTGCATTGTTAACACTCAATTACTTGTCCGGTAGACATTAACACTAATGCAGAAAATTGCATGAAATAAGCACTTGAAAAAAATGTTGCGTACTCATAAGAAGATTCTTTTATTGCACATCCAAATTACATGAAACCAATTGAAAAAAAAAAATATTTCTTCAGGTGCTTTACATTCCATGGGAGTGGTAGTCTTTTCCTGTTTGTGTCTTCTAAGCAATAAGAGCCTAGCCAGTTATTTGCTATTAATGCGTATGGTCCTTCTTAATTGAGCCCAAGCTTTCCCTCTTTCTGCCGCCTGGTTTTCGTCTTGAATTCTCTTAGCATGAGATCCCCAACTTTGAATGAAAAATACTTAACTCTCTTGTTGAAGTATGGCACAGTTCTTCTCCTATAGGTTGTTGCTCTAATGTTTGCATCTTCTTTCCCTTCCTCCCGTAGATCGAGGATTCCTTTCAAGCCTCTATATTAACCTTTTCGTGGTAGTGTTGGACTTGATGACTCGAGATGCTAATCTCTATTAGTATCATTGACTCACCGTTGTAAGTTATTGCGAATGGGGTTTCTCTAGTTGGGGTCCTTATGGTGGTTCTATATACACATAGCACCCTTGGGAGCTCTTCGGTCCACGCTCCTTTTTGGTCCGCCAACTTCTTCTTCACTAAGCAAAACATGGTCTTGTTCTTCACCTCTACTTGCCCATTAGCCTAAGGATGGATGAGGGAAGAGTATTTGACTTTGATCCCCAATTCTACGCACCATCTCTATATTGGTCCCAATTGAACTGTAGTCCATTGTCTGAGACTGGGAATCATGGTATGTTGAATCAATACATAATGAACTACAAGAGGAACCTTATGATGTTTTCATTCGTAATCGTGGCCAACGTCTCTACTTCTACCCACTTCATAAAGTAGTCTATTGCAACCATTGTGAAATTGCTCCTCCTTTTCTTCGTAGCATGGGACCTACAATGTTGATTTCCTATTATGTGAAGCGTTATGGTGTCACTATTGTGGTTCACTCCTCTAGGTGGTTGTGAGGTATGGTAGCATGCAATTGGCACTTCGAACACTTCCTGATAAACTCCTATGCATCCTTCAGTATGTGGGGCCAGTAATACCCTAGTGTCAAGGCTTTTTGTGCCGAGGTTTTACCACTAGAATGGCTTCTGCATACTTCTTTGTGTATTTATACCATCACATACTATGCTTCTTGCGAAAAAACACACTGCTGGAGTGGGGCAGAGAAACCCCTCTTGTAAAGCACCCCTTCTATAAGGGTAAACCCAGTTATCCAGTCTTTCACCTTCCTTGCCTCCATTTGATCGTCTGGAAGTTCCCTTATGGTTAGATACCTCGACACATCTTGTGCCCACTCTGACACAACTGTTCCTATCACCAATACCTAGGTCATTAAGTCCCATGGGGGGAGTGAGCCTTCCATACTTGAGGCAACTTGTGCCAGTTTGAACACCCGCTAGTTGTCTTCATGCCACTCCCATACATGTTGCAATACATTTTAAGTCTTTCCCCCTTCACCAGGTACTCCCCTATCACTTGCTTCACCACCAGCTAGAAATTTGCATGTACTTTAACTTCCTTTACTTCCAACCCTTTTGCCACAACGAGTCCTACCAACAGTGCCTCGTATTCAACTTCGTTGTTGATCATTTAAAATGTTAGTTTCACAGTGTAATGAATCTTCTAACCCCTTTTGGCTACAACGTAGAGGCCTACTCCTTCACCGCAGCAACAGGAGGACTCGTCGACATACAACTACTTGAGATTTCCCTTCTGTGCGACACGTGTCTCTTCAACGAATTCAGCGACGAAGTTTACTGAGACATGTCCCTTCATGGTGCTTCTCGGAAGGTAATCAAGCTTGATTGACTAGTTCACCAATCAACCCGACGTGTCGAGTCTGTGGAGGATTTTTTTTCAAAAGGGCTTTTGCTAGTGCTCTTATTGAATGAGCCTGGAAGTAGGGCTTTAGTTGGCATGCTACTACCACCAAAGCAAACGCCAACAACTCCATTTGCGAATAATGTGTTTCTGCTTCCCTTAGGGGCATGACTCATGTAATACATTAGCTTCTTCTTGCTTCCATCTTCCCTGACCAGCGCACAGCTCATTGCCTCTGGTGTGACTGACAAGTACAAATAAAGGGTTTCCCCTATTTGGTTTTACTCATAAGGAGATGGTTGGATAGGTATGTCTTCATCTGCTCAAACATCTTATCACATTCATCTTCCCAATTTTGAGTCTTCCATAGCACCCAGAAGAAGGGCAAACACCTATTTATTGACCTTGACATGAATCTATTCAATGCCACTATCCTGCCGGTCAACTTCTGTATTTCATTTAGACTCGTTAGGGGCTTCATCTCCATTATCACCTTGATCTTTTCTGAGTTGGTTTCGATTTTTTGCTCCGACCCCATGAAACCTAATAATTTGCCTAATTCCACACCGAAGGCACATATGGCTGAGTTAAGTTTCATCTTGTACTTACGCAATACAACGAAAGCTTCTCGCAAGTCCGGTACGTGGTGGTTCATCTCTTTGCTCTTAACTAGCAAGTCGTTTACGTAGAGCTCAATATTCTTTTTTATATCTTTTTGAAAATATGGTTCACCAGCCTCTGATACACCACCCCCAGATTTTTTAGCCAAATGAAATTACTTGATAACAATAAAGCCCCCTGTCCATTATGAAGGAAATGTTTTCTTGGTTGCCTTCGCTCATTCGTATCTTATTGTAGCCGAAATAGGCGCCCATAAAACTTAGCATCTGGTGGCCTGTTGTTGAGTCTACTATCAGGTTAATCTGTGGTAAATTAAAGCAGTCGTTTGGGCATGCAAATCCACGCACATTTGCCATTTTTCGTTCGGCTTTTTCACCAACACGACAATTGAGAGCCATTCCGAGTAATGGGCCTCTTGGATAAATCTTGCCTCTAAGAGGCATTCTGCCTTTTCCACAATTGCTATGTATTTCTCTATACTAAAGATCCTCTGCTTCAACCGTACTTTCTTGGCTACTAGATCAATGTAGAGGTGATTTTATATTATCTCCAGATTTATGCCAGAAATTTCCTCATGACTCCATGTAAAGACATCCTAGTGCTCGATGAGGAACTGTTTTAGCTGCTCCTTGAGTTCTAGCATAATTCGAGTTCCATTTTGGGCTATTGCATTTAGTCTGGTTATAGAGTTACTAACTCTGGGACTCAGCGGCCTCTCCTTACTCCAGACTCCCCTCATCCCGCGTCTTTATTCCTCGTTCGATGAGTTTTGGTGGTGGAGGAATTGCTTCTTCAACCTCTCATTCTTCTGTGGTTCGAACATCCATACTCCCATTCTTCAGTTCTTGCACCTAGCATTCACATGCTAACACTTGTTTGCATCAGACATTCCTGACACCCGCATCTATGGGCAACTTTATCTTCAGGTGGTCAGTCGTGGCAACTGCCCTCATCTTGTTCAGTGTTGGGCAGCCAATGATGGCATTGTAGAGGAACAAGCTTTAACTACCAAGAAGTCCATCATTGATGTAGTTGCACAGGACCCCACTCCCTCTATGACAGGAAGTGCGATGGATCCTACTAGCTGCAATCTCTCCTAAGAATCCCTTCAACAACGTTGGGTTAGGTGTAATTTGTCTTGCTCAATGCTCATTTTTGGAAACGCATCCCAGAATAAGACGTCTACTGAGCTCTCGTTATCACTCAAGATCCTACAGGTAGTGTAATTTGCAATGAGTAAAGTCACTACCAATGTGTCATCATGCAAATGCAACATGACCTCGCAGTCTTCGTCGTTGAAGGTTATGGGAGTAGTTTTCCCAGTTTTAGTTTGTTTCGTCGTTGACCTCGCAAACACTTCTTCATACCTGGCCCTCTTGGCATGAGCTTTTTTGGTGGAGGATGACACTTCGCCCCTGACGAACCCCATTACTGTAGTTCTGATCTCACCGAGAGGCTGATTCGGTCTAGCAGGGCAATAGCAGGGAGAGTGTCCCTTCATGTGCTTTTGCCCCTAGTTGGGCAATGGCTGGGGGAGCGTCCCTTCTCCTGCCATCTTCTGATGGGCTGCCTTAATGGCGACTTGTATTCATAAACAAATATCCAAACTACCTATTCTTCTGCATAACCTCAATTCTATGTTTGAGAATGCGACTGCCCTCAATTCTGTGCCTCTCCCTCCTATTTTATGGTAAGCACATTAGCGATAGGTGCCTCGGTCTTCCGAGTTCTGGCGGTCATTCATTCATGGCCACACCCCCTCATTCCCTTGCACATTCATACTCGAATGAGCAACCCCGAGACCTTGACCACTAGAGCCTTTGTCCTTCCTCGCCAACTCCGCTATAAAGGGACTTTTGGGCCAAATCCCTCTTAAGACAAAGTGTTATCTTTTAGTCTTGGTCGTCAGTCGTCAGGTGTTCCTTGTTGAACCAAGTACGGTACGCATTCAAGCTTTTGTCCTCCCTTGTTTCACAATAAGGAGGTATGCGGCCGGCTATATCTTGCCTATTGGCCATAAACTGCTCATGAATTGTCTACCAAGCTCCTTGAAGCTGGTAAAATAGTCCAGTTCTAAATTCACAAATCGTCCTCTTGCCATCTCCTTAAGAGTTAATGGGAAGGTCCGGCATGTAATCATTGTTGAAAACCTGTGCAAAGTCATGTGGGCCTTAAAGGTTTTCAAAATTTTGACAAGGTACTTAGACCCATCATATAGGTCTGTAGATTAGTATTATTGAGTAGGTGATTGACTAATGATGATGTTCCCACAGCTCGCTTTGCCATCTTCCCATACTTGTTCATGAGGTCGCGCAGGCTGTCATGCATTATCTTCTTTTCTTCTTGGTCATTTGGAGTAGGCCTCGCTCTACTGCAAGACTCCTTATCGAGTTGTTTTTGCAGTCTACGCCCCCTTCAGACCCCATGTCTTGCCAATTTATGTCCTCGTTCTCCCTTTGCAAGGCTTCCATCTCCAAAGTCATCTTCTTCACCCTCTCTTCCATCTCTGTGAACTTCCTCTTCATCCTGTTGCTTCCAGCTTGCTCTTCCATTGTTGTTGCTTCCTAACCCCAAATTGTATAAAAGCGTGTAGACGCAGGCAATCTTAAGACACTTTATGAACAAATCAACGATCCTTCAAATAGTGCCAAACTACTAATGCAATTTTTAGCATACATGTGGCTTCCCTAACAAGCTATGTAACCTGAAATGAGAGCTCGGGAATTTGGTGGGGGGTGCCTAATTTAATTCTTATATATATAAATTGAGTAATAGTACATGTATAATTTTTTTTATAACTTTTTATTTAATTATATTTTATATTGAGAATATTTCTATAAGACGATTTATTTTTATAAATTATTTTACAAAAATCTCCCTTATTCAAAACAAAGTTGTGTAAAAGAATATACTCAAGACAAAACTTTTCCTTTCACTTTCAATGAAACTGGATCTCTACATGGATCCTGAATTTCCAATATCACTTTCCACGCGCTTCCCACGAAGTTTCTACCTATAACGTACGTATTTCTCTGTGTCTCTCTCTCTCTCTGTGATCTGGAAGGGCGCTCCTATATTTTCCAGTTGAAAATGCCTTTTCGAACCCATACTTTTTATTTCTTGTAATTTTTAAGCTTCTCTCTTAATGAAGTACTGCACTGCACCAGCTTGGTCCTTGGCGAAGAAGCTGGTACTTTTTCCGATCTTCTTCTTCTACTCCTTCTCCGATCTTCTTCTTCTTCTTCTTTTTGCTGTCTATTCATTGTAGTTATTGTCTCTTTTTATAAGGTGGCCATTGTGGGCATGATAATATTTATTCTATTAATTAATTGCTTTGGCCTATATTTAGAGCAGTGAAACTTGTTTGTCTTGATGATCGTCAGATGAACGTACGCGTGTTTGTTAATTGCTTAAGCTTAAATTGATTAATGGATCAGTCATCAGTGATCAGTAATTATTATATATATATATATAATCTGTACAAATTAATCATGCTTGTGCAGGTATGTATATATATATATATAAATGTTATATATGGTCACTTTTACGTACTATTTGTGCACTCTATTGATATAGACAGTTATTTTATATTAAAAAAAAAGTAATGCAACCAATCATATCAGTGAAGTGCGCAAAGAGTACACAGAAGTGACTGTACATAAAATTTTTGATATTTATCTACTCTATTATAATAAGTAGCTATCTAACTGTGAATAGTAACTTTTATTATTTTTTCGTTAATTTTTCTTGTTTTTCCGTTAAGTCCGTTAAGTTCTATTTTACCGAAAGACCCTTAAAACCCTTGATCACTTGACGTGTAGCTCTATTGTAGAATTTAATGAAGGATCTTATTTTACTAAAAGGCCCTTCATAGTCCCGCGACGCACATGAATTGGCATCTCTTTTTCATGTCCTTTTTGTTCTGACAGTGTACTCATTTTCCTTTCTTCTTGTTTCAATTTTTTTTAAATAAAAAAATTGAAATGACTTTACTCTTTAGAATAAAAACGCTTTAGAACATTCTCATTGTAAAATTCAATTTTAAGTAAATTTAACTAATAAAATACTTAAAACACTCAATATATAATATTAATTATTAATATTGAATATTATTAATTTGATTAGAATATAATTATTATTAATATTATAATTAGTAGAACTATAAAATGTGATAAAAATAAAAAATAAAAAAAATTATTAAATTAATAATATTTTATTATTCTATAAAGAGTAAATAGATAATCCAATATGGATGCAAACCAATGATCATACTTTGCTGAAATTTAGACTTTTTTTTTAATTTTAATTTTTTGTCTTTCTTTAACCTTATATTTTCTTTTCCTAAACAAATAAATTACTGACTTTTTCACTTTTTTATTTTATTTAAATCATTATGTTAGGTGCACCCCGGAACTAACACACCCAAGACTGTTCTCTCGTATGTATATCTATATATGCGTAATATATATGTATGTGTATGCTTAATTATTTAGTACGTATGTAGGCCTAGATACATGAGTACCCATGCATGCATGCGAGCTAAATTTGTAAGGAGAAAAAGGAGGAAGAGAGCTCAAGGATGATGATCTATTGATCTTCATAGTAGGTTATAACACGTCGATTAATTGGAGACGATTTTAATTCCCTGCTAGCTCTTAATTAATTTCTTGCAATATTAATGGCACCACAAAAGCCAAAATGTGATAGCCAACATATATATCTATATATATATATATATATATATATAGGACGTCTCAATTATGAATATGATCAAATGCTAGCTAGCTGGGCCTTTGACAAAGGCAACTCATCTTTGCCTCTATATAATATATCTTTCGGCTTCTTTCCTTTGCTCCAGCATTGACAAAGCCAACTCATGCATGCACTGGAATTAGCTAGGTTTTTGGGACCCTCAAACTGATCATCTATTCACCGGCCGGGTCGATTCCTATTTTTGTTTTGCAGAATGTTTCGTACGTAAACGTGCTAGCTAGAGTACTGGAATCTTTTTATATCATCAACTGATCAATAAATATTTGAACAGAAAATTAAGAAAATGTATAAATTATTACAAATAATTTAGATGCATGCTAGCTTTATGTTAATTTCATTGCATTAAGTACTGCACGTAGTGCACAAATATCTTGATTGTTCTTGACCTTTATCTTATATGATTTAATTTCAATTTCAACTTAATTAATCTCGTAGTTAATTAATTAAGCTTATTATAGACAAAATATAGACATGATCTAGCAAATTAAAAAATTAAAACTTCCCAAAACGATTGCTGCAGGCAGACAGCAATATCAGAAAGCTGCTAATATATGCAGTGGTTGCAAAAGTGATTGAACAGATCATCGACTGAACCTACGAAGTACTGCCTCGTGCATGCGCGCGGGTGGTTGTATACATACATATCTATATAATACCAAAAGAAAAAGGTTCTTTCGGTTTGATTCATAAATGCTAATTGAACAGAATCAACATCTCTAGCTCTCCCCCTGATCTACTCCATAAATGCACACATTAAAAGCTCCATCTTTGATCTTTGTCCCGGTCCGTGAGCTTTTTCACGATTCCCGTACCTTCTTAAATTAATACTCCAACTTCTTTTTTTGTTGGGTGGTTGGAAATTTAAATGCAACACCTTCAATGCTACCATCACCAGCCATCTATTTTTGTTTGCATATCGGACGTCAGGACCTTCTTTAAGACATGCGTGTCTGATCATCTGCTCTCTCTGTCTCGTTTTAATTTGTCCATGACCACCACCCCTGGCCACTTCTCCTCGCTCTCCTCGCACAGCCATCGATCAGAGCTGAGCAGTTCTCACTTCCATTTAAGAACTGTATTTTCTTCATATATACCCGAAGACTATTCTCGTAGCTAGCTAGGTTTTGTTATGTCTTGATAACTTGTACGTACGTAGTACTATTACTAACCTTGTTTATTGTTGTTGTGTTTGTTTTTATATTATTGCAGACTATATATATAGTACTGTTGCTAAGAGATCGATATTTGAAGATGCATGGTGATGGAGAATAATTATGGATCAGTTTATAAACGGGATATTGGTCCGGTTCAATAAGAAATCCGTGCTCAAAACGTTTCGGGCCCTGCTTTTTGATTGAGCCGTGCCAATATCACGTTCCAGTACCTCTCCCAAGCAGCCCTCGTATCTATGTTTTATCACAAGGCCGGTTCAAACCCTAGAATTCGTTCTTAGCTAGTCTCGGTTGGGGCATATAGAAGGTAAATTTGGTTTCAGTTTTCATTTCTTTTTCTCTTTTTCGATCCTTTTGTCTTTGTAACTCGCCATGATTGCCATTTTTTTTCCAACGATCTTCATCAGTCGAGGCTGTTATTCATGAGTAGTACTTTATCACAGGGATATGAAGTACCTAACAAAAGCTCACTTAGAAGCTTCACCCAACAAATTAGTACATTTCCAAAGTAGTTGAGATGCATGGTACTAGGTTGTACGTTGATGCTAGGAACAGTACCTCAGCAGCCACATTCATGTTTGGGTAAGACATGCTAGCTCGCAGCTTGAAGTTAGTTGATATTAGTTGAGACTTTAAGCTGCTTATTTACTACTCACATTTTGCAGTACTAGAGAAGAAGAAAAGTATATATGGAGCTTTAAAGATCAGTACTTGAGATTGGTTGTAAGTTGAGGCCGGTTTAAGATAATTAATACATGACTTGTTGTTACCGGCCATCTTTCTTTCTCGAGAAAAGTCAGAACAGTAGGTTAAGATCATTAATATGAGCTAGCTAGGCCAAAGCTGGACATGAGTTTCAGTTTGGTACGTAACATGTACCTGTCTAATTAACGTCATTTATATATAATTATCCTTCCATGGAAAGCAGTTTTTCCTAATTTCATTCAGATTAATACATTTAATTAGTCAGACCAAATGTTTATTATGTTGGTGACATGTTATCATGTCACCTATCACATATAGTTTGCAACATTTTTGTAGTAGAATCTTTTATTCTAAATTTAGCATTTTCCTTTTATAATTTACATGATGAGTATACATATATATATATACACCTCCTCTATATATGTATACTCACGAGGTTCGATAGAAATTATGTATCAGATCACTTCGAACAACGTACGGATGAAGATCAAGGCTATATATATATATATATATTTATATATAAAGGCTTGATGTCTCTGAAAGATATTCAGCTTTTGCTGATTGCAAATAAGCTGGTTAATGCTGCTGTTTTCGCTCGAGAAGGAGAGTTGATGATCTATATATTATGAGCAATACTACACAACCTCCCCAACCTCTACACACCATATTTTTTTAAATTTTTTATTTTATTTTTTTTTATTTTAATCTAATTCAATTCTTCTATTCATTATTCATATATTAAATATTTGATAAAAGAAAAAAATATATAAAAAAGTGTGGTGTGTGGAAGTTGAGTGAATAGTAAGAGATTGTGTAGATTTTTTCATATATTATATGCTCTAATATATTAGAGTGGAGAGAGAGAGAGAGAGAGAGAGGGATACAAATTGAATATAAGCTGGTGTTATCCCTACTGAATTCCATTGTGATATTGCATATATGCTAACACAGCATGGTCTTGCATGTTATATATACTACATGATCATGATGATTGCTGCAGAGGCCCAATCGAAATGGCTCAAATAAATTAAAGCTGATATTATTCTAAGAATTCATTCCAAAATCCAATGCCAGAATGATATATAGATAACATGGAGGCTGCATATGACCAAGTTTATGTGCTGAAAACAATTAGTAATTGTCACAAGGCGCAGAACTTATATTAGGAAAGAGATCATCAAGAGAGTAATACTTTATTTCTTCAAATTCATAGTTGAAAAACACAACTACAATACTATATATATACGGAAGGAAGGAAGAGTAGCAAAAACCATCAAGGACTGAGTTTTAGGATCGCTTTATCGCCATGGAATTGTAACTTACAAATTGGCCCTCCAAGCATCCAAGATATGGGAACGGTGGTGATTGTCTCTTCCTTCTGCTTGCTACTATGGTCAATCTCCTCTCTTAAAATGCAGAATGTCCATGTAGCTCCGGCTCTCTCTCTCTCTCTCTCTCTCTCTCTCTCCCCGGCCGCACATGTAGATTACATACTCTCTATACCCACATAAAAAAAATATAAAAGAAAAATGCATGGTTGCTTCACTACTACTCTAGCTTATAATCATACTGAGTATGGAAGAACTCCAAGCTGCATGCTTCTCAGAAAGAAGCACTCCATAGAGCACTTTCACCTTCCCCACAACGCCGATGGACCTCCTTAATCCTATCAGCAGACCTGCAAATCCCACTGCAGCTCCAATCAAATGAAGCTACACAAATGTTGCCTGCCTGAGCCTTCCACTCACAATCTGCAGCAATATTAACTTCCTAATTAAGAAATTTATAATAATAAACAAACAAAATTCTCAAAGTTTGTAATCAGATCAAATAAAAGGTGGCGTGAAGATGACAGCCCAGCTCAAGGGAATGAAAGCCAATAACTCATATGACGACCTTTATAAACACTGTACACTTTTCCTGCACTTTCAAATATATGATTCATAAAATTTTAATGCGGAAGCCACCATCCAACTATTTGAAATCATAGCTATTATTGTGATCACAAGAAAAGTAGAAAAAGAAAATCAAGAGTAAAAGGAGCAAACTACACAAAATCAAGGTAAAACATTAATATCATGGTTTTATGTTACCATTCAATATTCAAAAGGTCCCATCTGGGGTCCATCATCGGGTATCTTTATTGGTTGTAAGTATATATTTGCATGGACCCCACATGATAAGTTCTTCATACCTTCTGGAAAGATAAAACATTAAAATCATGTCATTGCTATCATTTAGACAATTCAGTTTCCCTTGTGGAGTCTTCCGGGAGAAAAATTGGCATGGACTTTCCCATGCTTGAACAAGATGTGTGAATTAGTTTTCTTAAGGTAGAGAGTGATTTCAGTTCATAAGACAGAATCTGTATATGGCTCAATTTATTTTTCCTCTCCCGAAATAAACCAAAACAATTATGCTCACACAGCCTTTTATCCTCTCTCTTCAAATAATAACACCATCTTGGAAAGATAATTCAGAAATTTCATGAAAGTAGATTTTACCAGGTGGAGTGCCACAGCATAGTCTCCGATCATCGATATGCTCCACATCAAGGCCAATAAACCATGATCCCAGTGAGACATCTTCATTAGCATACTTGTGTAGAACGTGCCTGAGATAACAATGTGACAACCAACATTAGTTCCTAAAAGAACACCAACAACCTGCACGTTCATATAGCTTCTGGTTTATTGATACGTGGTCTTACTGGTTTGTTGATATATACGTAGCCAGATCTTTTGAAATAGCATAGAGCTGTCCTGTGGCATGACGGAAATACTTGTTTCCTGCCTCACCAAATTTCCAATACTCAGGTTCATGGTATCTCACTCCCCTGTATGATGAAATGGGCAGTTATGAAACTAGAAGATAAGTACGAATGCAACGTGGTGTGTCTGAAGCAGAATTGGCTAAGACTAGATTTCACAACTCTTCTATAAGCCTACCAACTGAGCCTAGGAATATAGGAATTAAAGACAGAATTCCATGATGAAAACCGGATAGACAATGACAAATGATTATGTCAAACTGGTCCAATAATGTTCAAATGGAGTCTAAAATTGGTCCCTAATTGATACTCCCGATCAATTTGAAAAGGAAAAATTGCAGGTTCACTCAAGCACGTGTTGAGTAAAATTCTGGACAGACAATGGGGACTTCTATAACAAAACTCGCTTGAGCAAAGGTCAAGCGAACCAAGTTGGCTGAAGCAAGCATGAAGCCAACTTTCTATCATATCACAAATTCACTACAGTTTGTCTCTGGAATCTGGATTGAGCAAAACTCAATACCTAGCAAGAATTCATCCACTCAAACATCTTCATGAAACTGGGACAATCTGATCTACATTAATTACTTTCTCAGAATTCATCAGAAAAATACACAATTCATAAAATAGGAGAAGAGGGGAAAAAAGGGCTCACTTCTGATTAAGAACAGGACCAGATTTCATGCATCCAATATATACCAGTGGTTTTGATCGATGCCTTACTACAGTTTCTCCAAGTGTTGCTGCAGCAATATGAGATGAGTTTTAGTCAATGTAACAAAGTATAAACATATAAAAACAAGCTGCAAAAACACTTGGCAACATTAACCAACTGTATCATCAGATATGGACCTTTGGGGCATTGATAGAGCATGAATTCCAAGGGTGAACATTTATCACATATTAAGAGCTTTGCTTGATTATTTGATTGGAAACCTCATATTGAGTTGTAACTCCCAAATAAGAAAGAATACAAATTAAACAACTCAGATTTATGATTCCCACAAGGTTATCCTAGTAAAGAAAAAAAATCAACTCACCTATATTTACATGGACATCATCATCAACTTTAATGTAGAAATCTGCATCCCACAAAGCAACAGCAGTTGAAAAATATGCCCTTGTCTTGGCAGACAATTCCAGGTAGCCTTCAACATGGTCCTGATCTCAATTAATGCATGCATAAAGTCAAATGTACATCTTCTTCTAACAGAATTGATATGGTGAAAACTTCTTCTGAGGTGATAATATATGACACAGAAAAATTAGGCAACATGGGAGAACAATATCTGAATGAATTACCAGCCTCAGGAAGTCTCCATGCTTTCTGTCCTCCGCTTCAACAGCTCTGTCTAGAATTCCCCCTGATGTGGCACTAATGATGAAGAAAAATGTTATATTAGTTATCCATTGTCTGTATTCTTAGTTTTCTATAATGACTGCTGTCTGCTAGCTGTTGGATATAGAAGTCAATATGCAGATGAAAGTGCCTTGGGTGCAAGCGTTTTGTTGATAGACTAAAAACTATGGTCAACATATGGAATTTCAGAACTAAACCAAACAAGAAAAATGCATCCAGACAGTTTGCATGAAACAGACATGAACAATATTGACTAGGGAGATCAAACTGTTCTCTCCAATTGATAGATTTGTGTTTCTAGCTCCAAAGAAAAAGCTAAAAAGTAAAAAAGTATGCTCCACCCAAGAGGTTGTAAGAAAGAGGATATCATAATTTGGGCAAGCAACTTATAAAAGCATCAGCGCCCATCAGCTACTGTAGAATTAGGAAATTATGCTTTTTTAATCAGGTACATTAAAGTAATCCACCAATTTTATGCCCACCAACTCAAAAGTTAAGCTACTGTGGCAAATTGACAATTAAAATGAGAATACAAAATAAATATGTGCAGGTATACTTAGTCTACTTATGCAAAAGTGGCATCAAAAGAGAATTAAGAACCCACCTATGACCAATGACAAATCGAACGACAATGCCCTTCTCTTCCTCCAGCTTCTTTCTCTTCTCACCTATTTTTGTGTTTTCAGAATGCACGGATCATTAGAAAACAGAGCCAAATTAGCAACCAGAATAGCATAAGAGTAATCAAGAAAAACCAGGGGGAGAAAGCTGGAAATAAAATCTGAACCTTGTGGCATCCATGTTGCACGAACTGAATCTCTTCTCTTTCGGCTGCTAAAAGCAGTATTAATTCCTATTATCATTAGATACGGTCTTTTTCCAGATGATTCATTCTTCTTTAGATCCTGTGACAAAGGAGAGCCACTTCGTATAGACTCCTGAGCTGCCCTTGCAGCAGCTAATTCCATCTCTAAATTTGAAATAGTCTTATCTAATGTCCTATGTTCAACATGTAATACTATTATGTTGTATTCAGAATACTCCACAACCAACTTTCAAGTAGAAAAAGGGTAAGAAAGAAAATAAATAAGAATAGGTGTGGATGACTTACTGTAGAGCATTATGAGTCTTAAAAACTTCCCCCAGAGTGTCCTTTGATTCATGCTTTACTTCCTTTTGATGCAACCAAAGGAACCCGAGCAGATTAAAATGCAGAAGAGATTCAGATGAGGAAGATAACAGAAATGGAATACAAACAGACAAAATATTTTGAACGAAGTTCTCTAAAAGAATTAAAAGAAATATAGCAATAATAGGATGGCGATGCTTACAGCTTTTGGATTGCAGCCCTCTGAAATTAATTTTAATGTTTCTGCTTCCATTGCAGTTGTCCGTGCAACTGTTTTATGTTCAGGAACATCCCACATCCTGCACGATGAGTGACCCACTCAATCTCTACCACAACAGTTCAAGAACTCTGGAATTATTCTACAACATCACACACAAACAAGCTTCATCCAATCTATTGAAACTTCAGCAACACCATTGATGAATTTACAAGCACACCAATAAACTTCCTGGCTCTCACAGAACAAAGTGATCAAAATATAAACAACTTGGTAGTCTATGCATAGGAGAGAAAACTATTCTACTCTAAGGCTCAATATCTCACATTGAGTTTTCTCTCACTAGGAAAAAATCTAGATTTCTAAAAATAATGCCCAAGTTTCCATTGAAGATCGTGCATTATTAAGCTTAAGTAAGAAAATCATGTTTAATTTGGAATTCAAAAACCTAGTAAGACTCGAATTCGGGCCAGTTCGCTTGGCTGCAGATCTCATACGCATCTACCAAACTAATCCACAGTAGTTTGCTCGAGTGGGTGGCACATGTGTTCAAGCAAAATTTCTTTGTTAAGATTCGCTCAAGCAGGTGTTGAGTTAGTATCAAATGAACTTTCTGTATGAGCTTCAGTCTATGGTGGAGTTCACGGGAGTCTAACGAACTCAACTTTGTCTTGAATGTTTTCATCCAATTTCAAATTAAGCTTAATCCAAACTAATTACCATTCAATTCAACTAAGTTTTGTAGTTAGAATAAGCCAATACAATAATTTTTACATTAACAAAATCAACGACTTCCAATTCCCATCACCAGAGATATAATTAAGTGTACGACATTGAATAAGAGACGTCAGCGGCCTTCTGTGCTATAATGAGAAAACGGAACAAGTAAGAAGTTGGAAATATTCTTCAGGGTCCTCAAACTAAACGATAATGGAATTGAAAAAAAAATTAGAGTTTCAGACTAGAGTTAACGATTTTCGACTCGAGAATCTCCAGTACGCAATGTTATACACTACGCAGGAATAGCATCCTACACAGAAAATTAATATGGCTTAGATCTACCTTATTTCAACGATAAAACGGGTACGTTAAGTACATCACAGGCATGAAAGGTAATGGAAGCGCGGATATTGAATATCAAAAATCAATGAAACCCAACTGAAAAAAAAATCTCAGCGCAATCAGAGCATTGAAAATCACAAAAATACTGACCATTCCAGCTAACCAAAACATAAAAATCATCCAATTCGATGTTATAAAGTTGTTACAAAAAATATTAAATACTCACAAATCCCATAAAAGTCCAAGAAATATAATTGGACTAGTTACTGGAAAAGCATAAATCAACCAACTCGTCAAAATCCAGGAGAAACTGCCTTTCAAAAAGTTGCAGAAACTGAAAAATGAAAAAAGCACATTAGTTATACATACGTGTCGGTGAAGAGCATTCCAGCACAGAAGCAGCCCAGACAAAGCAAAAGTGCCCATCTTTGTGATATAACATTTCTAGGAGACTGCTCTCCTCTGCATTTCCAAGACATTTTCTAGCTAGATTCTCCAGTATTCCTAGAGCAACAGATTTCTCAAGAAAAACCCATATAGACTACAAGGAGTTAAAAAAAAAAATGGAGGACCCAGAAGCAGACAAAGCCCAAGTGCTCACAATCAAACTCGGAAGTGAGCTCTGGTACAAGATTTGAGAGGCAGAGCAAAAGTACAGAGAGAGAGAGAGAGGGTGGGGGAGAGTATCAGAGCAGGGAGGTTGCTCTGTTGTATAACTTCTCAGTTTGTTTTCTTCTTTATCCTTCGTTTTGTTTCTCTCTCTCTCTCTCTCTCTCAACACTTCTTTGCAGGCCGGCAAAGGAAGTTGGAACAGTAGGCAGAGCCTGAGAGAGGACTCCCTAACTGCTAATGTTTCTTACTACCAATTTACCAAACGGTCCTTGTCAGACCTTCCCTACCTTAGGCGCCATTAACTTTTCCACCAGTGACATAAATGCCCTCGGGGCAGTATACTTATTTATTTTTTTCTGGAATTATTTATTCATTTTGATATTTTTAAAAAAACTTTTCATACGGTAAAGTCTAGTATGTTTTTAATATAAGTTGTGGTGAAAATTAAAAATTAATAAAATATTATTAAAATATATTTTTTAAGATTATTTTTGTTTTAGATTTAAAATAAATAAATTATTTATTTTATTTTATGTAAAAATTTAAAATATTTGTAATGATGGGATAAGATGAGATGAATTGAAAAAAATTATAAAAACAACAATTTAAAAAATAATTTCCTACCAAAATATTCATAAAAAATTGTATGAAATTGATAGCTAAAATGGGAGATTTAGTCTAGTTTGAGTGTCAATGTATTCTCAGGTAGTATTCTGAGAATACCTCACTATTATATATTATTTTATTATTAATTTTTATCTATTTTTTATTATTATTTAATATTCTATCATTACTTTTTTATTACTATTTACAGAATATCTCAAACGCAATCTTACCATTAATATTTTCAATTATGTTCAGAACAAGAACAAACTAGCATTACCAACTTCCTGTCCCCATTTCCCATTCCCTAAAGCTTTATTCTATTTTCACCTTTTGATCTAGTTTTTGATGCAGTCATTACTTTGAGAAGTTTGCACTAATTAGAGATTATGCGTTTCCAGGCTGTTTAAAACATCGAAATTATGGTTTTCCAGGCTGATGGGATTTGATTGGGGGTGCATTATTAGGCTTTTGGCAATAAGGGGTTTGGAATTGGATGGTGTCGACCATTTTCAAATCCAGATATTATTTAACCTTAAGATGGAAGTCTTCGATCGGTGCGTGTTTAATGTATTGCCAACTAATTCAGAGGTTAGGTCCATGACAGCCATGCCTGCATGCATGCATGATGATCTAACAGGGTCCAGCATTATAATATTTAAATTCGGAGAAATGTCATAAAAAAATAAAAACACATCTTATATAATAGAATGAAAATAAGATGGTGTAGTTAATAAAATTATTCAAAGAAAAAAATAGGTTCTTTTTGAGGGCGTAAAATTGAATTTTACAAAGTTTATTTTCTTTTTCTTTTTTTTATAAAAAAAAATCCTTAGTTTTTCAAATTCTTTTTAAATTCTAGAGGTCGAAGATTTGAGGTACAACATCGTTTCGCGCCGAAGACAGTGAAATAACTTTACTTTGTGTCGGCTATCCGAAGTTAAAAAAAAAAAAAAAACTGTAATAATATTTAATAAAAATAAAAATATTAAAAAAATAAAAATGTAAAATTAAATCCACAATTTAATAATATCGTGATTACATTTTCAAAACCCATGTGATTTCGCCCGACACTTTATTTATCAATGCAAAGGGTTAGGGTCGGATTTAGAAAAGCTGCTGGAGAGCACATGATCAGATCTGGAAGAAGCTTATTATTACGTGGCACATCCTTGTTGGGTGGGTCCCTTTATAGCACTACCTTACCTTGTCCATTAATGGTGTTACAGATCACACCCCCAAGCTCTCGTGGCTGCTGCAGGAAGACACCAAAGCAGTCTGACACGTGTCATTATGCAGTAAGACCACGCTAATGATTTTCTTTGTGGAGGGCACTTCCGTCATTTAGAAAGATTTTATATTTTATCTTGGGATAAATGTTCTTGGGAACATACTTCTTGGGAACGCAGTCTTGGGATACTGTATGCGTCCGTACGGGATCAAATTGAAAGCTCAGAGATATAGACATTAAAATGGAACAGAGAATGATTAAAAATAATAATAAATTACTACTGAAATTAAGTTGTAATCAAATAAGTCACGTTTTTGGTCGGTTTGGACTGTCTGTCGGTTAGCATTAGAGCAATAATAAAATTAATGCATGAAGTTCACTTTGAGAGTTGTAGCGCATCATGTGTAGCCATGGAGTTGGAGGATTCTTGATCAAGACACTAAACATCTACTTTATCATCTAACTTGTTAGAAATTTTAAATCAGAGTATATAGTATAATCATTTATCTCGAATGGTAAGTTTTAGATCTGGTGCGATTGTCCCATTGACTTCTTCATGAGTACTATTGTCGTTCGAAATCATTTTTATCATTGATAGAATGTGCTATGTAGTAAAACCAGAATAGTCACGCACTCCACAACCTAAATATCTAGACTAGAGGAGATACATTTTGATAAAAGGATTTTTGCTTTTGTACTTTTCTTAACAAGGAGAGGAGGAGCCGATTATAGTCACCTCCAAATAATCTACGATTCGTTTGTTTTCGGAAAACTCTCATCTCATTTTAATTTCATCATTACACATTTTTAAATTTCAATACAAAATAAAATAAACAATTCAACTTTTTCAAATTCATCTCATATTCTCTCACCTAATCATTACAACTTTTCTAAATTTCAATACAAAATAAAATAAACAATTCAACTTTTTCAAATTCATCTCTGAAAACAAACGAGGCAGCCCAGACTTAAATTTAGTTTATAACTTTAAATATTAAAATCATCTCATCTCATTTTATTATTATAATTTTCATAAATTTTTACATAAAAGTATAATAAACAATTCAATTTTTAAAATTTTAAAAACATAATAATATTAAAAAAAATATTCTAATAATATTTTATTCAACTTTTAATTTCTATCTAAAATCATCTTATCTTATCTCATTATCCAACGCCACTTTTATTGTCAATTGCTTAAGTGGCTTTGGCCAATAGTTAACTTTCTTAACATAGAATTTTTACATGGAATTTGAGTCTAAAATAGGTGAGATGACTATGTTTTTATGACCGATTGTAATTCCAAAACTTAAAAAAAAATAATAATAATAAATAATGTGTAATAATTGGTAGGATGGAAGTTCAACCTAGGGGAAGATTTTAGGATTGATAGATAGAGGATCTAATAAATGGGAACTTTAGTTCGAATATGAATAAGAATGATAACCGTAAAAAGAGCAGCAATAGCAATCCGTGAGTTGCAAAGCACAATCGACACAAAGCGACAACAATTGCCACATGTTGACATCATATCTTATACTACAACAACTCTTGAAACAACATCACTCGACTTCGATACAACAACTCATTTTTCATTGCTTTGAGTTAATTATTACAAAATGCATTAATTCAATGTCACATTTTTCATTAAAATCTGGTCATTATCAATCAGACTCGCTGATATTCCAAAAATAGTATTTCTCAACACATCATATTTTATTTCAAAGAATATTTGAGGTAAAGAAAAAGGTGGAAGAAGCTAAAAAGAGTAGTGGGAATTGCTTGCAATAGGAGTGGCCGTTGCTTTACACCACCACTTGCTACTCTGTCTAAGCAACACAAAGCTGCCATTGCACAATACATCTGATGGTTGGTGTTGGTGCTACGTCTAATTGAGTAATATTACATACTTATGGAATGCGCAAGTGTCGTGCAGTCATTTTGAAAAAAAAAATGGAATCTATTATTACAAAACTAATTTTTTTTTTTCATGTAAGTCTCGTTTTTATTCATTTTTTCAAAATGATTACATGGCGCTTGCATACTCACGACTGTAACTATTATTTCTCATGTCTAATATATGTATTTACACACACATGCATAATGAAAAGGGGGAGGTTCCTTGAGGTATTCTCAAAGGAGCAAAAAGGGCAATCAATGTCTAAAAGCTATAGCCATCAAAAGAAGGGACTTTAAGAACGGGCCAACTTACCATTTTTGGTGCTACCAATCTTCTGCAAACTTTTTGAAGCATTGGTCTAATTTAGCAGAAGGGGCTTATGATAAGAAAATGATTGCCAATTTCTTTAATCAAATTGTATATAATTTGGGAGGAAAAGTATGATTCTTCTAGGAATAGTCTAGATCTACATGCACATCGATTGCTAATATGGAAGAGTAAAGATGGGTCTCCTAGAAAAGTACCCAGCACCTTTCCTAGTTGTCTTAATTCTAAAGGAATTTCATATTCTTAAAATGTGTCTTGTATACTATATCTTTGATAAATTATAAAAATCTTGAGATTTTGATTTTTTTTTTTTTTTGAAATTTTAAGAAAATTTTGGTTTTTTAAAATTGATATCGGACCTGCTTATTTGATCAAATTGAATGATTCAATACAAAAAAGATAGATAGAACATTAAATGCTTATGTGAGGTTTACATTACTCGAAAATAGAATATGAACAGTATTAATGTTGTAGAGCCCACATAATTTGACTCTCTTTAGAATCCGTTTGGATATTAAAAGTGTTTTATCTCGTCTCATCATTACAATCTTTTTAAATTTTCACATAAAATATAATAAAAAATTTAATATTTTCAAATTTCAAAACAATAATAATATTAAAAAATAATATTCTAATAATATTTTATTCAACTTTCAACTTTTATCTCAATTTATACTATCCAAACGGCAATCTTATTCAGTCATACAATTAAAAATAATTTCTATTTGTAATTTCAGCATTCATCCCATTCTAATGAAGGAGGCCATACGACACATTTCAAAGCCTTCTTTTAAATGTGGGCGATACCCATGCATCGTTTGCATCTTTGATAGCCATTTCCATCCAAGCATCTCTTAATCAACTTCATCAAAATTTTATTTCCGACTTCTGTGTTGTTTTTGGAACAAATAAACTAGTGTTAATTGATCTACAGACATATAGACAATGGTGGGTCAAAGCCAATATAAGACCAATACAAAGAGTTATCTCAGAGTTCTGTTTCTGCTGCTGAAAACGATCTTGATGAGATTTCAGCACGGAAATCGACTCTGGAAGGTGGCATTGGCACAAACAGAACCTCCATAAAGTTATGCAGAATTCCTTTATCGTATGGATTTCTAAAACGCACATAGCGCTGCCGAAAATTCTCATAAGCTGTCTGTGTAACACAAAAAAGAAAAAACCAAATGAAAAGGCAGTGGGAACACTTGCAGAAAACCTTGAAATAATGCATGATATTCTTGATCATTTTCATTGAAAGTATATTTGGCTTAAACGAAACAAACCTGGTTTATGGCAGTTAGGTAGACATGGAACAGAGCAAGTCCACCAAGGAATCCAATGGCAGCAAAACTAAACGACACCAATGCCAATGTTTCAGGGCAATTCCTTAGCATCCCAATAAACCCAGTTCCATTTTTCAATACTCTTCGATGGATTTTCCAGCAGGAAAACGCAAATAGATATGCAAATAAGACCATGGCCGATGCCACAAATGTCAAGTAAAATCGATAGTTCCTCTGCAAAAATGCACACCAAATTTGGCAGTAAATTTGACATGCAAAGCATTTCATGCATAATGTGCGAAGAAACGTTTTGGATAATGT
>QEOT01001333.1:1082-54585 GCA_003123785.1 Pterocarya stenoptera
GCCCAGATCTGGCATCACCATCGCCGGTTCAGCCTCCCACTGCAGCCATCGACCACCGCCTCGAGCCCGCCCTCCTCCCCTAGCCCGAGGCCCGTATGCACACACGCCCACCCGTCGCCCCCCCCGAAACGCACTCATGTCGTGGCTCACATTTGCCCCCGCCGTCATCAATTTGGCCTCCCACCGCAGCCATCGATCACCACCACCGAGCCCATCCTTCGCCTCCAGCCCGAGGCTCGTTGCTATTCCGCACGCATTCCCGTTTCTCTCTTTTCCCTCTCGTTTCTCTCCTCCTTCCCGTGTCCCCTGTTGCAACTCAAATCCGACATTGCCGCTGCTGGTTTGGCCTCCCACCGTAGCCATCGACCACCACCACCGAGCCCATCCTCCTCCCCCAACCCGAGGCCCGTTGCTCCTCTGCACGCACACCTGTTTCTCTCTCCCTCACATGCCCTCTCCGTCTCCCTTACGGTCAAATCTCCACATCTTGCACCGGCTGCCGCCATCTCGACAATTGACGGTCTCGATAGTCTCTACCACCTCGACAGTCGACGCATGGGAATGGGTGATGGGCAGGAGGCCTTGGGAGAGGGCGGGAGGCTGTGGGCGATTCGAGCAGCTCTTGGGAGGACTCAGAGGAGAAGTAAAAATGAAAATGTGAAATGAGAGGAATTGAGTTTTGTTATGAGGTTATTTTAGTTATTTTACTATGTGTGGGTTGGGTAATCTTAAACAGGGGCTGATGCGAATCATTATTTGGCCCCGGGGGGGATTCATCTCTTTAATAAATATTTTAAAAAATGTAAATATGTTTTTTTCTCAGTTATTAGTAATCTTCCAATTTCTACTAAAAATAAAAGAAAAATAAAAACAAAAATTTTATAAATTTGGTAATTTGGCGCGGAATTGTCGTTGGACATATCAACTGTCGAAGCAAACCGAAAACACTGCGAGTTCCAATGGCTCTCCACGACTCCCTCTCTCAAACCTCTCTGAGATTCTCCATCTCTCTTTCTCTGCAACTCTCACTCTCTCTCTTCCTCCATGGAAAATGCATAGCATCCATCCCCTCTACGCTACCTCCTCTCGCTTCCGCCGCTTCCCCAAGTCCTTCTCCCTTCGCCGCAAGGTCCCCTGGTGGGGCCAGATCTTCGACCCTGGCTCCGAGCTCGTCACCCGATGGAATCACTTCTTCCTCGTTACCTCCCTCCTCACCTTGTTCCTCGACCCTCTCTACCTCTTCGTCCCTGTCATCGGCGGCCCCGCCTGCATGCAGATCGACCTTGGACTCGGCATCGTCGTCACCTTCTTGCGAACCGCCGCTGACCTCTTCCATGTCCTCCACATGATCATGAAGTTCCGCACCGCCTTCGTGGCGCCCAGCTCCCGAGTCTTCGGTAGGGGCGAGCTCGTCATGGACCCGTTCGCCATCGCCATGCGGTATTTGAAAACGGATTTCGTGGTTGATCTCGCCGCCACGCTGCCGCTGCCACAGGTGAATCAATCAAGACTTATTTCTTTATATTAAAAAATTACTTTGGAAAATTTTTTGATTCTGCACATGTTTGGATTATTATGCCTTAGTTATGCCAATCGAATCTCGATGCTAGTTTTCTAATTGTTGCATTCGTTACTTTTGTTTTTGCTTTGGCAGATTGTCATATGGTTTATAATTAATCCAGCAATGAAAATCCCAACAGCTGCTCACACGAATCACACTCTTTCTCTGATTGTCCTCGTTCAGTATGTTCCACGATTTTTTGTTATTTTTCCTTTGCACAGGCGGATAATCAAGACTTCCGGATCTATAGCCAAGACTGCTTGGGCAGGGGCAGCTTATAATCTCCTTCTCTACATCTTAGCTAGCCATGTAAGGCACTTAATTTCGCCATTTTTTCCCCCCTACAACGCCTATTGGGAGGACCTCACTATTTATCATTACTGTTTTGTAAAATGTCAGTACAGATTTTCGGAGCTTCGTGGTATGTGTTGTCGATTCAGAGACAGCATCAGTGCTGGAGTCTACAATGCAGAGAGGAGATGAATGCCACTCACTCTCCGTCTTGTAATCCATTGTTTCTTGATTGCAATAGTCTGGACAAGCCCGAACGTCGTTCTTGGCTGAATGTCACTAAAGTACTCTCTAGTTGTGATGCTCAGAACGATTACTATTTCCAGTTTGGAATATTTGCCGACGCCTTTACAAATGAGGTCGCTTCCTCAAATTTCATTGAGAAGTACTTTTATTGCCTCTGGTGGGGTTTGAGGAATTTAAGGTATTGTTTGTTTAACCACACGTTCAATTACTGGTATTCCATAAATATGCCAATTAAACTATATATTAAAGTAGATGGTTTTTTTTTTCTTCAAAGTGCATTGGTAATGGCAACACGAAGATCTTAATGTTCATTTAAGAAGAATGTTGGATTGTGATATGTAGAAGTAATTTAGTCAATATATTTTGACGGATTTGTGGTCTGTAACAAGTCCTTAATTCATTGTTGGTTCTTGCATTGGGATCTTGTTTCATCTTATTGTATCATCTATTAATTGATGGAATCATTCTCGCACATTCAAGATGTTGGGAATCGCCATATATTTCCTTTGGCAGCCTATGGGTCCTAGGATTGGATTCTCTAGGATCTCAGCTTGGTTTAAGGATTAAGGTTTCATGAAAAGTCACAAGCTTCTATATTTTCATATGATTTTTTTCTCTTATTGAGTGCGTGAAACTTTTTCATGGTGCAGTTCATGGTCAAAATTAGGTTCTACCCAGGATCACAATAAATTTCCAATATGCTAAAGCCTAAATGGAATTATTAAGGAAGTCAAATGTTATGAAATCTGCCAACGGTATTGCTTACATTTCTATTCCCATTAGTGAAATCTCTGGAAAGGCATATGGATTGTCCATGTCTAGAAGTCAATAACCAACACCATGTGAATTTCTTCCCTACAGTAGACGATATCTGGGTGGCAATTCGTAAGAGTATGTAGAAAGTTGACTGAGGCCTGACAAATTTACATCAACATAGTTGGAATACTACTTTTGAAGATTGTGCTAATAGTTTGCTCAATAATGCTTTCATATGCAGTTCGTATGGGCAAAATCTTGTTACAAGCACCTTTAGCGGTGAGAATTTGTTCAGCATGCTTATCTGCATAGCTGGCCTTGTTCTGTTCTCCCACCTCATAGGCAACATGCAGGTATTTTTTGCCCCTTGCCAAATACTTCCATCTACATCCATGTTTTTGTTTACATGCTATCTCCTGATCCGCCTTCATCTTGTAAATAGGTTCAGTATGAAGGCCCACCGGTTCATAATTCATAGTTAACTGCATGGGAGAACTATCTACAATCTACAACATTATTGTGAGTTTTGATAAACTAGTTGTATATTTCTGACACGTTTTTGTTTTCTTGAAGAACTATCTACAATCTACAACTGCAAGACTAGAAGAATGGAGGGTCAAACGAAGGGATACAGAGGAGTGGATGAGGCACCGTCAACTACCACCAGAGTTGCAAGAACGTGTTCGTCGGTTTGTTCAGTACAAATGGCTTGCCACGAGAGGTGTAGATGAAGAATCCATTTTGCGCTCTTTGCCTTTGGACCTTCGTCGTCAAATTCAAAGACATCTTTGTCTGGCCCTTGTTCGCCGTGTAAGTCCTTTTTGCATGATATCCTTATTTTCAAATAATAATTTTGAGAAGTAAAGATATAATTAGCGTTGGGATAGTTTCTGAAATGTCTGCCTCTTCACAATCAACAGCTGATCATGTTTTGACCATTGAAGATTCTCTGTAAAACTCACTCTCTGATACCCTCAAAGATAACGAATTCTCTATGTGTTTTCTGATATTTTTATTTGCTATAATAACTAACTTATGTGTTGATATTTCAACTTATATATTCCATTCTTATTATGCCTGACAAAATTTCCTGATCTGGATCCACTGAATTAAACAATTGTTCTATTTGCAGGTTCCCTTTTTTGCACAAATGGACCAGCAGCTCTTAGATGCCATATGCGAACGCCTTGTCTCATCTTTGAATACCAAGGACACGTATATCATCCGGGAGGGCGATCCAGTGAACGAGATGCTATTCATCATTCGAGGCCAACTAGAGAGCTCCACAACCGATGGTGGTAGGTTAGGATTTTTCAATTCTATTACCCTCAGAGCCGGTGACTTCTGTGGAGAAGAGCTACTGACATGGGCTCTAATGCCCACCTCCAATCTCAACCATCCATTATCAACTCGAACTGTCAAGTCCCTTACTGAAGTCGAGGCATTTGCACTTCGAGCTGAAGACCTCAAGTTTGTTTCCAGTCAGTTTAAGCGCCTCCATAGCAAGAAACTCCAGCATGCTTTCAGGTATTACTCCCACCAGTGGAGGACTTGGGGAGCTTGCTTTTTGCAAGTTGCATGGAGACGGTACATGAAAAGAAAGAAAGAAATGGAGTTGGCAAGACAAGAGGGCTTATACGGTACACATGTTTTGGACGATGAGTTTAATTATAGGGATGGATCAGGCGCAGATTATGAGAATAGTGGTGCCGCTAACTTGTCTGGTGAAAATGCCCATCATGCCCATCACTTAGGAGCTACAGTTCTGGCTTCCAAATTTGCTGCAAACACCAGAAGAGGGATTCAACACAAGTCTGATCCAACCAGCTTACAGATGCCCAAGCTGTTTAAGCCAGAGGAGCCAGATTTCTCATCAGACACTGAAGATAGTTGAGCTATAACAGAGCAGTTCACAAAATAGGGTAGCCAAAATGCTTGCAATACTCGTGTAAGTAGTGAAAAATCTGCATGGCGTGTATATAACTAAGCATATCTTGAGCCATTATACAATAAATAAAACCTTTAAAACTTGGCTGAGCACACTGATATCCCCTCCCTTCCCCATACTCTTTTTGGTTTGTATCTAAGTGATGAGAAACCTTACAAATTTTGTTTGAGTCAGAGAGAGGGACCAAGAACACTTTAGATGGTATGCAAAAGTACCATTGGCTATCAAGAATAATACTTATAAGCTCTCTAATTTCGTTTAAAATTCAATAATCTTTCTTTAATCCTTTAGTTATAAAATTAAAAAGGAATTCCAGGAAAACTAAAAGACTCTATTAACAAAATTTACTAATTTTATCGTATATATATATATATATATAAGTTTCTGTAATCTGCTGCATACCAAGGAAGAAAGTTGAGTTGTACAAGAAGCATGTAATTCATTTTTCTTCCTTGTTTTTGGTCATCTACAAACAAATGTAAGTGGGATATATCAGAATAGGCAGGCAGATAAGCTGAGAAGCATACTGTTTAAACCTGACAAAAGTGTATCATAGATATCTTAATCCTCTTTCAAATAGCTGGCTTTCAAGTAAAACAACTTTCTCTAATAAAAAATCAAGACAACTCTAAGCCAATCCAATTTGACTCGGCATTATACATATGAAGTCGTGACCGATACGAAATAAATGGGTTTGGATTTGGGAGTTTTCTAACTCAATAAAAGAGTAAGTTTTCTAACATTTATAAAAAACAATTTATCGTTTTTTAGCATCCTCTGTCGATGGATTCAAAAGCTATTTGTTATTTTCTACTTCTGATCTATCACATCAGAAAATAATGAAATAGTCATGATTAAGGTCCCGTTTAGTAGGGGGTGTCAAATCGTGTTAACAGGTTGTGCTCATGTCGTGTCAAGGTATATTCATTACACTTAATGGGTCAACACGAACATGACCCGTTAAGGATTTTGTGTCAAAATTTCAAATCCAAACACGACACAGTAAGATAACGGGTTGACACGACCCGTTAATGAATCAGAAATAAATTAACACAACATGACACAACCTGTTCCGTTTCAACCCGTTTACGTTAATGGGTTGAACATACATAATGCGACATGACACGACATAACCCGTTTAACCTGATTGATTTTATATAAATATTTAAATATAAATAATATATATAAAAAATAAAAAATTAACTACAAATCTAAAATTACAATCCAAACAAATATGATTTACACACATTGTAATAATATATTAAAATTACATCCCAAATATAATAAACAAAATACACATAGTAAATATATTAATGTTACAATCCTAAATATAATAAAAACACAAATGTAAACAAATTTAAAGCTTGAAGAATGAGGTGGAGAGTCCTCCAAGTTCTTGCCCTTGTTATTCTCTAACTCCATTACATATTCGGTTAACTCGTCCAATTTAACTTCTTCTTGTGTTTCTATTAAAAAAAAAGGCATAAGTAAAGTTTTATATCAAATAATATTATTGTATTGAAAAATTACAATCATTTATTCAATAAAATAAAAATAATATTACCTTGCTCCTCGCCATATAACCAATCTCTAGTGCAGACTAATGCTTCAACAATATCTGCTTTAAGTACACTCCTAAACTGATCAATGATACACTAACACTAAAAATAGATTCAAATGCAATTGTAGAAACTTGAACTTTCAAAATGTCACGAGCCATACAAGCAATATCAGGATAATGAAATTCATTTCCTTTTCAAAAGAAAAGAATATCAATCTTTGCATTTCTATCTGCCCTAGGTTCATCCAAGTAATGATCCAATTGACTTTTTTTCATATAGGCAGAAAGATCATCATGTCTAAATGAATCAAATTCTTGTACACAATAAATAAATAAAAATATTTCAAGCCAATATGTGATATGAACCAACAATATAATATAAATCATTAAATAAAAAATATTATTTGATATTACCTGAAATAAATAATTATTATATGAAGATTGACTTTCTACTCTACTAACAATACTATCAGAAGTCATGGTAGAACATGTCATTGTGGGAGCACTAGAAGAACTATATTCCATGAAAAAAAAATGTCATTTTGCTCTAAACATTCATATACTTTATGGAAAATCTCCATAAAGTTTTGTATATGAAAAATCAACAAAATGAAGCTTGTATCGAGTATCCAATATAACTGCTATAGCCAACAATATGCTGAACTCGGACCAATATTTCTCAAACTTAGCAATCATTTTATAAGACATTTTCTTCGTATGGTCATCTTCACCCTCAAAGTGCCGCTTTAATTAAAAATAAATCGAAAACACTGCTAGAAAGTACAGATTGGCTATAAGGTATTTGATCCTAGAAAAATTACAAGCGGCATCATAAAAAACTCCCAATAAATCGTTAATCTTTTGTACTTTTTCCCACTTAGATGTTGATGGACAATGCTTAAAATTGAAATCAGTCAACTCCAAATGACTAAAGACACGACGATAGAAAAGAGCACTCTCAAGCATAAGAAAAGTAGAATTTCATCTAGTGGGGACATCCTATCTCAACATTTTCTTGCTATCCAAAGACATTTGATTTGTTGAATTTAAAAATTTATTTTCCTTGTTTGTGATCATTTGACATACTTGATACTTTCACGAACTTTTTGGACAGCAAAATCAATCTATTTTAAACCATCTCGTACTACCAAATTTAAAATATGAGCACAACAACGAAGATGAAAAAACTCACAATCACAAACAAGAGCTTTCTTAATGTTCAATTGAGTTTTTAACAACTCTACTGGAACATCATTAGAAGAAGCATTGTCTAAAGTCAAATAAAAAAATCTTATGTTGAATTCCCCGTTCACATAGCAAATTATAAATTTTTTGTAGACAAAGATATGCGATTATGTGGTGGTGGCGTAAAAGAAAAGTTCAAACCCATTTTCTGCAGAACCCATTTCTTATCCAGAAATGTTCTGTAATGAACATATAACCATCAGTGGTTATAGAAGTCCGCAAGTTAGATGTTAAACTAATTCTACCAGGAGAAGCATTTAACATGCATTTAATCATTTTTTTCTCGATGATACATCTTAACCAAATCAGCCTTGGCAGTATTTCTAGAAATAATTGGAACATTTGGACGTAAATACTATAATAAAGATCTCACCCCCGAATATTCAACAAACCGAAAAGGCAGTTCATGCTTCACAATAGCAGCTACCAAATTTTCTCTATATTGTTCAGTATTAAATTTAGGAGTGGTTACCGAAATATTTTCACTATTTTGTGATAACATCATCTGACCAATATCTCGTGAACTTCTCCTAGGGCATGTGTCAATGTGACGCTTCATATTTTCGGTTCCATATTTGCTCTCTGCCATGTAAGTAATTCCACACATTTTGCACTTGGCTCGTAGCTTGCCATCATTGATATGAGAATCAGGAACCATTTCAAAAAAAATCCACATGTTTGACCGTTTCCTTCGTTTTGCTTTAGATTCCTCATTTTAAAAACTTTCGGAGTCTAACGGGTTCAAATCAATCAAATCGTCATTTTCACCTACTACCAAACTCATCTGACAATAAACAACAATAACAAATGCAAACAGTATAATATTTGTGATGCTAATTGAGAAGATGTTTGGCCGCAAAGAATTAATGCCTTTTTCCTCGAGAAATTGCTTGTGCATTCAGATTCGTAAATGAATCTTACGTAGCCATGGTTTTGGGCAAAAGATATTACAGATGAGTAAAATGAAAGAAAAACTTCAATTAATGCAAGTAAAATGATGTAAGCGGATTTGGATTGTTGCTGTCATGGCAGCCTGAAACATCTTTCTTTTGAGAAAAAAGAAAAGAAAGAGAGATGTATGTGGTAGAGAAACTTCATTAGTAAAAGAGAATAGCAAGAGATTTGTAACACCCCCTTCCCGTAGGTTAGAGATATCACGTGTTTTTCATAAAAAGAAAACCCGGCAAGAGATCTCATATTAAATAAAAACAATTTAGGATTTATTTCATAAAACTTTGTCTGAAAACATTGCCTTCAAAAACTTAAATGAATAAATTGAATAAAAGCCATGTCATGAAAGCACTAAAATAAATTTCATTATAAAAGGTCTGGACTAAAATAACATGCTCCTTCTACTCCTGGCCTGCCTGCTCGTAATCATCATCTTCACCTGGGTGGTTAAAAACATGAAAACAAACTAAAATGAGTCGATAACTCAGTAAGAAATCCATCACAACGTAAACGTAATAAACATAAGATTTTCACAAGAACTTTCATGTTGAGAACTTAAAATTCATGACTGCTCATATTGATGTTTATGCTATGCATGACTGATTCATCTGAATTAACTGACTGATCTGACTTAACTGACTGTTCTGATTTAACTGACTCAACTGACTGGCCAACACACTTAACCCTATGTGCGAGGTTGTGCACCGGCCCCACGTCCCGTGGCCACGAGGGGAGCCGCTGATAGTATTCTAGCATACTATGGTGGACCACGACTGAGTTCGTGGCTTGCACACCACCCTGAACTGAACTGCATTGGTACCATGCATCTGAATGGCCATCTNACATGATACATACATAATTATAATTTCTAAATCTGAACATGATGCGGAATGAACTGATCGTGTGCTATGTTGAATGACATGTTTGCATATGACATGAGTGATACATAAAATTGGCTATCAATGAACTGGCTTGAATAATACTTATATATATAAGCTGAACTGTGATGTTCCTAATTTGTGATCAAATTACTTACCTTGCTGCGCTTCTTCTTGAATCTCAAGTCGTAACTCGTCACCTATACATAATATTAAATGTCACTAAATCTGTCTAGAATAACATGTACTAATTACCTACTTAATTAAATTCCTAATCTAGAAAATAGTCAAATAAACCTCTTGCTTAACACCATAAAAAACAATATATTCTTATATCTTTAAATTACTTAAAATACTAATAACATATTATAACTTAGTAGAATACTTGAGCTATTCTAATTAAGTCATAAACTTAAATTCTTAAAATAGATTTACTTTCTTAACATAATTATTTAATCTTATAAGAAACATAATAATCATCAATATTATTTAAAAACTCTTAACACATTTCTTTATTTCTATTTAAATTATAACATAATAATTTTATTAAAATCTATTAAATAGATAAAAGCAAACTTAACTAAATTATTAGGCTCAATAATCTACTTTAAAATATAATTTAAATTCTTTAACACTTTCTTATAAAATAAGCATTTGACTAATATATATATAAATAAAATATAACTCCTCTTTAAAATATTAAATCTAATAAAATCACTAAAAATATGCTTAAAACATCATAAAATCGGCCCAATTTAAATTACAAGTTTTAACATATTATATGTTTAATTAACCTCAACTTAGCCCACAAAGGAAAATGCCCAACAGATTTAAAACAAGGCCCGAAACACACTTTAAAACACAAGCTAACAGCTAAGCCCATCTGATTTAAAACATTAAACAAATTAAAACTAAGCCCAAAATATATTTTAAAACACAACTTAACAACTGAGCCCATCATACGTAGGGCCCATGAGCCCGATTGTGAACTTAAGTGCTACACCATACTCGGCAGAAACAAGGACATGGTGCTATGCAAGAGGAAGCACCGTGCCCGTGCGAGAGAGAGAGACAGAGGCTCACCGAGAGGAAGATGCACGACGGGGATGGGCTGGACGGCGGCTCTGTTCGGCGGTTCTGGGCAACTGGAAGTGGTCGGCCGATGCAACTGGGTTTCTGGCAGGGCGGTGGGACGCCGTGAGAGGGAGAAAGAGTGCTGTCACCGAAACAACCGAGAGAGGAGGTTGGACGGCGGTGAGCTTATCGGAACGAAAATGGGCTCGACGGGGCAGAGATGGCCGGCGGTTTCAATGGCTGTTTCCGGTAGGTGGCCGACTTGGTTGAGGGAGGAGGGTTCTTGGCTGGTTCGGTTGATGCTCTGTTTTATGGGTGCAAAAACAGGGGCTACGGTTCGCATTGGCTGGGGGAGTGGAGGTGCCGTGGGTGATGGTTGGTGCTGGGGAGGCGACGTGGAGGAGTTTGGGGTGGTTTCCGTGTGGGTGGCTGCTGGTTACTGGCAGGAAAACTTCGGTTGTGCTGGGCAGCGATGATTCGAAGAGTGGAGCTCACGGGTTGGCAGCTTACCGAGGTGCAGGGGTCGTGGCTACGCTGGGTTCTCGTTTGGACGTGCGGCTTCTACAGTGTACTGATCGTGCATGGATGGTGCTTGCTGCGTCTCACTGAGTGGCGTCCGTGTGGTTTGTTGTGAAACCATGGGGCTGCAGCGGCAACCCTAGCTCTAGGTTGAATATAAATACGTCTATCCTGAAGACGTGCGTGATCTGTGAAGTTAACGTGTAAATATGTGATAAAACAGAACCCTAAAACTAAGGAGAAGAGAGGCGTACGTGCGTGCATGTGTGACTAACGGAGAGAGACGTGCAAGGCTTGAGAAACCGATCATAACTGAGTTGGTATGGTTTAGGAATCTTAGATAGAATAATAATAAAACTTATTTTGTAGTCTAAACTTAGGATCGGGTTGTTACAGATGGATTCGAAGTTTTCCATATAGAATCATAGATGGCTAATTCCCAGAGCAATAGCAGACAATTATTGCAAAAAGACAACGATTGCAAAAAGACAACGATTGCAAAAAGTATAAGACAGATTTATATTGAACATAATATAGAAAGCTACTTGAATGTAGAATTAGTGTATCAAATCAAGAGTGCGCTTCATATACATTGCCGACCCATTTCCTAAAACAAATTATTCGAGTCTTAACTAAAAGTTGTACAAACTCTGTTCTCCAATTAATGCAATACACCAGAACAATCTTCCTCAGTATAATATAACCTTTTAGCAAGGTCCGGTTCTAAATAAGGCATTATGACAGAAATAAGATCTTTCCGCAAAAATAAAATTTACCTGAACATTTTGGTGCCCTGTAACTCCAGAAGCCTGGCACTAGACCAAGTTATACAGTGAGCAAGAGAACAGCTAATAATTTTGAATCGACAAGATTAAAGACACTGACCAATGATGAAAAAGTAGGCTGCCGTAACTGCTGGTGGTTGTGGAGCTTTGTTTGAAGCTGAGCCTGCAGCTGGACCCGTTGTGTTTGTCGAACTTGCTGGGCATATGGAACTTGAGGGTGAGACGGTGCTTGATGTTGCTGAGCTAATGGTTTTTGTTGATGCTGAGGTTCTAGTATTGTCAACTCTTCAGGTTTCTCCCACTACAGGTCCAATTAAACAGATATTACTACCAGAAATTGTAGACAAATCCCAACAATAAGGCAAATCTTTTTAAACTCGGCTTTCACCAGTTACACTATTATGATAGTACTTAAACAGAGTATCTTGTTTGTATTGAATTTGATAATACAACCCAGTACAATATATACACATGAAGCTTTAAATATTATCCCATAAATTGTGGGATGCCGGATATGACACAGTTGTACAACAGCAAGAAAGGGAAGCACTAATGACAGGCTTGATTCATGGTGGTAGCTTGAACTTCAGGTGTGGACATTCTGTATTGATGTTGTTGGAGTGATTTATGGCTTGATCAATGGGTATGTTGACAGTACTTGTATCTATCAGGAGAGGTGTGCTCTGTCCAATTACATTTTAACTGGAGGCACAGCCTGGGTAATCAAAGGAGCGGCAGATTTGGATGCAGGCACATCAGCAGCCAGCAAGTAGTAGCAATGGTGCTGGCAACTATCTGTGTACAATCCCCGCCCATTGAGACTGCAGCATCAAATGGCATTCTCAGCATATAATTGTTGAGCTCGACAAAACAATTAAACCAACAGAACATTGCAAAAATAGTTATAAACTCTCAAACTTGATAGAAATACATTCTGGCTTCAGGGACACAGACAGATGTTTACAATTTGACTGACATGCCAAGGACCCAGATACACTAAGTGGGGGGGTCACATTTTAAGAATACACCGTGTTACAAATCCTCAAAGCATTTACTATTCTTTTCCCTCCATATGCACCACATTAGGCAGATCGAGATCATTCCCCAAAAAGCTTCACATTAACATTTATCAAACTGACCTTTCCAACAGAAGAAAAGTCCATTATCCATTGGGGCATTTATCAGTCTAGTTTTAGAAGACTATATACAGCTTGCGATAAAGCGTTGGCAACATCACAGTGAGAGAATGAGTGATACACGGTTTCCCCATCTACACATGAAACACCAATACATCACCAAGCCATGTTTGGTTTGCGGAATGGAATTTCTGAATTTCACATTCCTAAAGAAATGAAAATGGGCATTCATATTCTATTGTTTGGTGATTATATATAAGGCCCTCTTGGAATAGGACAAAAATTCCTAAAAAACCCAAGCCCCAAATTTTTTTTTCCCCAAAGCAACAATGTTTTTAACCTTAAAATAAAAAATAAAAGCAAAAAGAAAATCCCTCCATGGTGGCGAAAAAAGGCAAGGGTGGTCAAACCACCCCGGAATCCATTTTGGGGTAGTCCAACCACACCCAAGCTCACAGGGGTGGAAAAACCACCCCCAAAGGCCAGCCACCTCCAAAAATTAAATCTGTTTTTTACAAATTTTTAAAGTTTGATTTAAAAAAAAAAAACGTCTCTTACACCCCAGAATAGCTATTCCTCTAATTTTTTTGAACTTTTTTTTTATAGCAATAGTTATTCCTTGTAAAAAGAAAACCAAATCAAACTATGGAATTGCTATTCCATACTAGGGGCTTATTCCACCAACCAAACCTAGCATGACACTAGTCACCTCCTCAACATTCTCAAACTAAAAATTCTCATCTCAACATCCAATCCAAACCTAACCTAAATGTTAGAACTTTCATGAGTCATCAGCATGAGGTGAAGCAATTTCACCTCAAATATGTCTTTCTCGGAGGGGATCCAATGCTCCAATCTTCTCGCCCCCATCTTAGGCTAATCAAGTACAAAGTGGCATACAACGAGGAAAAAATCCAACTCCTAATCATGTGCTGCACTAATAAATTCCACTTCCCATTGAATGGAGCCATCTGTACACAAATGTCCACCATTGAGGCACCCTTACCCATGCAATAGCGAATTGTTAATTGTTGCTCTTTTTTTCTTTTCTTGACTAGTCACTAAAAATCAGTAAACAATCTATCCCAGTATCACCTAAATTTAGAAAGGCAAGACACCTAAAATATCTATCTGAATCTGCAGTCACCAATTAGACATTGACAGTAAATATTTTTTATCAGAGTAATAGGAAGAATAAGGAATTCATGTGGAGGAGTGGAGATTTAAAGTACCTAGCCCCCGGTGGTTGAAAACGAGCACCTACGCCAGGACCCCCAAATGCAGGACCACCCCTGAAAATGAGATCGAAAAAAAGGGTCAAAAACTGCATATAGTGATTTCTGTCTGTGAGCAACACATGCAGGGAGGATTGCTCAAAAAGTTACAATCAAGCAGATCAACTTTAAAAAATTGATGATGCCAGGTCCCTGATGCAAAATTCCACCAAATGCAAATCTTCTCTCCCCCACCAGAAAAACCAAAAGATTAAAGATCATAATTGTACAAAGGCGACTGAAGATAATGTTTTAGATGTCAAGACCTTGAATCTCCAGGCCTAGGCCTCTGATCAGCAAATCGGACAGTTAATGGTTAATCACAACCCTAAGAAGCAACGTAAAAAATAGTGTATAAATAACTTTTAAAATGAAATCCATAAAATAATGTTGCTAGAATACGGGAAAAAGTTACGCTTCTAGCCCGTCCGGCTGATTTTAATCAAAAAAACAGCCTTCCACTAATAATATGTCACGTCAGACATTACACATATATGAGATAAAGATTTACCTATAGAGAATCACAAACTCACACCCCCTTTCAAAATTGTTTCTCTCTTTCAATTACATTAATCTCTTGTCGACGTCCACCTCTCATTTCGATACCCATATTAGCGATATCAGACACTAATTTTTTTGTTTGAAAAAAGCTATGATTTTCTCACTCGCTTCATTATTTTTAGAAACTTCGAGTATTGTTTCTCTATGTTTTGCTTCAAGCCTCTGTTTGCTTCTTGAGAAAATGCTGGGGAATGAATTAATCAGTTATTTATTTTTATACATTTTTATAATGGAATAGAAATTTTATAAGGTAGTGAGCAGCCATCAAATGAAGAAGAAGAATAAAATTAATTTTAGGAGGAACAAACCTTGAGCCATTTACCAGCTTGAGCCACGGCTAAAGGGAGAATGGGTTTTTGCAAGTTTGGTTTTCACATGCAGCCAGCAGCGAGCTCACGAAGACACAGAGGCCGTGAAAGACATCTAGGGAGGTGATACATGTGTTTCTCCTGTCGGTATGGGGCTGTTGTTCGAAGTCCGATACTGGCTCGTAATCGCCCACTTACCAGGATGGAAAAATTAATTAGAAGAAAGATGCCAGCTGCATGCCGATGTTAATTTGTTGTTTCTAATTTCTGAAACTTTGATCTGCAAGCCGTGTGGGGATTTGGCAAAGGTTAAGAGGGCTGTCGAGGAGAAGCTGCCAAAAATTAGAGAAGATCGGGGATCGATTTCTCGCCGACAAAGGAACCTCAGGTGGACGAAGGGCTGGGATGGGCCACTGAAGATTGTGAGGGAGACGAAGAAATGTGAGGGACCGAGGGTGAAAGGGAGAGATATGAGTGTGAGAGAATGGATTAGGATTCTCTGTAGTGCGGTCACACAGTTGAATAGGTGTGTCTCATACGTGGCATCATAGTATTGATGGGTTGTTTTTAAGCTTTTATAAGCCCGACCGGCTCTAAGATTTTCTCTTAATGGAATCTATGCAATGAGAGTGCTTTTCCCGTAGAGAAAATCTTAGAGCCGGTCGGGCTTATAAAAGCTTAAAAACAGCCCATCAATACTATGATGCCACGTATGAAACACACCTATTCAACTGTGACCGCACTATAGAGAATCCTAATCCCTTCTCTCACACTCATATCTCTCCCTTTCACCCTCGGTCCCTCACATTTCTTCGTCTCCCTCACAACCTTCAGTGGCCCATCCCAACCCTTCGTCCACCTGAGGTTCCTTCGTTGGCGAGAAATCGGTCCCCGATCTTCTCTAATTTTTGGCAGCCTCTCCTCGACAGCCCTCTTAACCTTTACCAAACCCCCACACGGCTTGCAGATCAAAGTTTCAGAAATTAGAAACAACAAATTAACATCGGCATGCAGCTGGCATCTTTCTTCTAATTAATTTTTCCATTCTGGTAAGTGGGCGATTACGAGCCAGTATCGGCCTTTGAACAACAGCCCCATACCGACAGGAGAAACACATGTATCACCTCCCTAGATGTCTTTCACGGCCTCTGTGTCTTCATGAGCTCGCTGCTGGCTGCATGTGAAAACCAAACTTGCAAAAACCCATTCTCCCTTTAGCCGTGGCTCAAGCTGGTAAATAGCTCAAGGTTTGTTCTTCCTAAAATTAACTTTATTCTTCTTCTTCATTTGATGGCCGCTCACTACCTTATAAAATTTCTATTCCATTATAAAAATGTATAAAAATAAATAACTGATTAATTCATTCCCCAGCATTTTCTCAAGAAGCAAACAAAGGCTTGCTTATTCAGCTAAAATGGCATAGACTACTAAGGAAAAAACACGTCAACTGAAGCAAAACATAGAGAAACAATACTCGAAGTTTCCAAAAATAATGAAGCGAGTGAGAAAATCAGAGCTTTTTTCAAACAAAAAAATTAGTGTCTGATATCACTAATATGGGCATTGAAATGAGAGGTGGGTGTCGGCAAGAGATTACTGTGATTGAAAGAGAGAAACAATTTTGAAAGGGGGTGTGAGTTTGTGATTCCCTGTAGGTGAATCTTTGTCTCAGGTACGTGTAATGTCTGACATGGCATATAATTAGTGGAGGGCTGTTTCTTGGTTAAAATCAGCCGGACCGGCTAGAAGCATCACTCTTCCATTAAAAGCATTTGGGAATATCTTCCCACCGGTCGGTTTGCTATCCTTCTAATAACAGCCCTTCAATAAATATTTGGCACGTAGACTCTTCTATTTCACATCTAATGTACCTGCCTACAGCTGATAATACCGTGAAAAAAACTCCCTCGTTTCTCTCTGCTCTGCTGTGAAATGGCAACCCAACCGCTCCCTCCTTAAATTGTTTTCCTTCGTTTTTATCACAGAAGAGAAAGCTGCCTACCCCACAAGAACTCGTATCCCACTATGAGTCCCAAGGGCTCGACTCCCAAGAAGCCTCTACCAAGGTCATAGAGGACCTCTAGAACGATCTCTACAGGATCATCTTCTCTTTGAACAAGTAAATATTTTTTGTTACAGTGCTTTTCCTCAATCTGTTTATTGGGCTTTCATTTAAAAAAAAAAAAAAAAAAGAAGCTTGAAATGGTAGAAAAATGGAAGTGCTGTGATTCATGGCTATGGTCTTATTCGTATTCCTTGGGATTGCTCTCACTCGTAGAAGGATAAGAATAGGTGGAGGAGAGTTAGCTAAGAATGCTCATGGGCGATGAAGCTTTGTGGGCTTTTTTTCTTTCTTTTTCTTATTATTATTATTTTTATTTTGGAAAGAGACGAAGCTTTATGGGTTTTGTTATGCTTAGGCAACTTCTGTGCTGGAATGCTCTTCACCGACAGGAGCTCATGGGCGACAGAGCTTCGTGAGGGAGAAAAACAGAGCTTGGTGGTGCGAAGGCGTTTTCCGGTATTGGAGGCGACAAACCTGGTTTGGTGTGGCGGTGGTCTGGATTTGGTGCGGCAGAAACTGGTTTGAAGAAAGAAGATGAAGTTCTATTTATGACTTCTCACATTTCTTGATATAATCAAATGAGACCAATTTTAGTGTGTATAATATAAAATCTCATACGTGTCATATTTTGATTGAAGGCTGTTAAATGCCAACATCAGCCCAACCGGTCAGAAGCGGAACTCAAAGCATTTATAGCCGCCACCGCCATTTCTTTGTGAAAGTATTTAACAAAACCACATCCTTCAATACATAACAAGCAAGCATAAACGCCATCAGTTGGTACTGAGTTAACACCACCACAAATAACGAAATACAAATATTTTTCTTGAAATGTCACTTAAATAAAAAAGAGATAGCATTCTTGGCTGTGCTTTTTTTGTGTACATGAAATAGACTACTGAAATCAACCATTTCACACTTCCTCACAAAAATAAATTAACAGAAGTCAATCATGCCTGCGGTTTTTAGTCTAATTCCAAAATTCTGTCAAAAAAATAAAAAGCGTTCGGCACAAGCTTTAACGAGAGTTAACGATGATGCAAATGTCTATTTCATGTACACAAAAAATTAATAATAAGTAGAGCTGTAAAAATAAATCGGAGAACCAGCCCGAAACGGTTGGTTTGATCCGGGACCCGTTCTTCCATTTTAAAAATCAGTCATAATCAGTCTGGTCTCGATTTTATATTTTTTAGGATCTGACCAGATTGGTTCGCATATTTATATATTTTTAATATTATATATAATATTTTTTATATTGTATATAACTTTTAGAAATTATAATTATATATTAAATAATGTTATATTATAATTTCTAATATAATTATAATTATAATATAATGTTTTAGTTTCATAATGTTATACTATAATTAGTGAGTCAGACAAATATTCACTATCGTTTTTTATCACTACCAATGGAATGTGATGCTTTTTGGTCTAAAAAATGTCCCTAGTGAATTCCAAAATATCATGAATGACATTTTCAATTCATTCATCCGCTTTACCATTGTTTACATTGATGATGTTCTCATATTTTCTAATCTATTGATGAAAATTGAAAACATTTGCATTCGTTTTTAGACATCATTAGATTAAATGGTGTTGTTGTTTCTACTACAAAGGTTTTTCAATAATTTTTGAAGAAAAGTTTGACTGATCTTTTAGAAAAACTAAAGGATTTTCAATAGTTGTTGAAATAGGAGTAGAAGCAAAAATAGATTTTTCTGCTTTCTCTTCTATCCTATCTAACTGTTGTCAAATGGTATAAAGAGCAAGATTTATAAAATTATTCTGATGAATAATCTTTTTGTTTCTTTTATAATCTTGTCTTCTTTGGGATCTTTGGACACAATTTCAGGAATTTTGAAAGTTACCTCTGATCCTTTATGAGAAACAAGAATTGCCTTAAAAGGCGGATGACTAGACTGGATCACCATTTTGCCTTCTTCATTGACAAAAACAGTTTTAACAACATTTAAACTATCTTTTGAAACATAATAATTTTCAACAAAATCAAAGAAAAGTATGTGCTTTTGCAAGTCATTCATCTTTTCTTTTCATTTTCTTTTAACACGATCTTTTTCAGAACCAGAAAAAGTAGCATGATAAATTTTTCTCTTATCACCGTTTTCTTTTGAACTATATTCATCAACAAGAGCAACTAAATCATATTTAAAGGGTATATTTATCACAGTAAGACTGACTATGATGAATAGGTGCAACAGGTGCAGCCATATCCGAAGCTATAGGGGACAAAGATGAAGTATCTTCGTCCTTTTCGGCTTCATCGTATCCGAAGTATCTTCGTCCTTCTCAGCATCCTTGGTAGAATAATAAGCAGAAGTAACTTGAGAGGATGTAGAAATTCCTTTCAGTTTTAAATCAGGGTTAACTAGTTGGGCTATTTTAGCAGAATCTTCTAAAAATTGTTAGAGATTTTGATCTTTCCTTAATGGATTTTCCGAAACAAAGCCAACAAAAGAGGACTTGGATCCTGCAAAAGAATTTCTTCTTATACTAGAAATCTGGGTTTGATCAAAACTAATTTTAACAGTACCATCCAAATATTGTTGAATGTAATCTAAAGTACAATTATCAGAAATAGTTTTAACAGGAGAAACTTCATATTCTAAAGTCCATTCATTGGGAAGAGATATGTCTTCCAATAAACCATTTTTGGAACCTGAATGTTCGCATCTGGAGTTGAACTTTGGATTAGAAGAGTTTTTCTTGCAGTTGGTTTTGAAATAGCTTTTGGATTTAGATTCGTTTTTAAAAGACTATAATAAATCCAGTAAACAAGAGCAAGAGGTTTTGCTTCCTTCCAGCATATTATAACCAGAAATTAAAATATTCAACATTAAAGCTTTGACAATATTATTATCATCCAAAGCAAGATTTAAATCAGGAAAGAAATCAAAATGAACAGGACCTCCAAACAAAGAGGATTGAATCATGCCAAGAATACTAATTTCAAATTTATTGAATCTAGCATCTCGTAAACAAAGTAGAACAGAAGCGTTGATGCCTTTCCTGATACCAAAAGAAGGGAAATAGATGCAGAAGATCAAAGAAGAAGATAGAAGTATGTACAGTTAATAGAGATGAACAGTTAACAAAAGAAGGGAAATAGACGCAAAAGATCAAAGAAGAATATAGAAGTATGCACAATTAATAGAAGGCGATTGAACTGACCATATGCATGAATGTATATGCAGATATAAAGTATGGAAAAATAGATAGCATGGGAAAATAACAACTTGTATTCAAATTAATATGAACAAGATACAAGTTTAACAAATTACAATTGAAATAGGAAAATAGGTGAAAGGTAAGAGATGGAAGAAGAAGAGAAGGAAGGTGAAGGTAGACAGAGGAGAGAATATCTAGGAAGGATTTCTTTTCGAAAATTAGTGATGCCTCATTCTGAGGCTAGGCTTCCTTTTTATCAATCAAGGGACCATTGTTTTACAATGATTAAAGTAATACAATGAAAAGTAGTCTGTGAGTAAATAGTGAATAGTGACTTTTACTATTCATTCACGTGAAAGCAGAATCATTTTGTCGTTGACGGCTTTCTTAGCACGGTTTGTGGGAGAGTTATCTTTGATCATGAAAGTAGTGGGAGACTAATTAGTCTTTTGAGATGGTAGTCTTCCTTTTTGTTTTTTTGTCAGCAGATCACTCATCATCAAATAACCTTGGGGTTCCTTCATAATCATGTCCAAAAATATTATTGTATGAATCAGCTACTGAAGCTTCAGATGATGCTTCTGACTTATCAGATTCGTCAGAATTATCTTGTTCTAAAGACTTTTTAAGCAAGTGAATTAAATCATTTTTATTAAGTTTATCTAGAACAGTTTTCTTTTTAGACTTGGAGGATTTATCAGATTTTATAGAGGAAGCAGCTGTCTTTCCCTTTTGTGAGGCAGATGGTGAAGCAAGAGCCTAGATTTGGGGATATCCAGTTGGAACAAGAAAACCACAAGTGATTGCAGGGAATTCCTCTTTATTTTGCAGATCTCAAGCAATTTGTGGAAAATCCTTTATCACATAATCAATAATATTTTGGATATAGGGGAACTTATTCCACCATTTTGTAAAGCAGTATTGAACTAAGATATCACCATTCCTTTCATAATTCCATTTCATGATCCATGGGATCTTGTACCATTTGCAGAAATGGAGGGAGTAGGGGAATTTGGTCATATGTCTGTCCAATTTTGAAACAACAGCATTGGTAAAACATTTGAATACTCTGAGGAGCATGTCAGGGAAGTTTTCAGGAATAGGACCAAATTGGTACCACCATTTGAGAAACTAGAGAGGGAGTTTTCCTTTAAACTTTTTGTCAAAATTAAGAAATCATAAATGACTCATATCAGATACTTGGAAAAGTATAAATCTGGACCAAGCATCAATGTAGTCATAGTAGTTAAAAGCAATTTCAGAGTCAGGAAGTCTTTTTGAAGTAAAGGAGTTGGTATAGAATTAGTTTGAACTAAAACACTAGAGTAGAATTGCAGTGTTTTTGTGAAATTTTCTAGAATCCAATAGAAACCAGGGGAAAAATATGATGAAACAATTTTAAAATGATCAGTATGCATAGACCTGTTGGGTTCTATGTAAAATAAATTAAAGGAATAAAGTTTTTAGATATACTCAATTTTGAATTTTGGAAGAAAATATTAAGTAGTGGACTGTGAAGCAATGGCTTTTGCATATGGATCATAGGGAGTGGAAACAGTTGGAGAGGTGAACTAGGTTCATTCTTGATAAGGCGATTATCAAGAATGGGAAGGGGAGCAACTGTCTATTTTTCTTTTCCTTTTTTCTTACTCATGGTTTTGCAAGAATTCACGAGTAAGAAAATCAGGAATAGAATTATCAGAACCTTTAATATATTCAATATCAAAATAAAAAATACTTAAAATAGCTTGCCATCGTGCAAAAATATGTTTTGATGCAATATTTTCAACATCTTTTTCTAATACATACTTAACACTTATTTCTTATTAAGTAAATCACTTTGAAATTTAAAGATACATAGTACTATAGATAGAATTTCTATTTTAATAGTACTATAATTACTCTGTGAAGGATTCTAGATTCCAGAATGAACTATTTGTTCAAAACAATCTGGTGAAACAATTTGTTTCAGAATGTCACCATAACCAATGTTAGAGGCATCTGTTTCAACTATTTTAAAAAAGTTAGAAGCAGGGATACCAAGACACGGAAGAATTTTGACATGTGCCTGATTTGTTTAACTAAATTAGTATGAATTTCTGTCCAAATGGGAAGATTACATTGCAGCCTTTTAAATAATTGGCTGCACTGTTTTATCATATTCTGGTAGAAATCAGCATCATAGTCCATGGCTGCTTTTCTATCTTTACACGTTGACCATGCATTTTGTTGGATAGTGAACGCCAGTAAATTATTTGTTTTCCTTTGCTATTTGGTGCCAGCAATTCCAGAATGTCAGACTGTTGTCTTGTGTGTCAAGTGAACAGTGTTAATTAATGGTGGGATCCATTTCTTTTACAACTTTTCATAAATATATCTAAACTCATCTTAACATCCAAACTCAACTTAAGTGGACCCCACCAAATTCATTCAACAATTTCAACTCACTACTATTCATAAAAGACTCAACTAAGTTCAACATCCAAACGCAATTTTAGTGTATTACTAATATTTATAAATATTAATATATATGTGTAAGTATAAGAGATTAGAGATTTAATATATATTAAAAATTGAAAAACTGGACTGATCTAAACTGAAACCAGTAAAATCGAAAGTACCAGTTTAAGAGAGTAACCGGTGCAATATCAGTTTTTGAAAATGTAAAACCAGTATATACTAGTTTGGTTCCAAAATTTGTCCAAAATTGAACCCGTTACACTCCTAATAATAAGGGATATTATAGAAGCAAGCCAGAAAGCTTTCAGCAAATCCTACAATTCCAATTATAACATTTTTCCTTGTAAGATTTTAATATTAGAGTACACACCACGAGTCTACTACCTCATATTATCACGCATGAGATAAACGTATTCTACTCTGCCATACTTGGAAAGAACCTGACAATGTTATAGATGCAAGAGTTTGGCTAGGACTAAGTGACTAAGTTGATAAGTTTGGATATGACTAGATGATTAAGATGATAAACTTTATCTTATTTTTAGTTTTGTAATTTGGATGAATGTAAAATATTTTGACTTTATCTATAACTATTTTGAGTTTATTTAGAAGTTATTGGAAAGTGTTTTAAATAAGTCAAGAGTGTGAAACTGCTACTGCTGAGAAGATTAAGTGTCAAGTGTCAACATCCCATCAAGAGAATCCCTCACGACAGAGTTGCTCCATTAGCAGAATCCTATTGCAATTCAAATTGCTTTCAGGTTGTTTATTTAAGGGATCCTATTGATTAAGATCTGTAGAGATTCAATTTCGAATATTTTTTAGAGCACTTTCTAGTGCATATTTTGATAAGAAAATTTCTTAGAAAATTTTCATATTGTTTCTCTCAAAGAGTGTGATCGATGATCCAAAATTGAGATAGAGTGATTGTGATTCAGCCACTAAAGTTTTAAGAGAAAAGTCAATGTTTGAATATTGTTAGGTTCTGGTTGCTATTGCGGTAGAGACAAACCGGTCGTTCGTTTGGTCAAGTAAAAGTTTCAATTGACAAAAGTTTTGCAATTAAAACTTGCTTGTAACTGATTTTCAAATAATAAAATTTATTTTTTAGGTTTGGCTGTCTCGTAGGGTTTTCTCTTAAAAGCGTTTTTTAAAAGGTTTTCCTTCGTTACCAACCTTGGTATTATGCAATTTATTTACTTTATGTTATTGCTTTATTATTGAATAATTTCATGATTGACAACTAATCAATTTGTTGAGTAAATTGATAGAATGTTGTGTTACGATACTGGAACATTTTGGTAATTTCAATTGGCGAACAACAATCATTAGTTCGACAACACAAGTAGCTCCTAATTAAGCTTGCACTATATGAACTTAAGGGGAAGATTTAAATTACATTTGATGCTCATTATGTTAAAAAATGTTGTAAGGAAAATAAGCAGTTCTCTAGGCTTCAAACTGAGAAAAGATTAAGCACAGAAAATACTAATCTTAGAGAAAGGACAACTCAACTATTGAATCAACATACTTCTTCAACTTCCTTTTCCTTAGCATATTTGTTTAACGAGCCAACAAACAATATTTTGTACTTGACCGCACCTACCATAATAGTAATTACTTCAAAAATGAAAAATTTTGATGGTTTTCAGACAAAAACATGCGAGTACATAAAGAACAAGTTTTAGGACAAAATTTTTCCCAAGCATATCCAATGTATACTATAGTCATATGGTAAGAATCGGAGGGAAATGACCATGTACTGGAGGCATTCTATGGGGGAAGGAGGGTTGCATTGTCAATACGGCAAAATATTGAAGTGCAAATTTCTCTTCCTACAAGAGAGACACCTATCTACTAAGAGAAAAGATAGAAGAAAAATCATGAAACTTAAACTCATTACAATCTATAGAAGCTATCCAAAGGAAAAGAGTGTTGAAAATGTAAACTTTTGAGCTCCTTTGACATGCATTTGCAATCCTCAAAATTTCTTTTTTTTCAATAAATAAGAATTTTATTGATAATAGGCAAAAATCCTCAAATTTTATATAACAATTTTTCCTTCCAAGTACACCGTATGAAGTGGGTAGGAATCATCTTCCATGCTTCTACAATTTATAGGCTGCCATGTAACATTCTTTAGGAATAAAAAAAGGTCCACTACTCCTCTAGCCTCTAGGCTGACCAGATTGAAAAAATTGGCAATCGCATAGTGAAGTAAAAGATGATAAACAAACTTCTGACCATCTTACACATGTAGCTCTAAACAATATAATAGGATGCATGCTAGCATGTTTAAGAATCTTCGGATCATGTTGATGTCTTATATATATTCATAAGTTTATTAAACATCACCATTATAACACTATTGGATGATGTCTTTCAGGATTCTTACATATTGTTTGATCGGTAAATAAAATTTTACTTATCATAAGTAAGGATGAAACATTTTCAATTTGGACTTGAAAAACCAATTGAACAAAATCGAAAATTGGTGTGGTCAGTTTTGGTCCACAATTTGTGGGACAAAAGGGGTTCGGTCCGATCTTGGGATCTGTAAGTTTTAGACCATACCAATAGTTCTAGGGGCAACCGGGGTTGTGCCCTCACCGTGTCCCCGCATGATGTGGCATATGCCACGTCATCTTTTTTTATTTAAAAAAAAAACTGAAAACACACAAAGAAAGTGGGAAGTGAAATGAAATGGGTCTCATTTTCGCCTGGTTTGTGGGTTTGAGCTCTCCTCGTCTAGTTTGTGGCTGGAACGTTCGTGCGAGAGCTTCTCTACCATTTTTGTCGGCTGTGTGGTCGCCATCGTGCCATTTCTGTTGGTTGTTGCAGTCATCATTGTGGGTGAGAAAGCCTGTGGTCCTGGAAAAGAGAAAGTAATCGTACGTGGCTTCGAGCTCATTTTCGTCTACTTTCTGGCTGGGACGTTCGTGCAATAGCTTTTCTACCATTTTTGTTGACTGTTACAGTCGCTGTCATGCAATTTCCATCGACTGTTGCGGTCATCGTCGTGGGTGAGAGAGCCTGTATCGTCGTGGAAGGAGATAAGGTATATTATTCTGCTAATATTTTCATTTTGATAAGGTATACTTTCATATTTTTAAGGTATATTATTCTGAAGTAACTAGATCCAATAGGTAGATCGCTAAAATCTCACAAATGACTCTACATTGAACTGTAAATATCATGTGAATCATTCCCAATGAGAGGAGACCCACTTTTATTTGCTGTCAACTTGCATAAAAAAATTATTGGTTTTGAACGTAGCCGAAGAGTTTTAGAAAAATTATTAATTGATAAACCCATAAATAGATAAGGATTTAAACACCATGTAGCTAAAGCACGATTTCTTTGCAAGTACTCAAGATATTCTCTTTGTAAAGTTTAACATAAAGCTATAGAAATAAAAATATGAAAGTATATGAGTTTATAAGAATTACTGAAGTTTCATTTTCTTTCATGTTAATCGATCATAATCACAAATAATTTGTTTAATAAAAAAATAGAGTTGAAAATCATTAATTTGGTTGGGTTGATCAGAGTGACTTGTCATATACTAATAGTCTTTATTTATTTACATGCTTACTAAGGTATAGGGTATTGGCTTTCTTCTACTGAGCAAAAAATCTTTTCATTTATTTCAAAATGAAGGAAGATGAAGTGAAGTGATGCCGAATTCAAGAGTGATCATTTCAGGAAAAAAATTGCTAATCATCATTGATCATTGTGAAAACTTTTTGTTTCAACTTTAATAAATAGCAGCAAAATCTCCCATTTCATTTATATGCATATCATATATATTATTCCAGAAAAGTTTGTGCCCTTAAATAATGATTGTAAGTACTTTTCTTTTGTAATTTCCAGTATTTACGTTTGGTTGCCTCTCAGCATGGGAAATGAAAAAGAACATTTATCTACGCTAACACCATGTAGCTCAAAGTCAACATATGCAGTATGTTAATATTATTTAATATTCTTACTTGTTTGGAATGTGTTGAGTTGATATTTATTTCTAAAAGACATTAATAACTTTATTCAATAACATATTAAGACATACCATCAACCTATCCAAACATCCCAAATTACATGCATGGTTACTATGGACAAGTGCCTGCATGGTCATCGGGATTTCTGCCAAATCCATTTTCATAACATAGTACCTCAAACTCCTCTTATCAATACAAACTCCACTACATGCATACTAGTTGGGTCAGAATCTAATAGATCCGGTGGTGGGGAAACTAAAGCGTTATGTATTTACTCTACATTTGAAGGAATTAATGAGGATAGACCAAATCCACAGGAAATCAAGGATTGCAGTGCTAGGACATTTTAGAATGTTGAAATTGATGATGATGATATGATTGAAGAGCCAAAGTTAGGGATGGAGTTTAATTCTCTTAAAGATTTAGTGAGTTATTATAAGGAGTATGTTAAGAAGCGTGGGTTTGGGGTGATGACAAAAAGGACTGAGAGGGAATAAGATGATACTATTAGGTATGTCACCCTTGCTTGTGCTTGTGGTGGAAATGCCTATAATAGAACTTTCAATGTCGTCAACCCACGTCAGACAAGAAAGACGGAATGTAAGGCAAAAATTAATACCTTAAAATCTGATGGGAAACTTCGGTTGACTGGTCCATAATATCCATAACCACGAACTTAGTCTAAAGAAATGTCGCTTCTTTCGATGTAATAGAGAATGAGTGACGCCATAAAAAGAGTTTTAGATACAAATGATATGGCTAGTGTCCAAATAAACAAGAGCTTTGGATCTCTTGTTTTTTGCGTGGGCGAGTTCGAAAACCTCCCATGTGAAAATGATTATCGTAATTACATCGACAAAACCAGACATCTACAACTTGGCGCAGGTGGTGCTGGTGCACTTCGAGAGTATTTTTATAGAATGCAGTACAAAAATCTTGAGTTTTTTGTATTGATGGATTTAGATGATGACGGGAGGTTAAAGAATATCTTATGGGCAGACCCCCGTAGTATAGCAGCCTACCAATATTTCGGTGATATGGTCACATTCGACACTACATACTTGATGAATAGATATTGGATGTTGTTTGCACCATTTTTGGTGTAAACCAGCATGGACAGTCAATTATCTTGGGGGCAAGCTTGATTTCCAGTGAGGATACAAAAATATTTGTGTGATTATTCCATACTTGGTTGCAGTGTATGGATGATATAGTTCCTAAAGTTATTATTATTAACCAAGATAGAGCGATGAAAAATACAATTAGTATGGTTTTTCCAAATACCCGACATAGATTTTGTCTGTGGCATATACTAAAGAAAATCTCAGAAAAGCTTAACTCCTCTGGTTCCTACAAAACTGGAAAGAAAAGTGCATTGATGAAATGCGTGTATAATAGCCAAAGTGTTGGTGAGTTCTAGACAAGCTGGGTTCAGTTAATTACCACGTACAATTTGCATGAAAATGCCTGGTTACAAAGTCTATATGCTGATCATGAGCATTGGGTTCTAGCATTCTTGAAAGATTGTTTTTGGACTGAAATGAATACAATGCAGCAGAGTAAGAGCATGAATTCATTTTTTAACGGCCATGTTAATGCTAAGACAAATCTGAAAGAGTTTGTGGACCAGTTTGATAACGCATTGAAAAAAAGTTTGAGAATGAAAATTCAGGGGACTTCCGCTCATTTAGTGTCACAACTCCCTGCATATTTAGATCTCCAATTGAGAAAATGTTTCAAGAGTTCTACACAAATTCTAAATTCAATGACGTACAACAAGTTACAAGCATGATCGACTTGAATCCAAAGTTACATAAGAGTAATGGTGCAGTACAGACTTATCTAGTAAAGGATGAAGTTTATTTGCCAGAGTTCACTAAACTGATTACATATTTTGTGGACTTTATTGAAGAAGATTTAGCTGCAAAGTGTTCTTGTGGATTATTCCAAATGGGGAGGATATTGTGTAGGCACATTTTGGCCGTATTCAGATGTAACGAGATTACATTTTTTCCAAATAGTTACTTTTTAGATAGATGGAGGAAGGATATAAAACGGCGATACACGTTGATCCACAGTAGCTATGATGCACGGGAACAACGGGCAGATTCTAATAGATATTTAGATATGTTAAATATCTGTTATTAGATAATTACTCTTGCAGCAAGTTCGAAAGAGTATACTCAGAATGCGAAAGCTAAGTTATATGCAATAATTGAGTTGTATCGTGCCAACCAAAAACCCCCATCGATGACCCAAACAGGTTCCAATGTTCCAATATCGGCAGGGGGCATAACTACATACGGTGGTTCTGTGCAAGTATGTAGTCCAAATGTTGTGCGTGGGAAAGGTAGACCTCCATCTCTGAGGAGAGCATCCAGGATGGGCGAAAAGTTAAAGTGAGAACGAAAAAAGTACAAAGAAAAGGAAAATGCAAAGATGTGCATCTATTTAATATGACATTTTCTTTTATATTTTAAAATGACAAATATGTCAATTTTGTATTCTTATTTGTTATTTCATTATTAGGGAGATAGAGGAGATACACCCATATTGAGCACACAGAGATCTTTATTTAGTCATTCAGAGATTGAACTGGCCAATGCTAGACATGTACAGGTATATTCCAATGTACATAAGCATTCTAGAAATCTAATGTAATTGGCTGGGTTTTATATATTAATGTACATAATTATAAAGATGACATTAATATACATGTTTTATTGTTTACAAATGCAAAACACGTTGAATGGATCACATTCGAGAGATTTTGGGTTGGATGGATCACAATCGATGCAACGATTTAATTAAATATATAACTTTTAGTATTGTGTATTGAGGATTGTGTGTTTTGTATTTAATGCACTTTTGTGTAATAAATGTATTGGACTTTGGACATTTTTACATGTAATATATTTATCAGACAAGTGTTGGTTATATTCTTCATCATTGAAGTGGAGTTCACTTTAATCACTGAGGAAGTTCAGAAGAAGAAAAAGAAAGGAGAAGGGGAGTTGTGCAAGAGCCTAATAGAGGTTAGTTTATTTTTATTATCTTGTTTTTTCTGTGGACTTTAACATGATTGAGTTTTTTCATAGCTATAACATGGAGTTCTTTTTTGGGTTTAAGTATTTTGATTATCTCTTGTCTGTCCAATTTAAGAAATTCTGCCTTGGAAAATTGAGAAGCAGTCCTTGGTCGGAATTGATATTCCAAACTGTCTTTTGTGGGTGAGACTGTTATTGTTGAATTGATTTGTTTTATCTTTGAATTCTACCTATAAGAATCTTACTTAAGTGTGTAAATTGCCAAAGAATTAAAATTTCATGGGATAGGCTAGTGCTATAAGCTCATAATGGACTTGGATTTTGTGTGAAATTTCACAAGCCATTCGGTATTGATCCCCATTTATGATTGGAAAATGGTTACAATATATTGGGGGTTTCATTCCAATTAGTACAGAGATAGAACATGGGATTCTAAATTTAGGCATTCATTCATTTGCCATAAAGAAACAACATCACTGACATTTCATAGTCTTGTAGTCTATTCTGGTTGTTGAGCTTGACCCTCTGACTTTGTTTGTAGTTTTGACAAGCATTCTCCATTTAATGGTATTTGGTTGATAAATAAATGAAGTGTATATTAATTGGCAGTGTTATAGAATCAACTTTTGCAAGTCTAGAGCAGCTATTTCTTGGTCAACTTGGTAGATAACGATTACATCCATGGTGATTGCCTTGCAGTTTTTGAATTGGGGGTTTGTTTTGGTACCTCCTCCACTTCATAACACAGCAAGTAGCAGCAAGTCAGTAGTAGACAAGAGACTAATGCCCCAAATTGGACAAATTGTACTGCTTCAATGAGTTTGCATTATTTATTGTAGATGGCATCGGTTCTGAAATGTAGTTTTACTGTTCCCAGAGTGTAATTCCTTCTTCTATCAATATAAGAATACGCATTTCACTTTTGTACAATTTCTAAGTAAAAATACAGAGATCCTCAATTTAATTTATACTTTGTTGGCAAAGAATAACCTCATCCTTTGCTGTTATAAGCATAATTTGCTTTCACTTTTTATGCCAATATTTAACATGAAGATCACAATTCGAACCAAATAAGCACCAATACATGCATACTAACACTAGGCATTTTGGACTTAAGGAGAAAACACCAATATTTACTAATACCAATATTTACATCAAGTACACAATAAGCATTCTGAACTTAAGGAGAAAACACCAATATTTACATCAACGTACACAGTCCAATACTTAGGTACTAACACAAGGCACCAATTACGTAAATACTACCAAGTAACATGCAAATACAAATAAAAAAGCCCAATACATCCTAAGTAGTATGCGTCCATGCCTCATTTTAGTTTCTTATTCCAGAAGCACATTCTCTCTATTGGATACCACTAGCCCTCTCTTCTCGATTTCATCCACTCTTTTATGAAGCTCTGTTTTCGTCTTTTCCACATCATTCAGCATCTTCTCGAGCTCATTCTCCTCTTTAACAGTTCATTGTTTCTTTCTTGAAGACGAAACTCAATCTCTTCATTATTATCTGCCCACTTGAAAAATTTATAGTATAGTAATCTCTAATCATTTTATACATATCACAAAGTTACATGATGCACAACATATTTATCACTATAATTTACAAATGTTAGAACTACAAATAATATACTTACCTCTTTATTGTAGTTTGGACACCCTAAGAAGGGTCGTCCTGGATTTCATGTAGTACTTGAATATCTCAATATGGCATCGACCTTACAGAAGCAGTGTGCTTGTCTCAAAGTAAGTTTTGCAAACGATGAAGAAGATATTGATGATGATGATGATGACATTCTAACATGATGTTTTTAAATTGTTACATGCGAAATTCAAAAAACTACATGACTAAGACTGATGAACTGCATCATTTTGAAACTTGTGGGTAGACACTTTGGCCATAAGCATACAATAACTCAAAAGAGTCACATGTACTATACTATTAATATAATATGGATGTGTGCACAAAGAAAGAAGAAGAAGATGAAAATAACACCAGAAATTTCAACAATATAATCCAACACAACAATAACACCATCAACATCTAATTAAAATAACACCACCAATCTCCAACAACCACTTCCAGAATATCCATACCCCAAAATAAACCATTACAACAATAAAGAAACAGCATAACTAAATTATATAATATTGCTGATATAAAAACTTGGAGAATGGAACCTGTGTTAGCTCCTCTGTTCATTGCTGGTGGCAGGGAGGGTATGGAGTGTGTTTAAAATTTTGAACTTTAAAAGAATTGGGTTAGGGAAGATGGGTTAGGGTTTCGGGTTAGGGAAGATGTTGTGGGAAGGAGATTTCAGACCAGTGGCTTCGTGGAGAAGAAGAAAACAGCAACTCGAGCCCCAATTTTGTTTTCAAAGAAGAGAAGAAAGGTGAGTTTGCGGGTTGGAAAAGAAGAAATTTAGGGGTGGAGAAGAAGAAGACAGCGATTCGAGCCCCAAGTTTGGTTTCAGAGGGCTGGAGAAAAAGAAATCTAGGGATAGAGAACGGCAAAAATAGTGATTCAAGCAGAAAGTTTGGTTTCGGAGAAGATAAGAGAGGTGTGTGGGTTGGAGAAGAGAAAGTGTGGGGAGAAGAGAAGAGGGATGGAATGAATCGTGCGTGTGAGGACCCCTTCGAAGACCCAAGCCCAGGATAGCAAACAATGCCGTTTTGTTTTATTTGCCGCGTAGAATGCGAGGCTGCGGCGAGGACGTAGCCCGGTTGTCCACAACATTTCCCTTTTTAATAATATAATATATTATTTTTATATAGTAATTATATAATTTAATTATGTAAAATAATATTTTCTATAAATTAATAATGTATCATAAATCATATGATAATATATGTATATACATAATACATTCATACATACTCTATTATGTACACTTAATTAAAGTAATTTGGTAATTTTTTTTAAATACCTAAGTTGTACGCAAGCATAAATAATCTATGTACAATGAAATTATTTGATATTCATTAACCAATTATTTAATATTCATTAACCCTATATAAAATGTAGGACATTACTAATAATTATGCATACTAAAGAATAAAGTCTAAACTAGTAAGTAATAACTTTCAACATCATAAATATAATTATAGTTAAATATAAATAATTTTTTATTAATTTCTTTGCAAAAAATAAAAATAAACAAAATAACTGGGTTGGACTGACAGGACTGAACCGCACCGATAGCTAACAATCTAGTTAGGTCTGGTCCAAAAAAATGATGGACCGAAAGTCCATCATCTCCTTAATCAGACCGATTTACACTCCTAATCATAAGGACAGGCAAAATTACCAAAGTTGGGAATCTTCCATATTGGACTAGTTTTACCATAAGGAAAATGCTAAATAAGGAAACACATTCTAAGACAAATCCGTACTACCTAAAAAAAAATATTTTTTTTATAGGTAATCAAGAGGTTTTATTTATAAGAGAAGGCAAAACCCAAGTACACAAGAAGTATACATGAATAATACCTAACTAGGATTTACAAGTGAAATCATGGACATTTAGTTCCATTAAAATGTAACATCCCAATAGAAGACTCAAATCATATGACCTATACTCCAAAAAAATCAGTCAATGATATAATTGGAGCCCCATTTAAACATTTTAAAAAGCAATAACTTCTTATTCCCAAGTAATGTGGGATTCTATACACTACCTATCATCACTTATCATATGGGGTATCATATAAAATCAATGACCCCCACCCAAAGGAACAAGGTTCTAAAAAAGAAAAATTTAAGCTCTTTCATTGCTCTCTCATGATTCTTGAAGCTTCTATCATTTCTCTCCCACCAAATACACCAATACATACATATAAGAGCCATTCTCCATATTGCTACCACTTGTGGATTACTTTGAAGACCTTTACAGCTTGCTAGGAAATCTACCAGCCTAAGAGACATGACCCATGATAATCCAATTCCCACAAAACAAATCATCACACATGGTCCTGGCCACCTTGGAATGTAAAAGCAAATGATTTACTAATTCATTATTCTTCTTATACAGTTCAACACCAGTCCAACACCATTACCTAGCATTTCCTTAGATTATCTGTGGTGAGAATCTTGCCCAAGGATATTGTCCAAACAAAAAGAACTACTTTTTGAGGAGCTTTTGTATGCCAAATTTACATTTCTTGGAGGAGCTCCAATTCATCTTGTCTATGGTACCTTTAGTCATGCTTACGAAATACATTAAAGTAAAGAACTCTATGATAGCCTCCAACTCTCAATCTTGAACTATCATAATAAAATCTATATTCTGTTGAGGGGAGCCACTATAGAAGACTAAGGCCCCGTTTGAATACAAGAAATATTTCATTTTATCTCATTTCATCTCATTATTACAACTTTATCAAATTTTCACATAAAATATAATAAACAATTCAATATTTTCAAATTTCAAAATAATAATAATATTAAAAAATAATATTTCAATAATATTTTATTTAACTTCCGTCTCAACTCATCTCCTCTCAACTCACTATTTAAACGGCACCTAAGAGGTCAGCTATCGCCACATCCTTTGCTTGTGCAAGCTCAAAAATGGTAGGGAATGTGTCTTGGAGGCCTTGTTCACCATACCATTTGTCATTCCAATATTTACCACAAGAAATAATAATATTAAGACTTCTAATAAATACATGAACTCTCCATCTCTACAATTGATTGTGGATATTGTTAGTATTGCCCATGCCCCAAATAAACAACTTTTGTTTCACCTATTAACTGCTCCAAATTAGAGCAAAACAAGTAAATAATATTAATTTATTTTATAATAAAATAAAAATTTTATTGAATCAAGTAAATAGGCATATCCCAAGTATACAGAAAGTATGCGAAAGAGAACATTTGGTTACAAGTTAGGAGCAGGAAATGCATACAAGAGAACCATGAAAGCTAGCCCCATTGAAAAAAGAAACATCCAAGTTCATCCAAAAAGCGTTCTTGGTCTTCAAAGCTCCATCCATTCCTTTCTAATAACATTATCTTCTAATCTATTTAATTTTTATGTTCTACACTTTTCACCCTCTAAAACAATCTTCCATGTCTACAAGCAAAGAATAAGAATGACAGAAATACAATATTTTTGTAACAGATTTACGCACATGCATAGTCAAAGGAAATTATGTCCCCCATTCGACATCTCAATAAACCTGTCCAACAACTTCCCATAATAGGACACTCATGTTTTTCTTAGAGAAAATAAATTATGCATGGGGACGTAGCCAATTAGGCAATAAAGGGTCCTCTCTCTGTGTCCAGGGTGGAGGTTTTTTCTCTCGTCTTTAATACAAGGTCAAAGTGATGGCAAAAGATTTAGAAGAACTCTATGCGAGTTTTTCTTTAACAGAGAAGGAAAATGAGGAGGTTTCGATGGAGACTAGTAGACTGGAAGAAGTGCTAGAACGAGGGGAGAACTGTTAGATTATGAAGGTTTTGATAAGGAAGCATTATAATCATGAAGTGTTTAAACAGACGATGAGAAAAGTTTGGAGACTTGTGAAGAATGTGAAGTTTCGTGATCTGAATGTTGAGTTTACGTTAGTTGAGTTTGAAGATGCACGAGACAAGGCTAAGTTCCTGCGGGAGGGTCCTTAGGTTTTTTACAAACAGTTGGTGCTCTTGAAGGAGCTCGATGGTATGTTGCAGATTAGTAAGCTTCAATTGGTGCAAGCTCCTTTATGGGTCCGTATATACGATTTACCTTTGATGGCTCGTAATGTGTATGTGGGGAATTTGATACGTGATGCTTTGGGGGAGGTGTTGGAAGTTGATCTGGATAAGGGTGAGATGGAGTGGGGGGAGTATATGAGAGTTCGAGTGGTTATTGATATTTCGAGGCCATTATTACGACGGAAGTGTATGAATGTGGAAGAAGGAAATTCATGTTGGGTTTGCTTCTCATGTGTGGGACTACCATACTTGTGTTTTTACTGCGGGGTGTTGGGAAATACTCTGAAGGAATGCGAAGTTGTTGATGCTGCCAAGTTGGACCATGCTAAGCTTCCTTATGGTCAATGGTTGAGAGCTGGGTTTACAACTCCTCGAAGGGGAGGGAGGCATGATACTCATAACTCGGGGATGTCGAAAACTACAGAACCGTGGACAACGGCAGGAGCACCAGGGGCTGAAACTCCGATGAGTAGTAAAGATGATGGTTATAATGTTCTGATTGTTATAAAGCCAATTATGACTAATCAATGTGGGGACGTGGGTGATTTCTGGAAACTGAGGAGGTGGAGACAAATGTGGGAATCAAATCTTCTGGGGGACTTGCTACTGCTGCTAATTTAGGGCTAATGGCCAATGTGGAATCTGAGCAGTTGAATGAAGCAGGGGTAACGACTTCTTTAAAGGGGAAGAAAGTGGATGAGGGGCTTACAGAAGTGCCTATCTTAGAGGAATCACATATGGGCTTGGGTTTGGGTTTCGGCTCAAACCGTGGTAGTATTGTTACAATGGTTCCCAAAATTGGCCCATTAACTCAAAAGTCCCAAAAGAACCTGCATCGTGCTCAGGGGAGATTTTCGAGAGTTAGGGTTGCGAAATTCAAGCTTGATTTTAACCAAGGAGAGGAAGGAAGCATTGACCAAACCTCGACAAAGGGGAATTCTTCGAATCATGGCAAGAAAAGGAAGGGAAACATGCTGTTGGAAGAAGATGTGGAACGATACAAGTCAATTTCTGTTTCTATTTCGACAGAAAAACTTCCAGAAATATTGGTGACTGCTGTAGAACAACCCTACCAGACACAATGAAGTTTTTAAGCTAGAATCTCCATGGGCTTGGGAACCATGGGGTATTCGTACACTTCGGGATATGATCATGAGAAAAGTTCCCGATGTTCTTTTCTGCAAGAAACAAGATTGAAGTCTCGACAATTGGAGTTTTTTAAGTTTAAATTTGGTTTTCGTAATTGTTTTGGTGTTGATTGTGTGGGTCGTAGTGGTGGTCTTGTGTTATTGCAGAAAGATAAAGTTCATTTGTCTATTGTTAATTTCACAAAAAAAGCACATTCATGTTGTTGTTACTAATAACGATGGGGGGAAATGGATGTTAACAAGGGTGTATGGTCACCTAGATTGTAGTTTGCGAGCAAAAGTGTGGAGGTTGTTAAAGGCTTTGGGTTGTGGGGTGAATTTATCATGGCTGGTTTTTGGAGATTTCAATGAAATCTTACATCATTCTGAGAAGTGTGGGGGTAATTTTAGAAGTGAAGTTGAGGGAGTTTAGGGAGGTGTTAGCAGATTGTGAGCTTAGATACTTGGGTTTTGTTAGTGCTCGTTTTACTTGGTGGAATAGGAGGGAAGGGGTTGGACTAATTAGTGAGAGATTGGATAGGTTTCTTGCTAACTCATTGTGGTTTGATCTGTATCCGAATCTTAGGGTTCAACATGGGGTGGCAACTTATTCTGACCATATTCCTTTGTGGTTGGATATAGATGAGATTTTTATTAAAAAAAAGGATAGAAAGTTGTTTAGGTTTGAAGCCATGTGGGTGGGGGATAAAGAGTTTTCATCTGTTATTGAGAAGGCTTGGAGGCAAGTAGATGGTTCTAATTCATTGAGTCGTGTTATGGAGTGTATCTCAACCTGTGCTACGGATTTGGGAAGGTGGAATTAGGCTCCTTTTGGCCATGTTCAGAAGGAATTAACAAGTGCAAAGTTGAGATTGAATTTGTTGCAAGAGAATGACCCGAGTTCTTATTTTCTGCATGAGCATAACAAAGAGCTTTTGAAACCTTATATGGTTGAGGAAGTGGAATTAGCACTCAAACAGATGTACCCCTCAAAAGCTACTGGACCAGATGGGATGTCTCCGATTTTCTTCCAGAAGTACTGCATGTGATAGGTAAATATGTTAGCTCTTAGCTTTGAATACTGGAGAGTTTCCTAAGAATTTGAATCACATTTTCATAACCTTAATTCCTAAGAAAATCTCTCCTTCTAAAGTAGTAGATTTTAGACCTAGTAGTCTTTGTAATGTGTTTTATAATATTTTATCAAAAGTCATTGCAAATAAACTAGAAATATTGCCAGAAGTGATCTCAATTCTCAGTGTGCTATTGTTCCCGGTAGGCAAATTTCTGATAATGTGTTAATTGCTTATGAGTTGTTGCATTTTCTGAGAAACAAGAGAAATGGAAAAAGGTATTCATGTCTCTTAAACTTGATATGAGCAAGGCATACGATAGGGTGGAATGGGTGTCTTTGGAAAAAATGATGGAGGCATTTGGTTTTGCTAGAGGGTTTATTAAAATAGTGATGCAGTGTGTGAGAACAGTTTCTTTTTCAATGCCAGTAAATGGGTGTCCAAAAGGCTCTATAATTTCAAGTAGATGACTTAGGCAAGGAGACCCCTTATCTCCTTACTTGTTTCTTTTGTGTACTATGCATGCCATGCACACTCAGTGCACTTAAGTGCACAATGCCCGCCCTCTGTGTATGTGTATGCGCCCAGCGTATATTCGTGACCGGTCTTTACACTGCTCACTTAAATACACTATGTACTTAAAAGCATAGGGAGTGGTGGACGCAATTTGACCTCAAGTGGCTAAGGAGTCTAGGACCCCGACCCTACACACTGGATGTAAAAAAAGCGTAGTGCACTTATGCCTAGTCGAGGAAAGATTCACTCGCCCCTTTTATGCAGTAGTGCTTTTCATAAAAATAAAAGTGGAAAGATTGAAGATACTTATCTGGAAAACTTTCATTTAGTCATTTTGAGATTATTTAGCGCATCGAGAAATCGTCATTCTTCAACTTCCGGTGCAAAAACAATCTTGATTCTACAGACGACGCCATTGTTAACGCCCAAAAACGGCACAGCCCAGAAGGGTAGAAAGATCCATTCCCGAACGCGCTAAGGTGGGCTGTCAGTCAGTGTTGTTTGAAGCCCCCAACCGTAGTCTGGTGAGGCTTTACGGTGTCGGTGCGTACATCCACGGCGGTGAACAATATGTAAATGTAAAGAAAATAAGAAGAGCTAGGCACATAGATTTACGTGGTTCAGCACTAGGCCTATGTCCATGGGGGTTTGGGGAAGAGAGATTCCACTTTAAAATACTTGTTTACAATCTCTCGTAACCTCGCATATCTCACTGTACAATAGGAGCCGGAGATCTACATGCTGGAAAAGATGTTCTCTTTGAAACTCTCTGTCCTTAGGTTGAAGAAGAAGTCAAAGCCTAAAGAAAAAGTCCTGAAACCGTAGGCACCCCATCCCTTTTATCTGACCCTCTTCTTGCGTGCATCTCAGTAGTGGTGAGGGATATCTACTTTGCATATCTGATCGTCTCTCAATTTTCTACTTTCTCCTGGCACCTCTCTATCTCTTAACACCCTCATCTCCTTGTCCATTCTTGTCCCATCTTCCCCTCTATTAGTTTGTCTCCTAGTGATGATCATTGATAGGCTAGGCCTTGAGAACTATTTTGAACCTGGTATATTTTATTCCCTCATAGTTGTTGTTGCTGTTGTAGCGGTCTCCTTGGTGCCTATTCAGCTTGAAGAATTTGGCATGAAAACCCGAAACCTAGGATTTGGAAGAGCGTGGACGTTGGCAAGTAGGCCTGAAGTCCAACCCCGCGAGAAGCACAGCGAGCGAGCGAGAGCGAGAGCGAGAGAGAGTAGAGAGAGCGTTCCTGGGTGAGTGGGTGCCAGTCGTGTTCGGCTTCTTACGCGAACCGACTGAGTTTTTCAATTACGGGCATATATCATCAGCAAAATGGGGATCGGGCTTTAGCGTCCAAAACATCAAATATATTAGCATGCTTCCTTCTTTTGCTTGGTTTCAAATAAAACAATTTTCGAACTTTTTTACCCTAACTTAAAAATCAATATTGAGATAATATTGTCCACACTCTAATTACTCGGTATTTTCTACTTGTGTCAGTATTAGTTAATTTAAACTATACAATATTATACAATATTTATTAATTGGAGGATGGGAATTGTATTTTCATCAAAGTTATTAAATATTTTTTTACTAAAACAATAATTGACATGGAGAGTCAAACAGCTGATAAAGAATACAAGTTTACAGATATATATATATAAAATTCTATTCTCAAGTCGATGTATAGGACATACTAGGTAAAGTGCTTATATGATAAAATTTGATTTGAAAGAAAAATTTTAAATTTGAATCATTCGAATAAAATCTTACTATTTAAATATTGTGTATGGTATACCTTACATACCACGTTGAGAATAGAATAATTAGATACATATTATACAATGGGAGGCCACAATATTATGACAAGGTTGTCAGGCCATTTTGGCTTTGTATGGGATGCCATTGTAAGGATTGCCACGAAAGAGCATCGTCAAAGAAAATGCCTGCGGCTTTGGACAATACACTTCATATCTACAGGGTGTTGTGGCACCAGTGATCACAAAGTGCTTTTGAGGATTGTAATTTTTGCTTTAATTGTTGGAACTCAGATCGATATACCAATTTGTGTAACTGAAGTTTCTGGACAAAAATATCTCAAGCGACCATACCCGAGGTACAATAAACACAGATGCAATGCAAAATAACATAGCACTCTTTATCACAATCTCACGGATCAACCAACATTCCACCACATTACAGTTTTCACAGACAGACAATGCCTGAAATAATTTTTTTTTTTTTTGTAAGTAACAATTCCTGAAATAATAAAGGAGTTAGTATCAAATGAATAAAAAAAATATGAACTAGACTGATGGGGCAATGAGCCAAGACAATAGCATGACTAGAATAAATTCTATTGGAGATGATCATCTTTTGAAGATCAAACTACGATGTGAACATCTCATCTATGATCTCCATGTAGCGAAATGCATCGATGAAGGAATCATAAATAAGAGGAAACTAAAGAATACATGACTAAATCTTCATGTAATTCTTCCATTTCCTTGTGCCAACATAATTTATAAGTAGCAACGTAAGCACCATTATACATCACACATAATAAAGAATCCAACAGTCTAGTCGCCATCCAAAATAAAGTTTCTATCATTTTACAAGCACCATAGCACAGTGTCAATAAACCTAAAACTATCACAAATTCTGACAGATCACAACTGTAATAATTCTAAACTATAGTTTTAACACAAGAAAATGAAACTTCTCATGACTCAAGAGTGCATCAAAACCCGAGATGCACACCACAACCTTGTCGGTTCCATTTCCAAGATTAAATAGTCATAACAATCTTTCTTTTGAACTGCTCTGTTCTGTTCCATCAAGTTCAAAACCAGTAAGTAAACTAGCAACTATCTTTCACTACAAGCTTGTTGCAATAATTTGATGTTGAATGATACCAAATTAGGATAGAGCATTACTGTAATTGCAGCAATAAGTAAATTATATTTAAGTAATAAAAGTTAGTAGGAGTTGAATGTAACAGGACTTTTTAAGGGAACAAAAGGGTCATGTATAACCAGCAGCAATTAATTGAAAAGCCCATGTGTTCAAATGAGACAGATTTATAGTCCTAATGGATGGGAGAAAAGCAAAACAGAATACATGTTGCCAACACCAAACAAAGATAATGCATATTGCACAGGAAATTGCAACAGCTATGATCAGCATCCTTACAAAATTTTTGTCCAGTATGGTCATGTAGTTGAATAAATCAGCTAGTTTGTCACCTAAAATGTATTTCACAGGACAAGAAGCAACCCTGAAGCCAAAATTTAAATATTCTTGTGACCCACTTAGTTTATAGGCTATCGAGAGTTAAGGAACCTCTCTATGCATGATGCATTGTCGTATAGAATAATGCAGGGCTTGGTTTAGTTGCACAAACCAAAATAACAACAGGATAGCATATGCATTAACACAGTAATTAGGTGATTAACAACAAAAACAATGTGGAATTCGGTCCATGAACAGAGACAGAGACTTGTAAGGTAGCGATAAAAGTGCAACATCAAAAAATTTCAAGTTCAATTCTGCCCCCAACAAAATCCATACCAAAACATACCATCAAAAACTCATCAAATCAGGCCATTTCTACACATTCAAAGCCTTTCCCATTGAGAAAGAAAGATAAGCGTCGACGCTTGCATACTGGACCTGCTCTTCGCTAAGCCAGTAGTTATCCCAAGCACTCCTACCAATCCGCTCGGGCTTCTCCACGTCCTTGAAACCCAAAATACGGCCTGTCAACTCCTCCATCGAGAGACTCCTACTCCAGCCCTTCGTCGCGGCCACCACATCACGAACGTCAACGAGGTTTGAGACCGATAGATCGTGTTTGGATTCGAGGAGCATGTCCTTGTCTCTGTGGTTCCAGACGCCAACGAAGGTGTTGTCCGTGTCGGAGAGGAAACGGCGGAGGAAACGGGGGACGCGGGGCGCATGGAAGAGCTGGAAGACGAGGCAGCGGTGGCCAATGCAAAGCTGGAGAGTGGCGGCAGAGGCAGAATAGGGATTCCACTGGACGCCGAGACCGACAACGAGGCCGCGGCTGCGGATGTGGGATAAGAAGAGGTGACGGACTTTGCGGAGCCATGCACGGACGACGGCGGGGCTGGAAGTGAGAGTGACGTGAATATGGTGGTTGTGGAAGAAGTGTATAGTGAATGTTCGAAGCCTGTGAGGATTTGGGCTGTGGTGGGGTTCTATGGTTATGAGGCCGTTGTTCATGGTTGGTGAATCGGTCTCGGTGGGGTTTAGCTTACGGTCTAGGGTCTCTGCAAGGACTTCTCTCTGGTACGTGTATGCGTGGAGAAGATGTACTGCAGGTGGTTATGACTTTGTGCCGCGCCAATTGCAAGTCTGTCTAGGTGTGCTACCCGCCTCTCACGGGACGGGACCACCCCTTTCCCGCACTCCGTTTCCGGGATGTGGGGGTGGGGTACCCCGCCCTGTAGGTTGGGAAGTGGGGCGGATTGGATATCCGTCTCACTTTTATCTATTTAAAAAAATATATTATATTTTATTAAATTTAAAATTATTTTTAAATTTAAAAATGATTAAAAATATATTTTTAGATTTAAATTGTAAATTTAAAAGTTGATTATAATTTTAAAATTATGTAATGTTAAATTTATTACTGCATATTTTGTATAAATTTTAGTGTATTAGTTTTTAAATTCTGTAATTTTTTAAATTTGTTAATACATACTTTATAAACAAGTCTAATAAATTAGAATATATATTTATATATACACAATTTATATAATATAAATATATATTTATGTGAATATATATAATATATATTTAAAAATGTAAGCGGGGGCGGGCCTCCGCATGAATGGAGCGGGATTGCCCGCCCCGCTATGCGGAGGGGGGCAGACGGGGGCGGGGTGTGGGGCCCGCTACCCACCCCTAAGTCTGTCTATCTATGAGCACCCATCCGGATGAAAAACAATTTTTTCAAATTTTAGTTAAAAATTATATTTTTTTAAATTTTATTCATCTTTCTAAAATCTCTTATATCTCACTCTATCTTTCTTCTCAAATTTATTAAAATAATATTTTATTATTATTTTTTCTACTCATTTATTTGTACACTTTAACTTCTTATTTTTTTCTCTCTCTTGGAAATAGAAACTTATTCTTTTCATATTTTCATAATTTTTTAATTATTTGTTGTACCTATATTTTCGACTTTTCATCTATAACAAACTTTTTAAAACTACTTATCTCTCTAACCAATAATACTTTTAAAAATCAATACTTTCGTAACAATAATATTTTTTAAAAAAATCATATTTGCTCAAATGGTCAATTTTTAGAAAAAAAAAATGGATCATCTCAATGGTCTCATTTTTCTCAAGTTTCAACTATAACAAAAAATGAACATGAGAAAAAGTATAGATAATTAAAAGAAGAATTTGTTTTATGAGTTAAAATAAAATATTTGTAAAAAATGATTTAGATATGAACAATAGCTCTCCATATTTAGGGAGCTACTGTTCAAATCTTAAATTATTTCCCTAAAATAGGCAACTAGATGAAAATGGATCTTTTGCAAAAGGTCAAAAGTTTTTACTAAAATTTAGGGAATTCGATGGTATAGGCATTGGATGCAGATGCTCTTAGACCGTTCGGTTTTTCAAAATCTTGACTAAATTTTAGGAAATAAAAAAAAACATGTACTTACTAAAATAAGACTTGTTTTATCAGGTTTTTTTAAATTATGTTTTAAATATCAAATTTTATAATTTTTAATATATCAATAGTTGATAAGTAAAAAAATAAGTTTTTTATAAATTTTTTTTTTAAAGTACAGTTAGCATTTTTCAATTTAGAAATTTTATATATAACTAACGAGAGGTGATGCTGTTGTGAATTAATATTTAACTTTTTTTAACAATAAAAAATAAAAAATAATTTAAAGATTATAAAGTTATTACATTTTACTTTAGGTCGTAAAATGAAAATAAGACGTGTATATGATATCACTACATCCCACGTACATTTTATTACTCTATTTATGAATATATATTTTCACTACTGTTAGTTGATGAATATATTTTTAAGAGATCGGACTAAGGCTTGGTTTAGGTAGCGAAAGTATTTGAAAATATTTGTGAATAGTAGTGAAAAAATAATAATATAATATTAAATAATAGTAAAAAGCAGATGAAAAGTAATGAATAGTAGAAAAAAATAGATGAAAAATAATAATAAAATAAAAAATAATAATAAGAATGTTTAAAAGTACTTGAGGTACTCTCGGTACCCAAACAAAACCTAAAGCGATTTTCTTTCTATTTAAAATGATTGTTTCGTCCGGACAGTCATATTTTCACTGATAATATATATATAGTCTATGAAAGTACAATACTGGTGCGGGTAAAGTGGGCTTGTAGATTCTGTAAAGATGGTATCAAAAAGTTAAATAAAGTAAGCAAGCATACGGTTTAACTTCGCTAAAATAGTAGGTTTTTATTTAAAAATGGCTAGCTGTCATAGCAAAATTAAATGTTTTTTATTTTAATTAGTCGGATGTGAGTTGAATTAACATCACGTTTATACATAATATTAATTTACTTTAATTGAATATGTAAGTTGCTCTATTCATAAGGAGGATGATCGGTGTAAGGGAATTTTCTACACTTCACAAAACTCATTGGGCCTCAGCCCAATATTTGGCCCAATTGCTATTAGGACCGCGTAGGGGGCAAAGTATCAACTAGAGAACGAAGTCAAGTAATAGATAAGACAAGTTAGTCTAACATCCCACGCAGCCGTATTCAAAACCCAGAGATCTATACAGAGCACAACGAAAAATGCAAATGGTCCTCGATCCATCGATATAAGATCATCTACGACTCACAAGGGATAGACGCAAAGTAACCACGCCGCATTAATGGCGACACTACCGGGCAACACTCCACATTTATGATGCCACCCATTGGGGCTACGATGGTTGTGCTCATTCAAGTTCCCAAGAGGCACATCGAAGAAGCGAGAGGGACCTCTAAAGTGACGGTAGGAGTGGGAGTGTGAGTCTTGGAGGTGGCTACGGTTGTTGTTGCTGTTGTAGCGATCTCCTCTGTGCCTATCCAGCTTGAAGAATTTGGTGTGGAAACCCGAAACGTAGGATTTGGAAGAGTGTGGACATTAACAAGTAAGTCTGAAGTCCAGCCTATTAAGGAAGATTTTGAAGATCTATCACAATCTCAACCAAAGCAACAAATTAGCAACAAATCAGTCCAGGAGTAAATCAAGGAAAAGTTTAAATTTATTTGTACACGCTGACAGTTTTATTTTATGTGTAAATACCTTAGTTGTACATTTCCATATATAGCTCATCAGAACTTGTATTTAAACAATAGTATGAATGGCAATATGTAGTGTTCAAAATCAAATCTTGAGTAATGCCTTGTTTCTTTGTGGTATCTAGAGAGCCAGCCCTCTAACGAGTTTCCTTATTTTTTTTCCCTCTCGATCATGGCTACTGTTCCTGCACAATCCTCTCCTTCCGAAACACCTATCATCACCATCAACCCATCAACCACCATTAATGAAAAACTTACCCCTACCACATTCCCCCAATGGAGAGCTCAATTTGAAGCATTACTCATAGGTTACGACCTCATTGATTTTGTCAATGGTAAACATTAATGTCTAGCCATTGATGCAACATATTCCACTACCTCTCAAGCCGCGCACTCCCACTGGGTTCGCCAAGACAAACTTCTTCTCCATGCCATTCTTGCGTCTACCTCCACAACAATCACACCACATCTTGCCTCCTGCAGAACGTCTCAACAAGCCTGGTCCGCTCTTACTCAGCTCTATCCAGGCAAGTCTCGAACACGTGCAATGCAACTCAAGGAGGATTTAACCTTGAGCACTCGTGGCAGTAGATCTGTCACCGAATTTCTCCAAGGTGTAAAAATGATTGTTGATGAGCTTGCAATCATAAATCATCCTGTTTTAGATGATGATCTAACACTCTATATTTTAAACGGCCTTGGACCAGAATTTCGCGAGATTGCAGCACCCATCCTTGTTTGGGAAACCTCAATGAGATTTGAGGAAATTCATGACTTGCTGGTTGGTCATGAAAATTACATTCGCCAATTGGAAGCACAATCGGCTACTCTGATAGCCACTGCAAATTATACACAATGGAAAGGGAGCTCGTCTGGAAATGGTGGGTCTTCTTTGCAGAGGAACTCTTCACATGAAAATCAAGGTCGTGGCAAGCGTGGGCCGTCTAATTCGAGCTTCAAGAAATATAAGCCCAAATGTCAACTTTGTGACCAAATGGGCCATACAGCCAAAACCTGCTTCAAGTTCAATTCAACTGAGATCACAGCAAATTGTGCTGCCTCATCTCAAGGAAAACATAAAAAATGGCTTGTTGATTCCACCGCATCCCACAACATGACCACTGACCTCTCCAATCTTTCAATACACTCGGAGCATGATGGTACTAATGAGGTGGTAATTGGTGATGGTTCAGGTTTGCTTGTATCTCATGTTGGTTCTTTGTCTTTTGCTTCACCTAATCATGTTTTTCATTTACATGATACTCTTTGTGTTCCCACCATTCAAAAAAATCTTATATCCATTCATCATTTTACCAAACACAACAATGTCTATTTAGAATTTCATCCATCTTATTTCTTGGTGAAGGATCGGATCACGGGAGCGATGCTACTCAAAGGTGAATGTGAAGATGGCGTGTACCCACTACCGAAATCATTGGCCACGGTTTCAAAAAAAGCTATTGCTTACGTTCATGAACGTTCTACCACTGATGGTTGGCATAAAAGACTTGGTCATTCCTCGTCAAAAATTGTTAATCATGTTATTCGTTCTTTTTCTTTACCTACAAAAAATCATAGGCACTCATCTCTTTGTAATTCATGCTCTCAAAATAAATCCCATCGTCAATCTTTTAATTCTCATGGGCTTAACTAGCAATGCTCCCTTGGAATTAATTTACTGGGATGTTTGGGGTCCCGCTCATGATATTGGTATTGATGGTTCAAAATATTACATTATTTTTGTTGATCATTATACCAAATATATTTGGCTTTATCCTATGCCCAATAAATCAAGTGTCTAAGCTATTTTTCCTCAATTTTGAAATCTTGTGAAAAATAGATTTAATACCAAAATCAAGAGTCTATACTCGGACAATGGTGGAGAATATATTGGGTTAAAGTCTTATCTATTAGTCCATGGAATTACTCACTATACAAATGCTCCCCACACTCCTCAACAAAATGGCATGTCTGAAAGACGATATCGCCATCTTGTTGAAACCGGGCTCATACTTCTCACAGATGTCACATGCCTCGATCATTTTAGCCCTATGCCTTTCAAGCCGCTGCTTATCTTATCAACATGATGTCGAGTTCCATATCACAAAATAAATCTCCATTTAAGCATTTGTTTAACCAAATACCAAATTACAAGAAACTTAAACAATTTGGCTGCTTGTGCTATCCTTTTACCAGGCCCGATAACAGTAATAAGCTGGAGCCCGAGGTCACGACATGTGTGTTTGTGGGTTACTCTCTTTCTCAAAATGCTTATTTATGCATGGAGCCCAAAACACAACATCTTTATCACTCGCGTCATGTACTATTTGATGAAGGGAACTTTCCCTTTCAGAAGTCCAGATCTCTAACTCGTGCAATCTTGTCTCTAAATTCAAGAGAAAATCAGTCCCATGTTCTGATTTCCTTGTCAAAAATTTCATCTCCTTCAGCACCATCACTCACGATTCCGACAATGGGTACCTTCACAAATCACCCGCCTCTAGTTGCGTCCTCTCCGACACCAACTCCCTCTCAGGTAAATGTCTCTCCTTCATCTCTATTGATTGCGCAAGAAATTTCTTCCATTCTCGAAACCCATGACTCTGTTCCTATCCAAAATGACTCTGTTCCTGTTGATTTGCACACACATACTATGGTAACCCAATCAATGAATAATATTTATAGACCAAAAAAATCCTTTTTGGTCACCAAGCATCCCATCCCTCCATCATTGGAACCCAACACGGTCTCTAAGGCCATCTCTGATCCCAGATGGCATGAAGCCATGTCCTTGGAATTAACTACTCTTATGAGTCATAATACATGGCAGCTTGTTCCACTAGTGAGAGAGTGCAATTTAATTGGATGCAAATGGGTTTTCCGGATTAAGCGAAATGCAGATGGTTCAATTGATTGGTTCAAAACCCGGCTTGTGGCAAAAGGCTTCAATCAGAGGCCTGATTTGGACTACAAAGAGAAGTTTAGTCCTATAGTTAAACATGTTACAATTAGAACAGTTTTATCTATTGTTGTGATGCAAGGATGGTCACTCAAACAATTAGACGTAAACAATGTGCTTTTGAATGGTCATCTCACTGAGAAAATCTTCATGAAATAGCCCCCTGGTTTTCGGAATTCAGAAAAACCAGAGTATGTGTGTTGCCTTAAAAAGGCAATATATGGACTCAAACAAATATCTCGTGCTTGGTACTCAGCCCTAAAAAATGCCTTGCTTGAGTTTGGTTTTATAAATGCAAAATCTGATTCATCTCTTTTTGCTTATCATCATGAATCTATTCTTGTCTACTGTTTAGTGTATGTTGATGATTTGGTAATTACTGGAAATAATTCGCCATTTGTGGAAAGAATCATTGATCAGCTTGGAAAGAAATTCTCTCTTAAAGATTTGGGGCCTTTACATTTCTTTCTCGACATAGAAGTAATACCAACAATAGATGGACTATTTCTAATTCAACACAAATATATCCAAGAGCTACTTGCAAGAACAAGCATGGAGGGTGCCAAAGATGTCACAATGCCTTTGTCAACCTCAGTTTCATTAAAACTTAATGATGGCACTTCCTCATTTGATGCCACCGAATATAGAAGAGCTATTGGTGGACTCTCTCATTAACTAGGCCTGATATAAGTTTTGCAGTCAACAAACTCTCTCAGTTCATGCATGCTCCCACTACAACTCACTGGACAGCCACAAAGAGATTGTTGAGATACTTGAAGAATACAATTTTTCATGGCATCCTATAGGGAAAGCAACTAATCCAGCTATTTTATGCTTCTCGGATTCAGATTGAGCAGGTAATTTGGACAATCAAAGTTCGACATTAGCATATTTAGTCCTACTTGGTTCTACACCTATATCATGGAGCTAAAAAAAACAATGTTCGGTTGCTCGCTCATCTACCGAAGCAGAATATAGAGCATTAGCAATAGTTGTTGCCGAGTGTATGTGGGTTAACTCTCTTCTTCAAGAATTGAAGTTTCCACTCAAAAATCCTCCATTGCTGTTATGTGATAACTTGGGAGCCACTCACCTTAGCTTCAATCCAGGTCAGCATGTAAGGATGAAACACATTCAAATTGACCTTCACTTTGTTCGTGACCTTGTTTAGAAAAATGTGATCAATGTCTGCCATGTTCATACCAATGATCAACTTGCTGACTTATTAACCAAGCCACTCTCATGGCAACGTACAGATCATCTCAAGAACAAGATCTTCTTATTGATGGAAGTCCGTTCTTACGGGGGCGTATTAAGGGAGATTCTAAAGATTTGTCACAATCTCAACTGAAGTAACAAATTAGCAGCAAATCAGTCCAGGAGTAAATCAAGAAAAAGTTTAAATTTATTTGTAAACACTGACAGTTTTGATTTTTTGTGTAAATATCTTAGTTGTACATTTCCATATATAGCTCGTCAGAACTCTTGTATTTAAACAATAGTATGAATGGCAATATGTAGTGTTCAAAATCAAATCTTGAGTAGTACCTTGTTTCTTAACAGCCCTGCGAGAAGGAGAGAGAGAGAGAGAGAGTTCTTGGGTGAGTGGATGCAGTCGAGGTAGGCTTCTTATGCGAACTGACCGAGTTTATTTTCAGTTACGGGCCTACATCGTTCAGCAAAATGGGGAACATACTTTAGCTTCAAAAGCATCAAATGTATTGGCATGCTTCCTTCTTTTGCTTGGGTTCAAATAAAACAATTTTCTAAGTTTTTTACCCTAACTTAAAAGAAATATTGAAGAAATAATATTGTCTACTCTCTAATTACTCGTGTCAGCATTAGTTAATTTGAAGCGTAAACTATACAATATTTATTAATTGGAGGATGAAAATTGTATTTTCATCAATGTTATTAAATATTTTTTCACTAAAAAAATAATTGACATGGCGAGGCAAACAACTGATGAAAAATACAATTTTATAGATATATATATATGTATATGAAAAGTTTTATTCTCAAGTCGATATACAGAGCACACTGAATAAATGGCTTACATGATATAATTTAATTTGAAAGATAAATTTTAAACTTGAATCTTACGAATCAAATCTTACTATTTAAATGTTGTATATTGTGTACCCTACACACCAGAATAGAATAACTATATACATATTATACAATGGGAAGCCACAATATTATGACAAGGTTGTCGGGCCATTTTTTCTTTGTATGGGATGGCATTGTAAGGATTGCCTTGAGAGAGCACCGTCGTCCATAAGAGAACAATGCCAATACTGAGAAGAGCTTAATCCAAAGAAAATGCCTTCGGCTTTGGACAATACACTTCATATTCTATAAGCGACCATACCCGACCACATTCACACGGATCAACCAACATTCGACCACATTACAGTTTTCACAGACAGACAATGCCTGAAATAATTTTTTTTTTTTTTTATAAGTAACAATGCCTGATATAATAAAGGAGTTAGTATCAAATGAATAAAAATATGAACTAGACTGATGGGGCAATGAGCCAAGACAATAGCATGACTAGAATAAATTCTATTGAAGATTATCATCTTTCGAAGATCAAACTATGATGTGAACATCTCATCTATGATCTCCATGTAGCGAAACGCATCGATGAAGGAATCACAAATAAGAGGAAACTAAAGAATACATGATCATTTTCCAAGCACCATAGCACAGTGTCAATAAAACTATAACTATCACAAATTCTGACAGATCACAACTGCAATACTTCAAAAATATAGTTTTAACACAAGAAAATGAAACTTTTATATTGAGTATGATACATGACTCGAGTGCATCAAAACCCGAGATGCACACCACAACCTTGTCGGTTCCATTTCCAAGATTAATTAGTCCTAACAATCTTTCGTTTGGAGTGCTCTGTTCTGTTCTGTTCTATCAAGTTCAAAACCAGTAAGTAAACTAGCAACTATCTTTCACTACAAGCTTGTTGCAATAATTTGATGTCAAATGATGCCAAATTAGGATAGAACATTACTGTAATTGCAGCAATAAGTAAATTATATTTAAGTAACAAAAGTTAGTAGGAGTTGAAAGTAACAGGACTTTTTAAGGGAACAAAAGGGTAATGTATAACCAGCAGCAATTAATTGAAAAGCCCATGTGTTCAAATGAGACAGATTTATAGTCCTAATGGGTGGGAGAAAAGCAAAGCTGCAAAACAGAATACATGTTGCCAACACCAAACAAAGATAATGCATATTGAGCAGGAAATTGCAACAGCTATGATCAGCATCCTTACAAAATTTTTGTCCAATATGGTATTTCACCTAAAATGTATTTCACAGGAGAAGAAACAACCCTCAAGCCAAAATTTAAATATTCTTGTAACCCACTCTAGTTTTTAGGCTATAGAGAGTTAAGGAACCTCTCCGTGCATGATGCATTGTCGTATAGAATAATGCAGGGCTTGGTTTAGTTGCACAACCCAAAATAACAACAGGATAGCATATGCATTAACACAGTAATTAGGTGATTAACAACAAAAACAATGTTGGAATTCGGTCCATGAACAGAGACAGAGACTTGTAAGGTAGCGATAAAAGTGCAACATCAAAAAATCTCAAGTTCAATTCTGCCCCCAACAAAACCCATACCAGCACATTCCATCAAAAACTCATCACATCAGGTCATTTCCACACATTCACAGCCTTTCCCATTGAGAAAGAAAGATAAGCATCGACGCTTGCATACTGGACCTGCTCTTCGCTAAGCCAGTAATTATCCCAAGCACTCCTACCAATCCGCTCGCGCTTCTCCACGTCCTTGAAACCCAAAATACGGCCTGTCAACTCCTCCATCGAGAGACTCCTATTCCAGCCCTTCGTGGCAGCCACCACATCACGAACGTCGACGAGGTTTGAGACCGATAGCTCGTGCTTGGAGTCGAGGAGCATTTCCTCGTCTCTGTAATTCCAGACGCCAACGAAGGTGTTGTCCGTGTCGGAGAGCTGCAAGACGAGGCAGCGGTGGCCAATGCAAAGCTGGAGAGTGGCGGCAGAGGCATAACAGGGATTCCATTGTACGCCGAGACCGACGACAAGGCGGCGGCTGCGGATGTGGTGGAAGAAGAGGGTACGGACTTTGCGGAGCCATGCACGGACGACGGCGGGAGTGGAAGTGAGAGTGACGTGGATATGGTGGTTATGGAAGAAGCGTATAGTGAATGTTCGGAGCCTCTGAGGATTTGGGCTGTGGTGGGGTTCTATCGTTATGTGCTCCTCGTTCATGGTCGTGTCGGTCTCGGTAGGGTTTGAACTTTGCAATCTAGGTGACTTTTCTCTGGTACGAGTATGCGGGGGAGAAGATGGTACTGAGGCGGTTATTACTTTTTGCCACGCCAATTGCAAGTCTGTCTATATTAGAGCACCCATCCGGATGAAAAATAAAATTTCTTTACGAAATTTCCTACATCTCAGGGGTGAACATCGGTCGGTCCGGACCGGTTATTTTGGACCGGACCGGATCGGATTGGTATTGGACCGGACTGGACCGGATCGGTATTGGTCCGGTCCGGTCCGATCCTTTTTTTTTTTTTACCGACCACATTCGGTCCGGTCCACTGTCCGGCTGTTTTTCGGACCGGACCGGACCGAATATAAATTATTTTTATATTATTTTTAATATTTTTTTATATATAATTAATTATAGATATAATTATACTATATTATAATTAAGTATAGATTATTAATACTATTATATATTTATATAGTTATACTAATGGTTATATTAGTTATTATATTAGTTTAGTTATACAATATTATAGTGATTTATTATAAGTTAATAAATTTATAACTATATTATATATTAGTATAAGTTATAATGATTTAGTATAGTTATAAACTTATAAGTAATAAGTATAG
>QEOT01001333.1:59714-93165 GCA_003123785.1 Pterocarya stenoptera
TGTCTTCTTCTTAAGATAGAACAAACTCAATTCATTCATAATAGAACATTACAATTTTGATATAAAATATACAGAATACAAGTTAACTATTACTTTTAAGACTCTTCAATACACAAATTTCTTTGTGACTGATATGGTCTAGTCTATTGGTGTAACTCTCTATAGACAACACTCTATCTTAAAACAGATTTAACAAACCTCACATTCTAAGACATAATTAACCAACCTCACACTCTGTTTAAGACAAAATAAAGAACACACTCTATAGACAAAAATTTTAAAAACTACATATTTTTTTTAATCTAAAACAAAGAAAATAACATAAAACGTAAAAGATACATGAGAAAATAGTAAATTATAACTTTCTTATAGCTTGAAAAGCTGTAGATCTACATCTTCAACCTTAGAGGAAATAAAAAATGTAAATACTAAGACTGTGGTGGCGCGTAAAAGGTACAGTAGAACGTCAGGTTTGAAGAAACCCATGGCTCTGATTCTAGAAAAGCCAAGCGTGCTGGTAATATAACTATCATTGCGATGGCACGTGGATGTCACACGTGCACTTTGAGCCGCGCATGTGGCTCACACGCCACTTCATTTGACAAGATTTTTCGTCAGTCTAAAGGATTGACGCCTTGAAAATCTTGCGGTGGGGCGCATAGTGGTCGTTTGGCTTCGAAGAACAACAGATCTACATTTCGCCTTACTGTGAATGAAAAAAAATAAATAAACAAAACCAAAAAAATAAAAGAAAACTTAGAGAGAAAAGGGATGAGGGAGGGAGGGAGGGAGGATAGGGTTTTATTTTGAGGGGCGGCTGTTTTTTTATTTTGAGAGAGAGAGAGAGAATAGGGTTTTTTCGAAAGTAATTAATACTTTTATAATGAGGATCATGTCATATTAATTTATAAATTTACTTTTATATAATTTTTTATATCTCTAGGCTTCTAGCACGTAAATGCTTGCTTAACTGATTCAAATCATTAAAGATAAGATAATGGGATTAGAGTCAATTTTCTTTATATTCTCAGAGTGGTGTGTTTTATCGAAAATTTGCTAAAATTGGGCCTAAAAATAATTAATTCTGCTATAGGTACCCGTCATTGGATACCTTTTGGTGAATCGGCTGTCAACCGATATTATTTTTAAAAAAAAACAAATCGATTTTAGAAACATAAATCAAACCCATCTCACCTAGGCGCCAAACTCATTCTTGATATTTTGCATCTTAGAAGAAACTACGACAACTTGTCTTCATTTATTGGTCATCTGAGCAACAAATATCAACTTGTCGTCTTCATGCCGTCGAAACTACGCCGCTGTGCCCTCGAACCCCTATCTACGCCAGTGGTCAATTTCTGAAAGAGAGAGTGACATCGTGGGTATGAGCATTCTTTAATCCTTTGTTTTATGTAATTTTTTTTTTCTATTTTTTATATCTTTGGCCATCCATAGAGAGAATATTCCTGCACATTGTAATATAAATTACGGCTTTTTTGTTTTTATGATGAACAAAGAAAAATGCCAGTCGCAATCATAGAACTGAGAGTGAAAAGCTGTCAAGATAGGCACTTTAACATCTGTAGGTATGCTTGTATCGTCCTCTGAAAGAATAACATCATGGAAAACTTAATTAGTTGGATGAATCGATAATAACACATAGAACTGAGAGTTGGAATCTAGAAGGAATTGAAATTGATGCCAAAACAAAGCCAACAGCTTCTTTTTTTTTTTTAATTGCTTTGTATGTAACAATCTAAGGAAGAACATTACGAAAATCTTATCAGTTTGACAGATTGAGCAGCTATTAAACATATGCAGCCTTGTGATTATAAATTTAAAACTTGAAGAAGGAAATCATGTATAAGTTTGAATGAAATTCACCAACATTCGCACACGCACACACATTATATGACTATCGTTCTGAAAGAAAGCAACATATGCAGTTTTTGTTTTTATTTTTCTATATCTTTTGGCCACCCATAGGAAGGGATCTAAGCTTTTGTTTTTATTGATAGTTGTTTTTATTAGTCTTTTTCATTGGGCTTTTTTTTTTTTTTTTTTTTAACTGCTTAAGGATTTCTATTGCCAAAGGATTACTGATTTGGAATTAGAAGTGCTCTTCTTTTGTGAGATTCTCGATAATTTTTGTGGGTGAATAAACATTGAAGCTCCCAGGCAACATTGATAAATGTCATTAGTGGAACCCAACTCCAAGAAACAGTGATTGAAAGTAAAAAAAGTGTAATATATCTGCACTTTTCAGATTTTAAGAGTAATATTTGCTGTAATATTTCTACACTAATATTTGCATATTAATCCTTATAGATGCAATTTAGGTTGGATGGATCACAATTGGTTCAACCGTGGTTGGAAGGCCGGGAGAACTAATTTACATTTCAATTGCATATATAGTTTACATTTTAGATATGACCAAGTGAACTAAAGGCCAATGCCCCACCTTTATTTTTGTTGTTTTTTTCTTTTTATGTTTAAATTGGATATGGGGATGGTGCTCAGGTCTATGATTTTGTGTCCAGTTTAGGTCTGGTGCTCAGGTTTGGTTTCAGTGAATGAGGACCAATTCTATGGTTATCCCGTGTGCACAGTTCATGTTGTTTTGAACTACGATTTTTATAAAGTTTTTAGCTCAGATTTTTTATGCTTTTCTCCCTGCTTTCACTTACCTTTGGTTAATTCTATGGCTATCCCGTGTGCAGCTATCGTGCTATTTTGAACTAAGATTCTTATTATGCATAGCATGGTGAACGTGAATAAGAAAGACGGGTTGTTTTATGGTGTTTCATAAATCTTTGGTGATCTTTATTGCAGATGCTAGTATTTTTTATGGTGAACTTTGTTGCAGATGCTGCTATTTTTTAGAATTTCTGGGCAACGGGTGTAATAAGGTGATGGTCCAAGTTTTTTGGCCAAAAGAAGAAAAGGGGGATGCAAATGCCAAAGATCTACCAAACAACTTGCAGAGTGTGTAAAATGCTAGTTGGAATGCAACCTTTTGCAATGGTTCATTTTAATTTTTACTTTGAACTTGTGAATATTTTACTCAATCGTGTGACAGTCTATGAGCCATGTAATCACATTTCAACTTGATTATTTAGTTGAAAGCTATTATTCATGTAAACCTTCTTGCACTTGGTGAATTGAAAGACGATGGTTTATTATTACACATCTGACAGATTGCTTATTTAGTTACAAAAAAGAAAAGAAAAAAAAGCATAAAATCTTGTTTCTTCCGCAAGTCATTAAAATCACACAACCACAAATCCACTATAGAAATTTTAGTTCGTTACAACCAATTCAGAAACACTTACAAAATCTTTGCAATAGCTAAACTTAGCTTGCAACTCCATGAGTGACCCACTCGATCTCAACACGCATGTTGTTCCGGAACTCCGACCTTTCTATAGTGTCCCACGAGAATCTCTTAATCTCTGCAACAACACCAGTTTTGGAAACCTTCCAGCCAATGAACACGTCTATTCCAATGGACTCAACTGTATTTTTATCATGAGTGTGATTTGGTGGATGTATATTTTTCAAAAAATTCAACTTTGAATGCGGGGGAGATTTTTTCTCAAATGCTCTTGGAATAAGACTCTATTTTTGCTCTATTTCTCAAATGCTCGAGCAAGGATTGAGCGAACTCTCTGGATGAACTTTGCTTGAGTGTGTGTCAAGTGAACTCTCTGTATGCCTTCTGCTCAAGTGTTGTGTCAAGCGCAAATCGAGTGAACTCTCTGTATGAGCTTTGCTCGAGCGGTGTGTTGAGTGCATGTCAAGCAAACTCTCTGTTTTAGTTTCGTTTGAGCGCAGGTCGAGCTCCAGTCGAGCAAACTTCCTGTATGTGTTCTACTCAAGCCATGTTGAGCTTACTTGACCCCCTTTTCACTTTGACTCACTTCAACACTTGTTATAATACAATTTTACAAAGGTTTTAATAAGAATATGCTAACACACTCATTTTTACACTAATAGATACAAAAAGAAAATTCGTATATTGTGGCTATTTTGGATTGACAGCAAAGGGAGGCTCGAAACAGACTCATTGACACTATGAAAAGTGAAAGCTCTTTTGAGGCATTTCATCGAATGTGCAACGTGTATTAATAAATAGTGGAACTTCTTCTTATACTGGAATGTGCAACTTGTATTAAACTGGACAAGAAATTAATTATGGAATGTGCAACGTGTATTGATAGTTGAAAGCACTCTGTTTATGCACTCAATTTCCTAAAGTAAAACAAAGAGGAACCCATTAGGATTAGGGTTAGGGTTTCCAGAAATTCGAAATCAAACCCATACCGATTCTGTGATTTTGGGAACATCGAAGTCGTGGGTTACAGAAACACTACCAATGGGTGATTCGGTCTAAGGCATGCGAACAAGAAGATGAGAACAACCTGTAGCTCCCTTCGTGTTTTGTCTTCTTGGTCTTCGGTGGGGCAGCTTGTTTGAGCAAAAGAAGATGACCACCCATCGTACCTCCCTTCGTGAATCGTTTTCGTAGCTTGCTTGTTGTGTTCCATGCAGGGTGTTCTGTGGGGTTCCATGGGTTCCATTGCAGTGTTTCGTGCGAGGTGAGGGTTGCATCTGTGGGTGGTTTCAAATTTCAGAAACCAGAAATCAAAAGGGTGCAAACACACCGTTTCACTAGTGTCTACGTGGAATCTCGGGTATGCGGGGGCTCCCCACCCCGGGTGCAAGTAGACTTTTTCAAAAATAATGAAGCAAATATCTTCCACTTTTCTGAAGAAGACGCTCGGCGAAAGAACAAAACAAGGTAGGAGTGGACTGTATTCTTCTCCTGGTTGCCCCCAAAAGGAAGTTATATAAGAAATCCTGGAATCTGAGCCTTCTTTTTTAGTTGGTGGATATCGCAGGCTCGTGCAAATAGGATGTTGATTTTGGTTTCCACAATCTGAATATCAAGCCATCAGACGGAAAAAGCACACTAATGCAAATGGACTCCAAGGACTCACCAAACATTCAAGTAAAACGCTCACACTAGCATCTCTCCGCCTTTTTTTCCATAGTTTTGTTGTTCGTGGTTGTCTCTGTTTGGTTCTTGAGAAAACGACAGGAAAAGTAATAGAAATTTTTATTCTGAGCTAATGTTTTAGCTCTAACGAGGTTAAAAACTCTATTGAGTCTAGACTTTCTTGGTCCTGGTCCCACATTATAGAAGCATCTATGATATAGTGAAAATTTTTGTTTTTGGGTCTCTCCGCCCTTTTTTACTTATTGACCCAATTAAGATTTGAGCTTAATTTGCTTTGAATTGTGCGCATCACTTATTTTTTTTTATCGTTAGATCGTAAATCATAGGCAAAGGATAAGAAAAGAAGGACTCAGCATTCTCAATGGATTTAGTCAAAGCCAAACTCAAATTTTAGTTAATAGGAGATAAATTTGACTTTGACTATTCCATTCACATCAAATTCTCACAATGGAATAACCATTTATTCATCATATAACTTTAAAATAATTTGAGATGAATTTGACTTTGATTATTCCATTCACATTAAATCCCTACAATGATTTATACATTTAATTATATAATAATAAAATAATATTAATTTAATTTTTTAATTATTAATTTATTTAATTTTATTATATTTTACCATTCTACCTATTATATATTAATTAGTAATCATATTCTAATTAAATTATTGGTTAAGAAATGATATTTTCAATTGTCATTTAATCCTAATAACCCTTTGGTGCAGTGAGAGGTTGGACATAAACATGAAATTTTTTTCAAGAACCATATTTATATATAGTTAGAAACCTAAACATACATCTTAAAACATGAAGCATCGCATATTAAGCAAGCAATATGCATTAAGGGAAAGCCCAACTTCATTTACATAATTGATAACATGACCAGAACGTGGCCACTCAACAATTCCCACATGATACTACTAAAGTTTTAGCTAATATATATATTAATATTAATTTAAAATTTTTAATTATTAATTTATTTAATTTTATCATATTTTTCCATTCTACCTATTATATATTAATAAGTAATTATATTCTAATTAAATTATTAGTTAAGAAATCATATTTTTGACTAATGTGGAGAAGAAGAGAGAAAAATAATAATAAAATGAAGATTTGGCTAATAAAAAATACCCACCAAATTTGATCTTGCTTTTGAAGTTACCTTTTTTAACATTAGCTAATTCATTGCAGCCACTTTTTCTTCTACTAGTAGAAGATGTTACATGCCTAGGCACGTATGCCTAGTTGAATGTTTTCTATATTTTTTTCTAATTAACAAGACATGTCTCTAAATTATAGAATTTTTACAAGCAGATAAAAACTAAAAGAATAAACCATTATTACATAGTCATAACTATTGAGGTGGAGGTGGAGGATGAGGGAGAGTGTAACACCCCATTCCCGTAAGGTAGAGATGTTACTAACATTCATACCGTAAAAATACATCTTAGCCTAGCATAGACTTGATTTATGAAGACTCTCCACAACATGCATTCAGCATCACAGATTCACAATCATACGCATACATAACTTTCTGAAAATCAACTTTACATACATGCATATATCGTCACAGATTTACACAGCATACGTATTCATCATTAACTATGCGAGCGGAAACATATATAATCATGGCAAAATATAACGTGAATGCATAATTATTTGTTTATCTTGTCTTACATGAAGTGAAACAGGCTTGGGTCCGTGTTTCACCTAACTTGCAAAACATAGAGTGAAACACGCTTGAGTTCGTGTTTCACTTAACTTGCATAATCTGGAGTGAAACACACTTGGATCCATGAATCACTTAACTAAATAACATGAAGTGAAACACGCTTGGGTCCGTGTTTCACTTAACTGGAGTGAATCATGATTGGGTCTGTGATTCACTTAACTGAATAACATGGAGTAAAAACAAGCTTAAGTCTATGTTTCACTTAACTGGAGTGAATCACGCTTGGATCCGTGATTCATTTAACTGAATAATATGGAGTGAAACACGCTTGGGTCCGTGATTCACTTAACTGAATAACATGGAGTGAAACACGCTTGGGTCCGTGATTCACTTAACTGAATAACATGGAGTGAAACACGCTTGAGTCCGTGATTCACTTAACTGAATAACATGGAGTGAAACACGCTTGGGTCTGTGTTTCACTTAACTGGAGTGAATCACGCTTGGGTCCGTGATTCACTTAACTGAATAATATGGAGTGAAACACGCTTGGGTCCATGTTTCACTTAACTGGAGTGAATCACGTTTGAATCCGTGATTCACTTAACTAAATAACATAGAGTGAAATACGCTTGGGTCCGTGTTTCACCTAACTGAATAACATTGAGTGAAACAAGCTTGGGTCCGTGTTTCATCTATCTTAATAACATGGAGTGAAACACGCTTGAGTCTGTGTTTCACCTATCTCAATAACATGGAGTGAAACACGCTTGAGTCCGTGTTTCACTTTACTTGTGCTTAACCACGCTTGAGTTCGTGGAACTGTCTTAATACTTCTTATCTTTCTTAATACATGAAATTCATTGGACTTCATGAACTATCTTGACATGACATATTCTTGTTCATGACATAACATAACATGACATGTTCTTGTACATGGTGTAGCATAACATGGCCCTTTCTTGTATGTGGCATAGCATAACGTGACATGATATAACATGATCTGAACATTTCGTGGCATTCCATGGCATACATAATCTAAGTTCTACATGAACATGGCATACATGCTACAACGTGATCTGAACATTTTATAACATTCCATGGCATTCATGATCTAAGTTCTATATGAACATGGCATACATGATCCGAGTACTACATGAATATGGCATACATGATCTGGCTATTCTATTTCATGGCATCCTTGACTTAAATTACTACATGAATATCTCATGGCTTCCATGTGTTTTTAGTAACTATCAATCCATCGACAACAAATTCATTCATTCACGCATGATCGCATATTTCCTCAAAGATCGTGAAAGGAATCTAAACTTAGCTTATCTTTTAGCGTAGCGTAGATAACCATCATAAGCACATCATATTTTCACACAAAACAATAATATTCACAGTACACATGCATTTATATGATCATACTACTTACCTCTTGGTGTTGCTTCCACGATCTCACGTCGTGGCTTGAGACTTATACGAAGTACTAATCGTCACTAACTTTCCTGGAAAGACGTGTCTCTAGATGCTTAAAATCATATGTAGATATAATTTAATTCCACTAAGATTAATACATAATAATAATAATAGAATATTTATAGTTATATGAAACATACATAAAACTCATCTTATGGTTTAATCTTAGGGTCGCGCTGTTACAGAAAGCGTTTGGCATTATGTCCCAACCCATTGAATCAGCACATTGACAGGCATTGGTGTCAGGCTGAAAATTTTTCAAGTTGACACTCCTCAGGTCAGCCTGAGGGTTGGCCAGTAAGTGCATCTTCAAACGTGCCAACCCAGCATCATACCCATATGCAAAGGCCCTATCCCGGACAGTTTGGGTGGCTCAGAGTTGGGGATGCAGGTGGACAATCTCGTTGTTCACAGTAGTTAGCTTGGTATCTAATCTTCTTCACGCCTCCCTCAACTCATTCATCTCCTGAGACATTCTCAACAAATTCGCCATATTCTTATCCTGGCGAGCGTCAACATCAGCACGCTCCTTCTTATACCTGTTAAAGGTGGCCCGAGCCTCAACCAACTCCCCTTGCAACTCGTTGATCCTGTTGTCTTTCTCATGGCGCTCCTTCCAGAACGCCTTTTTCCTTTTAGCCAACTCATTGGCCACCCTCTCACGCTCTTTCTCAGAGGAAGCCAAAGCAGTGGCTACCTCCTTGGATTTCCTCTCAGCATCAACCCAGGAGCGCTAAGAGAAGTCCAACATCCCCTGAAGACGCAGGACCTCTGCCCGAGTGGTAGCTCTCTCCAGTTCAGCCACATGCAAAGCAAAGCTGTCTCGGGTGTGGAGACTCTCAACACGGAGAAGTTCTGACCGAAGGTTGGATGATTCGTCACGAAGAGAATCAAGGTCAGCCTCCAAGGATCGGGCGTAACCATCAGCCTGCTCCAGATTGGCCCTACCCTCCACGATCCAAGATGTCAGGGCATTAACGTTCTACACAAGCATGATAAAGTTAGAATATAACACACATCTAACAAAGCACATGCAAACAAAAATAGATGATATGAAAAATGAGCCTTACCAGAGCTAACACTCTCCTCAAGTGCTTTGTCTTCTTTACGACTGCCTCCGAAGGAGGCAGAGAAGTACGGAGACAGCATCTTCCTCCCAATCGACGTCTCCCATTGAACTGGTTTCAGCCTGTTGAGGATCTATATCCCTCCACTCTATCTTTAATTTTAATTTTGTTGAGGATTCTGATTCAAAGGCTCAAGGCTCTGCCGTTTTATTTTTGTGAATTCAGAAGGCTCTAATTTTATAGCATTTGTCGGAACCCAGGCAACTCCAGGTTTTGAGGTATTTTGTCGGGTTCCAAGTTTCACAAGTTCCAAATTTTACATTTTTTTCTTTCTGCTCAACGCAGGTACGTTAACTCCCTTTGTTGCATCATCGATGTCAATTCAACAACTCCTGGAGAAACACGTTGCCTAGTTGAGCGAAAAAAAAATTTACTACTCAGTTGTTTGAGTAGTAAATTTACTACTCAGGGCTCGGGACAGAGTTCGATGCTCTAAAGCGTTGTCGGCTCGATCTTTATAGCACAAATCAGGGATAAAAGACTCGCTGATTTACAACATTTGTTGGACTAAAAAATTTACAACGCTTGTCTACAGTTTGTATCCAAAAAATAAATGCAACTGAACAGTAGAATTAACTCGTGAACAATGGGGTCTTCTCTTTTATAATTACAAGTTGTCTTTTAACTAATGCGTAGAAGCATTTACCTTGGATTTATTGGCGAGAACAAGTTTTCTTAATGAATAATTTAATGCATAGAGAAAAAAAGAAGAAGCAAACTTTAGCAAATATTTTGGATAACGATAGGTCGACAAGTATAAAAATTTACAACACTTGTCAACAGTTTGTTTTTTTGTTCATTTTTCTTTTTATATTTTTTAAATATTTTAAATATTTTTAAAACATTGAAAAAAATTACCAAATGTATATTTTTGGTATTTTTAATAGATTTGTTGTCTTTTTTTATTTTGTTGAAGTCGTTTGATCATCATCACTTTCATCTCTGCTAATACTTTCATCATCATTACTTTTGATCATTGTTTAATTCAAATAAAATTTATTTTTTTGTTTTCTTTTCAGATTATAGACTCTATTTGAAAGGCATGCAGCTAAAAGAAGAAAGATGATTGATAAGACAGGATAAAGCATAAAGGTCTAGATATATTGCTGTTAATTTCCACCATACTGATCGAGGCATCACTTTTATCCAAAAGATGAACATTAATTAGTGGTCATCATGACACATTTGGTTGGAGCGATTACAAATGGAGAATATGAAAGCCTGAAGAAGGAAATGAGTAATGCAGCAGAATCGGGCACTAAGGTCACTTCATCGAGTACCACAGCCTATGGAACCTACATATATTTATTATATTATATAGTCTTAATTGATTGAATGAGTCTTGAGGATGCTCTAATACTTAGCATTGGATCCATACAAGTTGGATATTATATAGATATTATAATAAAATTAATGATTATTTTCTATCAAAATAAATTTATTTTTATCAAAATAATAACTTTTATTGTAAATAACTAATTCATTTTTCTTATAATACTCCATCTATGTATATATATAAATACAACAAATATCATATAGAACAGGTTGTCAAAATTGTTTTTATTGTTGAAGGTTATCCCCTAGGCTGTTCACTAAGTAGTTGGCAATTAAGTGGACACAGAGTGATATAAGTGGGCATAAGAGTAACATTAGTTATGTTAAAATAGGGTTAAGCAATAATGGGTTTAATTTGGAGATAGAGACAAGGAAAAAGAATGGGACAAAATTCATTTTCCACTATCATTTCAATTTTCTCGGAACCCCACTTTCTTTTCATTTGTTTATGATTCTTCTATTGAAGTTTATCCCCTCGGCTGTTCACTACGTGGTGGGCAATCATTTTCCTTTTTTTTTTTTTTTTTTGTAAAACAGAAGACCTTCCTTCCTCTTTGAATGGTTTTGTGGTTTTTGAATTAATGGTCCTTATTATGAGTGTGTATTGATTTTGATGGACTTCAACGAGATAGTTAATTTCAATTCATGTTTTAGACAGTGGACTTTATCGATGCAAGAGTAACTTTCATATTCAAACCCAACATAGTATCTCCAGCAAGTGGGTCTACTTGAATAGAGCTGCAGATCAAAATTGTCGATACTTGTCCGCACGTAATTATGTTTCACGATTATGATTTAACTTATTTGATTTCATCATTACATAAATATTTAGCCATCGTTCCTCATCGTTCTTAGGAAGATTGATATTGGAGTCTGCAAATGGGTCTACTTGAATAGAGGATTTTAGCTGTTGGTGTAAATGAAATTAGTAGATAGAAATTCAATTCATATTTTTCAAAGAGTGGAAGCATCCCACGTGGAAAGAGTACTGCATGCCAGTTGAAAATGATGATTGTCTTCTCTCTTATCCCTTCCTCACGTGCACTCGATTACTATGCGCATTATCCAAAATATTACTCTTGCCTTTTCACCAGATGGTAATTATGCTTTGAGGAGTAAATGATATGCCATCATAAAAGTTTTAGACACGGCGTTTTGCTATAAACGAGGCATGTTGTCTAGACTCTAGAGTGTTTTTTTTTTTTTAATAATGCTACTATGTCTCTTCAATTTCTACGTTTTCAAAGAGTGTCAAAGAAGAATACCTTCTTAAGTTCAAGAAGAATCTACTTCGTGAGAAATCAGAAACTTCTAAACCAAGGATTAGTTTTCAAGATACCTTGAAAAGATTTCAAAAACAAAAACCCAAGATCATTTCCACAAATGATTTACAATATGAAATAAATTTGATAAAAAAAGAGATTAATGAATTCAAATATGAGATCAATGAATTAAAAAATTTTAAACAAGAATTTCTACATTTTCAAATAGATAAACAATTTGATGATGAGATTCCATCTGATAATGAGCAAGCAAATGATTCTGATAATGGTGATAAAGCTAAGTCATCAGTTGGAAACCAGATTTGTTTAGTCCATCATGCAATTCCTCCAAAATGATTTTCACAAGTTACTATTGTTGTTTCTCATGATTTTTCATTTTCTGTTGTTGCCATGATTGACTCTGGTTCAGATTTAAATTGTATTTAAGAAGGTTTAATCCCTTCTAAATATTTTGAAAAATCAACTAAGAGATTGTCTTCTGCAAATGGATCTCAGATGAAGATCAACTACGAGCTCAACAACGCTCATGTTTGCCAAGATAATGTCTGTTTTAAAATTCCTTATGTTTTAGTCCGAAATATGTCTGATAAAGTCATATTAGGAATACCTTTTATTTCAACTTTATATCCATTCATAACTGAGCAAGATGGAATTACTACTAACATTCTTAGTCAAACGGTTAAATTCCACTTTGCCTCACGTAATGAAATCAATACTGATAAAGGATTGAAATCTTTGCTTTCTGCACAAATTAAACATCTGTGTTTCTTACAGCAAGAAATCAGATACAAAAAGATTTCTGATCAATTATCTAGCAAGTTACTTCAATAAAAAATTGATAATTTTCACAAAAAAATTGATTTTTGAAGTTTGTTCTGATCTTCCCAATGCTTTCTGGCATAGGAAGAAATACGTTGTATCTTTGCCATATATCAAAAATTTCAATGAAAAAAATATTCCAACTAAAGCCAACGCTATTCAAATGAATAGTGAGACTTTAGAAATTTACAAAAAGGAAATTCATGATCTTCTCAATAAGAATATTATCAGGCATAGCAAGTCCCCCTGGTCTTGTGCCGCTTTCTATGTCCAGAAAAATGTTGAGATTGAGCGAAGAATCCCCCGTTTCGTCATTAATTACAAACCCTTGACAAGGTCTTAAAGTGGATTAGGTACCATATTCCCTATAAAAATGACCTTATTCAAAGATTTTATGATTCTGTTATTTATTTCAAGTTTGACTTTAAGTCCGGATTTTGACAGATCCAGATTAGTGAGTCAGATCGATACAAAACTGCATTTTCTACACCCTTTGGGCATTTCGAATGGAATGTCATGCCCTTTGGTCTAAAAAATGCTCCGAGTGAATTTCAGAATATCATGAACAATATCTTTAATTCATTCTCTGCTTTCTCTATTGTTTACATTGATGATATCCTTATTTTTTCAAAATCTATTGATGAACATTGGAAACATCTTGATACGTTTATCAATATCATCAAATATAATGGTCTTGTTGTTTCTGCTCCCAAAATCAAACTATTTCAAACCAAGATTAGATTCCTTGGCTATAATATTTCTGAAAGTAAAATCAAACCCATCAATCGGGCCATTTATTTTGCTGACAAATTTTCTGATCAAATTCTTGATAGAAAACAGTTACAGAGATTCCTTGGATCTCTTAACTATGTTGCTGAATTCTACCAGGACTTGAGGAAACAGTGTCGCCTATTATTTAAATGGCTACAACAAAATCATCTACCTTGGTCAGATATTCATACTACTTTAATCCAAAAAATCAAGGCAGATGTCAAAACTCTCCCATGCCTTGGTATTCCTACTTTCAATTCATTTAAAATTGTTGCAACCGATGCTTCTAATATTGGTTATGGTGGCATCTTGAAACAATACGTTTCACCAGGTTCTTCTAAATAAATTTTTCGCTTCCATTCTGGAACCTGGACACCTGCACAATATAATTATAGTACAATTAAAAAAGAAATTCTTTCTATAGTACTATGCATTTCTAAATTTCAATCTGACTTACTTAATAAAAAATTCCTATTAATGATTGATTGTAAATCAGCCAACTATGTTTTAGAAAATGATGTTCAAAACATTGCATCTAAACAAATTTTTGCACAATGGTAAGCTATTTTAAGTGTTTTCGACTTTGATATTGAATATATTTCGGGTTCTGAAAATGTCATCCCTGATTTTCTTACCCATGAATTTTTGCAGACACCCAACCATGGAAAAGAAAAAAGAAAGACCTAAACACTCGACCTTTGCTTCTTCATCCCTGCCTGCTTTACCCCATATTCCACCAAACAGCTCACCAAAATCGAGCCTGCTACTTCTCTTGATATTGCCAATAGGTTTACACCCTTAGGCAAACCTATTTCTTATGCCTTAACTTTGGCTACGGATCATGATCCTTATGCTAAAGTTGTGGCTTCTGCACCTTCTGTGAACTTCTACACGTTCCAGAAAAACACATCTCCATACATTGCCAAACAATTTGGCAATAATTTATTTCATATTGAGCCGAACCGTGCCAAACAGAATGACCCATTCAAATTGGCTACCTCTTATTTTCCCCCAGGATTTCGGACTAAAACAGAATGAATTTTAAAATAGACATTATCTTGGCAAACATGAGGGTTGTTGAGCTCGTAGTTGATCTTCATCTGAGATTCGTTTGTAGAAGATAATCTCTCAGTTGATTTTTCAAAATATTTAGAATGGATTAAACCTTGTTGAATACAATTTAAATCTGAACCAGAGTTAATCATGGCAACAACATAAAATGAAAAATCATGAGAAACAACAATAGTAACTCGTGAAAACCATTTTGGAGAAATTGCATGATGAACTAAACAAATCTGATTTCCAGCTGATAACTCAGCTTTATCACCATTATCAGAATCATTTGTTTGCTCATTATCAGATGGAATCTCATGATCAAATTGTTTATCTATTTGAAAACGTAGAAATTCTTGTTTAAAATTTTTTAATTCCTTGATCTCAGATTTGAATTCATTAATCTCTTTTTTGATCAAATTTATTTCATGTTGTAAATCATTTGTGAAAATGATCTTAGGTTTTTGTTTTTGAAATCTTTCCAAGGTATCTTGAAAACTAATTCTTGGTTTAAAAGTTTCTAGTTTCTCACGAAATAGATTCTTCTTGAACTTAAGAATGTATTCTTCTTTGAGTTCGGGATTAGTAATTTGAGAAATTAGGGTTAGTAAAAGATTCTCATTTTCTTCATTTTTAGATAAAACATTAATTGTTTTATCTTTAGACTGGCAGCAAGAATCTTGACATCCAAGCTGAATATCAGGCAAAGCAAGAGATCTAGCTTCTGAGTAATATTCTGAATCACTAGAGTTAAACTCCGGGATGTCATCAGATGAAGCAGAATGTGTTTCTAGGAGTCGAAACAATTCTCTTTGATCTAAGACATCAATATTCAGCTAACTGAACTTTTTTTTTTGAATTTGTTGGGTTTCTAGGTACATTTATCAGCAAAATGTCTAGATTTCCCACAATTAAAATATTTTCCTTTTGAAAACTCTTTGGAAGGGGTTTGATTTTGGAAAATGGTTTTTTGTGAGTTTTTTATAAAATTCATCACGGGGTTTTCTCCTTGTTTCCCTGTGAGGTTTAGAAAATTTTATAAAATTATGCTTCCTTCGAGATGGAGCGATAGGAGGAAAGCCATATTGTTGACAGAAGTTTCCCATTTCATATTTGGCTTTCGAGCTGTTCTTCAACTGTTCACGAAACATTCTTTGATCATTACACATACATATACCAAGTTTCTTAATTACACTTCATGTCACTGTAGGTGTAGCTGTCATAATTAAGAAATCCATAAGTATCTGTAAGTTCATCTTTAACTTTATGAGTAAATAAATGAGGTAATCCATCAATAAATTTCTCTTTCCAGTATGGCAACTCAATATTGGAATCCTTATAAATATCTTGATACCAACTATAATCAATCTAGTATGACATCCTTATCCTCCTTTTAACTGCTCATGCATTTAATTTTTTTAATGGTTAAAGAAGTGATTATTAGTGTACAAAAAGTTAAGTATATTATTATGAACTATATTATGAATCATATTTATAGTAAGTGATCTTGTCCATATAAAAAATAAAATAAAATACAAAATAAAAGATATAATATTGGCAACTCAAGTTCTCATTTTGATTGCTTGAAATCCAAAGGAACTTTTGAACTGTGCTTCATACATTCACAAACATAAATAAACATATAATATTTAAGAGTTATGTTATTTTATTTACAGTAGAATAGAAAGGATGTTGAATTTTTTGTGGCGTAGCTGCCTCCAGCATGTCCCTGATTGGCAATATACTCCAGTGGCTTTAATGAATTGGATTTCCCGCAGCTTGTTCACCGTAAGCAAGAAATATGATCCCGCAGCATGTTTCGTGTATGGCCCGCATGCTCTTTTTTTTTTTTTTTTTTTTTTTTTTTTTTGTCTTCACCTTGCGCCTAATGACTCCAATCAAACGAAAAAGCAAGTATAAAAAACAAATAAGATTTACATAAACATATTAAAATAAAGAAAGAAATAAAAAAAAATAATGCCTAGAGATCAACAAAACTGCTCCACCACAGAGGAAAGATACCATTTTTATATGAGGAGAAAGACGATCACCATGACTTCAAATCTTGCTTTAAGGTGATTGCTCTGATTGACTCCCACTATTGCGATGAGAGAGTTGTTGGCTCCAAACGGTGATGTGAAGAGGCTCGAATCAAAGCGATCTTCTATTCCACGGTCTTACCAGAGTCTAAGAGTGTTGGCTTAGAACCGCTGCACACAGGCTTCAACTCACCCGAGTTGACTTAGCTCTATTTCTACATTTGCGCTCAAATCGTCCCAGTTACTGTGGTGTATTTAACCTTTTAACCCACTCTCCCTCCACGCCTCCGATCATAACCAGTAAGTTCTTCATAGCCGATTTGTGCATATTTTTGTGAAGACTACAACGAAAAAAACTTGGAAAAAAAATTGCAATCCTCAAACCAAGATCAAAACATGAAAAAAAAAAAAAAAAAACCCTACAATCCTCAAACCAACTTCAACAACATGAAAAGAGAGAGAGAGAGAGAGAGGTAGTGTGCTTCAGTAACATAGAGAATAAGAGGAAGAGAAAGTTAGAGAGAGAATTGGAAGATGGGGTGTTAGGAGAGAGAGAGTTTTGTGAGAAAGCGGTGAGGGAATGAGAGAATAAATATTACTAGTCTTAGTATGATTTGTGTGGTCTAAAATACCCTCACATAAAACAAAATCATGTGTGGGACAAAAGAAAAGACAAAGCTGTAATAAAAAGGCAAAATTGAAAATTAAAAGAATAGAGGGATAGGAAAGAAAAACAACTAAAACAAAAGGATAAAGCTGGAATAAAAATGTGGTCAAAATTTTACTATAGATTCCTGGATAGCCTCTTTTATTCATAGAATAGATAATAGCTAAATGTAGGATGAATTTAGCTTTAGCTAATCTATTGAGAATGCTCTTAACGAGTAGGGGGCATCATCTGAGGAGGCAGGGACTTCGAGTCTTCGACAATCAACTTCCAGAGGAAACCAGTTATCATTATTGTTGTAAGAATGGCCGGTAATGTCGCAGTGGCTTTGTTTGAAAGTTGCTTTTTTATATTTTGTTCGTGTACAGGTTTTCAAAAACTATTTCATTGTGTTACTATTTGGGAGATGATAATTTGTTTTAGGTATGATTAGGGAGTGGAAAAACGACATTTCTTCATAGGCTGGTTTACCACACCCAGGCTTCCCACATTCGGGGTTATGTGATGATTCATGAACCTTGACCCTGCTGTGATGACCCTCCCATTTGGCGCTAGCATTGATATAAGAGACACTGTGAAGTACAAGGAAGTGATGAAACAGTTCAACCTAGGACCTAATAGTGGAATTTTGACATCATTCAACTTGTTTGCTACAAAGTTTGATGAGGTAAAGATTACATTTCAAATATATGCTTTAATGTACATTAATGTCCTAATTGCTTATTCTGCTCAGTTTCACATCTGGTTTTCATGAGGCCAGATGTGAATGTGTTATGGTGGAGTAATATTGTGTACTACATTCTGTTGTTGTCTGTTTGACTTGCATATAGGTTTCCCTTTGTATTTATTTCCTTGTCTTGGATGCTGATGTGCATGCAGTGGATGTAAGATTTTGAGGCATTTCAAGCAGCAGTAAGTTCAGATGAGTCATACACATCAACTTTGAGTCAGAGCCTTTGTCTTGTGCTGGATGAGTTCTACAAGAATTTATGGACTATTGGAGTGTCTGCTGTTTCTGGTGCTGGAATGGAGTAATTCTTTAAGGCCATTGATGCAAGTGCAGAGGAATACATGGAAAACTATAAGTATTGGTTCAACTTGAAAAATATCTCTCTCTCTCTCTAATATGAAATAGTCAAAATTCTATTAATTGTGAGACGGGCTGAGATGAAACGCTTGGAGGAAGAACGCAGGAAGGAAAACATGGATAAATTGAGGAAGGATATGGAAAAATCAAGGGGAGAAACTGTCGTCTTGAACACTGGTCTGAAGGACAAAAAAGACAAGAATAGAACTGTGATGGATGAAGAAGATGAAGAAATAGAAAGGGAAGATGATGATGACTATGAGAGATTTACTGAAGAGGAAGATGTTGGACTTAACAACTAACTAAACCTCTAACTTAACGCCATATAGGATTGTGGTATTGTGTTTGCCATTTACAAGTCTGCGTAGGCAAGTTATTGAAGTTTCTGCAGTGTGATTGAGCTTTAGCTGTTGTTCTTGAATTGTGTAATAATAGTTGTTGCATTCTTGTGTGTATCCCATTTTTAGTAGGTGATGGTGGGTGGATTAATAAAGGCAGGAAATACTAAATAGATACTTAAAGAACCATTCTGCATTGATAAATTGTTCTGAACATGAATTTATGTTGATTTTAATTCTATTTTTTATGAGAGGAAGAGCAAACTTGTAAATAAATCTTCCTAGACTGTGGAATGATTGAGCAGAAATTGCAAAAAACTTGCAAATTATGAGGTCGTGTTAATTGATAAGGAAAATGTTACTATGTCGTCTGAGTTTATCTTTTCATTTTGATCGTTCATGTATTTAAAAATAATTTAAATTTTTTAACTTAGTGATTAAAAAGTAGTTTTAGTGTAATGATATCTTTTTTTTAATATTTAAATATGTTAAAAAAATATAAAATATAAAATTTAAATATAAATATAAATTTGTGCTGGGCCACGCTAGCTGTGATGACTCAGAATAGGTTTGTCAACCAATATGAGACATAAAATTCTAATTTCATTTCATCCTATCATTATAATTTTTTAAAATTTTTATATAAAATATAATAAACAATCAACTTTTTTAAATATTAATTCAAATTTTTTAAATTTTAAAATAATAATAATATTAAAAAATAATATTTTAAACTTTCATTTAAAATTAAAAATTCTGACTGTCAAAACTTATCCTTAATTGACAATAATGAGAAAAGTGAAAGTAAAATCGGAGATTCCCATTAATAATTAATTACATTATTCTGCCTTTAACGATGAACTGGATTACTTTATATTTGTGGACCTATTGCAACGTTAAAAACCATGACATTGATTCCCCCCTTTTGTGGATCAATCAATGCCCATCTAATCGTTACGTGTAAAAACTTCCCACATTTGGGCCACTTTCTTAGAAAAAGGAATGGTTGATTATTTTGTTTTTTGCTATTTATTTATTTAAATTATTTATAATAATTACAAAACTGGAGAACTAGCGTAAAATTAAATTTTATTAAAAAATAATATTTATAAACGCCGTGTACTCATTTACAAAAAAATAAAATAAATATAAAATTTATTTTTTAATAATAAATTCTATTATTTTTTAAAAATACTACACATGTTTACATAATTATATATATATATATAAATTATTACTCAACTTTTGAAGTCTCGGGCCCATCCCCGTAATTTTTTTCAACTAATTATCTTAAAATTAATTAGGTCGAGAAAAATTTTCAGTGAAAGTGATAATGATTTGATTTGATCATGTCAAACTGTTAAAAGATTTATCCGGGAGCTAGTCCGTGGATTAAGATTGACCATGACCAAAACTGCTTTAATTATTTAATTATTAACATTTATATAGAATTTAACATTATCCAAATTAATTGCTGTTCATCTTCTTCATCCGAATCAAAATCCCCAACAAAAAGCCAAGATTCTCCAGATACACACAAAAAGAGACTTCGCTAGTAGCTTTCCATCCCGTGCTGGCACTGATCTCCGAGTTAGTTCTACGATTACAATCAAATGGCGAAGCAGCACGATGGGCTCCCGATACCGGTGTTTTCATCACTGGAGCCTGTCTACGGCGACGGCTCCCCTCTCGAGGAGGCCCAGCTTCGATTTGAAAAACTCAAGTCCAAGTTTCTCGAGGTTTTCGGTCATCCTCCTCACGTCTTTGCTCGCTCTCCAGGTTAGCTGCCTCTCTTCCTCTCCTTTAATATCTGTTTTTGGTTGCCGAGGAAGTCTTATGGTTCCGAAAATGGATTTCACGAGTTGCTCGCTAATGATGAAACTCTTTGGGAAATAAAATCTTCTCTTTCCTGAATCTTAGATTGTTGGAAATGGATCTAACCTCTTTGTGTGTGTGCAAACACAAACACACACTGTTCTTTTGATGCAATGTGCGACTTATTTTCATAAACTATTTTTGTTTCCGTTGATTTTTGGACTTACAGAGTCTTGATGATAGATTGAGAACCGGACTGATAGTGATTGATTTCCTGCATGCAGGAAGAGTGAACTTGATCGGAGAGCACATTGACTACGAAGGTTACTCGGTGCTGCCGATGGCAATACGGCAAGACACGATAGTGGCAATCCGAAAGCACGATGAGGGAGACACAGAAAAGGTTCTCAGAATTGCTAATGTCAATGATAAGTACACCATGTGCACGTATCCCGCTGATCCTGACCAGGTAAACGAATAGTGCTCATAATATTGTTACTCCGATTGAGTTTGTAGCTAGAATCCTATCCCTTGGTGTGTGTGCATTATATCTTTGGCATTTTGGACTCGATAATGTAAATTGGAATTGTTGATGTTACTTCGTCCCTCTAAGTTTGCATCCGTTGTGATTTGCTGCCTCGTAATTCCCGGCTTAGATTGACGTTAAAACCATTGTTATGCTGTTAAAAGTTCAGATCTTGTATTACAGTATAGTGATTGGATTGGTTGTTGCTGGAGTTCCGTTTTATCTGTAGAAACTCAATCTTTGATTTCCACCATGTCACTTGTAGTCCATGTCCACCTCTATAAAAATCTAAATTTCATATCAAAATTTTTGTCATTGTTTATTGTGCAGGAAATTAACTTGAAGGATCACAAGTGGGGCCATTATTTTATTTGTGGGTGAGAAATGAAAGACTGTACTTCTAGATATATTCTCTCTGTGACTGTGTTCTATCTTAATGTCACTCTTCTGGATTCAATGATTAATTCTTCAATTAAAACTTGTTAGATAAACTCTCTGTAGAAGTTCATGAACTAAATGCAAAACTGAATTGATGTTGTGCTGCAGTTTTGCATCAAATGACCTTGAAAATATAATGTATGTTTGCTTTGAATTTAACCTAATTTAGTTCCCCTAGTCTGACTCATCACTTGCAAGGACTTCACCTGCTTTGAAGATGTTCAAATAAATTTTGTGTGATGGGTGGAAAGAGAGCTTCTTTGCACGGTAGAAGGGCAATCAAATTTAAAGTAGTTTCTAAAATCAAAAGTTAATGTATGTGAAGACTGGATATTTTATTATTCCATATCTCTTTGATGACGATTTCTCTTTGCATTAATTTCTATAAACATGTACAAATTATCAATTAGCAACTACTTTACTTCTCCGCAGAAATGATGGTCTTTATTCTCCAGGTACAAAGGCTATTATGAATATGCTAAATTAAAAGGAGTTAATACTGGTTCACCAGTTGGACTTGATGTTCTTGTGGATGGAACAGTTCCTACAGGTGCATTTCCCATTATTCACGCAGAATGGCATTGGCCATGATGTTCAATTGAAGTTGACTTGTTAGCCATGTTTTTACTATGACAATATTGTTATTGTTTACCTGCATACTAGTGTCAATTCGGGGTTCCATTTTTTTGCCTTTAATTTAGGATCTGGATTATCAAGCTCTGCGGCATTTGTTTGCTCTTCCACAATTGCTATCATGGCTGCTTTTGATGTGAACTTCCCAAAGGTACATATTAACCATTATTTCACCAATTGTATATCATGGAATCTCCTTGTTGTCTTCAGTGGAACATTTTAGTTCAAAATCACTTATTAAATACCAAAAGGGGCGTATGTACCCTTTGCTTGGAAACTCTTCCTAAAGTACATGTTCTGCATAAAGTGACCTATTTTGTGGAAAATTGTAATGATAGATAGAGGGTTCTCTCTCTTCCCCTCTTATGCCTTTAGAACAGCATAAACAAATGATCATTTTGATTTGGAGTGCATCTGACTTATAGTAAAGAATTTATTTGTCTTTAGTACTTGCATTTTTACTTGTATTTACATAGGCTGTGCATTTATTACTTCTGAACTTGGGGATGCAACACTGTCAAAGTTTGCAATTCATTTTCCTGAGCTACGGTGTCGAACTTGTAACTGATTTCAAGCATACATTACTCATGCGGAATTTAGCCAATAAAATTATCTTGAAACCATTAGTACTATAATTAAGATGGAAAATTGTGCTTGTTCTGTACCGCTGGTAAACATTTTACTCCTATTTGTATGTTTATTCGTTAAACCCTTTCAGATCCTAACGTATGTTTCTATTTTAACAGAAAGAAATTGCCCAACTTACATGTGAATGTGAACGACACATTGGAACACAATCTGGCGGAATGGATCAGGTAATACATTTTTTGTTTTGTAATGATTAATTATGTTCTAATTTTCTGCATTGACCATCAAATATCTCTGATTAGTAGTTTATTTTTTGCCTGTCAAATGGAGACCTACTTGCATTGGTATAGTTTAATCTCCCTAACCAACCAGTCCTTCTTCACGAGGCAGGCAATCTCCGTAATGGCCAAATCTGGGTTTGCGGAGTTGATTGATTTCAACCCTATTCAAGCTACTGATGTGGAACTTCCTGCTGGTGGGATTTTTGTAGTAGCCCATTCTCTGGCAGAATCTCAGAAAGCAGTCACAGCTGCTACAAATTACAATAACAGGGTTGTTGAATGCCGGTTGGCTGCTGTAAGTCTCAGTTTTTCGTAGACTTGAACATGAAATATTCATAAATCTGCCTTGCTGTCCCTTATATTTGATTTCAGTATGCCCGCTTGGGTTTTCGTATTATGATTTTCAAGACACTTGCCAATTACTTTTCAACCAAGTTGGAAGGAGATGGGCGGCTAAAGGGAAATATTGAGGAGTTTTGCTTCAATTTTTTTTCTTGAGTGCAAGAGCTAAAGTTTGAGTTACTGATCTAAGTGAAAACCCCAAGGGGTTGGCCCAAGTGGTAAAGGCCTTAGTCTTGGGCTATCACTCCCTTCAAGGTCCAAGGTTCAACACCTCATGGGTGCAAACAATCCTTTGAGGCCACACCCTCTGGTGAAAAACCAGCAATTTAACCAGTTCCGTATAGGGAAACTTTCAAGGATGTGGTGCACGGGACCAAGGTTTATTCTGCAGGAGTAGGTCTGAAGGGCCCTGCCTTGGAGAGGTTCCCCAACATAAAAAACAAAAAACAAAAATGATCTAAGTGAATGTATAATCACTTGAAGATACCATTATTCTAACTGAAGAAACTGAACTTTCTTTTTCTGAAAAAAGAGATATATGGTTAGCTGGCTTTCAAATTGCAAGGGTAACAACTTTTTTCTTTCATACATCATCTCTATATGGATGATTTGATCTATCAAATAGAGAATCACGCTGTGTGCCGTCAAACTTCTTCAGATTGTGCTTGGTATAAAGCTGGGAATGAAACCAAAAGAGGCAGTATCAAATGTGAAAACGCTTTCGGATGTTGAGGGGTTGTGCATATCATTTGCCTGTGATCATGGATCTTCCGATCCTGTCCTTGCGGTCAAGGTATTTCTTTTGCCTATCTACAACAACATTTGGAATTATACTATGACAAACTGATCATGGGGTGATACATGTTTGTTGGATATTCTGGATTTATGTATGTATTTAAACTCCTGTTTTTCATTAGAAATTCCTGAAAGAGGAACCATATACGGCTGAAGAGATTGAAATAATCATGGAGGAAAAGCTTCCATCAGTTTTTGGCAATTCTCCAACTTCTCTCGATGTGTTGAAAGCTGCCAAGAACTTTAAGTTGCATCAGGTACATTCTTGTTTGTATTTCATAGATGGACAGCTACTTTTAACCCATTTCATAGCTAAACTATGATTTGAAATTTATGAATCTTTCATGTTCTTATTTTCCATTTTTTATTTTCTTTAATTATCATTAAAACTGGTTTAAAATGGAGGCAGACCTTCTGAATGCCTGAATATAATGAGGAGTTGTTGGGCAGCACTTGCTAAGGTTACCTTCATACTGCCCTAAGCTTTCTCAGTCACCAATCTACATCACAACCTCATGATTTGCCTTGTTTGGGAGAGGTAGAATAATTCTGAGAGTAGCTTTCTTTTTCTAGGAGTTCCCCCAGATATAATTATGTCATGTCCTATACCAGCATTGTAGTATTAACAAGTATTTAGGATATTTCGAATTAACTTTTCCAAATGGTTAACCATTTCGCATTATGTTCTTAATAATTCAGAAGTCGAACATCTTACTACATTCTTATTTTAAGATTTTGGTTCCTTTTGCAAATTTTTATCACAAAAGAGAACTTAAAGACATTCAGAGTAAATCATGTCTGCTTTTGTTTGGAAATATCTTTTTTTCTTTATTCTCCCTTTTGAGTAGCATTTGTTGTCATGCAGTCCAATCATTAGTAAGTGATTTATTTGTCCATTTCTGATTCAAGATGTTATTTCTTTATGATAAACTTATCTTTTAGCGAGCTGCTCATGTGTATTCTGAGGCCAGGCGAGTATATGCCTTTAAGGACACTGTGGCATCAGAGTTAAGGTCAGTTATATCTAATTGATCCTAGCTTCTTTGTTTTTTTTTTTTTTTGGCGCTCATTAATGCTCCTTTTTCTTTTAAGTATCAATCAAATTGAGCATTGTTAAACTATTACAGATGAATGAATCAAATTACTTTAGAAAAAAAAAAAATCTAATTTTGGACTACACATGCTCTATGCTCAGGAAACTCGCAAGCCTAGACCTATTGATTGTTACTTCTTTAATTAGAGTTTTGAAATTTTTGGTTCATAATCCTTTCTCAAGTATGGTACATGCCCAGAAAAGGAGGGTTGTGGCATGTTGACATCCGCATTATAGTCATCATTATATGTGCATTCTATGTTCCTGGTTGTTATGTTGATGAAATGTGTTGCCATTCTGTTGCTCCAATACGAATTTGGAGTATTATGAACTAGGTTGGGAATTGGGAACCGAAATTTAGTTATTGATTGAAGCTCTGCCCAATAGAACTTTGCAATGTGGCTGATTGTAGTTTTCACTATTATTTTCTTTTCAGTCAATCTAAGTTTCTGCCTTTTAAAATAGATGTATATGTTGCAGAACCTTCTTATTTTATCGGCTAAGTCCTAGTTTCTCGAGACTAAAGTTTCAATTAATTGTTCTTGCAGTGAGGAGGACAAGCTGCAGAAGCTTGGTGACCTTATGAACGAGAGCCATTACAGCTGCAGTGTTTTGTACGAATGCAGGTACAAATGGTCAAAATTGGCTTCCAGAATGTGCATATACTTTCACTAGTTCCTCATCATTAGTGAGAAACCACATAAAAAAGACGCAAATGTCCATTTAAAAAATGCAGCTTGCATCTACTGGCTACATGCTTTGTGTAACAAATTTTCCTTTATAAATATTGCACATTTGATGTTTTTATTTGGAAAAATGAAGCATTTTATGAGATTCTCATACTTCATTTTGGCATTGCAACCTATATAATTATTGACAGAAAAGCAGTCTAAATCTAGCATAAATGCATCTACTCTGCAGTAGCTATTCCTTATGAAATATGCCTGGCCTGACTCACGTTATACAATCGTGTTAAATTTTTCTTGTTTTTCTTAATCTTGACTAGCTGTCCTGAGCTGGAAGAACTTGTAAATTTATGTCGGGAACACGGTGCCTTTGGGGCAAGACTTACAGGAGCTGGATGGGGTGGTTGTTCAGTCTCTTTGGTGAAAGAGAGCATTGTCCCACAGTTTATCCTCAATTTGAAGGTGAGTCTTCGATTGTTCCTGGATGGAAAGTTATCCATACATTATTGGAATAAACAATTTATGAATGTCCGTACAACTTGTATATTTGTATCAGGAACGATTCTACCAGTTAAGGATTGACAAAGGTATAATTAACAAGAACGATCTTGGCCTGTATGTTTTTGCTTCCAAGCCGGCAAGTGGTGCTGCCATCTTCAAGTTTTAGTACGTGTCACTTGTCGCCCTTTTGCTTTTATTGGGTAGAGAAACAGCAACTTCTGCTATTTATAACTTGTGCCGAGAAACCACGTAAAGAAACTCGTCTAGTTGAATAAAATCTAACGACATAATTTTAGAATTTTGTTTTTGGAATGGACTTTCATGGACGTCCTTGTCACAAATCCTAAGGTTGGCCGAAAATAAACAAGGATACGGCCTAGAGTTGTTGGCTGTGAAAGGAAATTACTATGATGCCAAATTCTGCCCATTTCAGCAGAGCTACTCGATTACAATATTTCATTGTTAATGACAGACCCGGGCGATGTGCGTGCTGATTAGATCGGTTGATCGAGCTTGTTAGGCTTCGATCACTTTCATAAAAATTTTCATCTTATCTAATTATTACAATTTTTTCAAATTTTCATACAAAATAAAATAAGTAATTCAACTTTTTAAAATATTAAAATAAAAATAATATTAAAAAATATATATTCTAACAATATTTTATTCAACTCATTTCATCTTATCTACAAAAACAAACTAGGTCTTGTTTAATATGTCTCGTTTGTTTTTCATAATTCATCTCATCTAATTATTACAATTTTTTAAAATTTTTATACAAAATAAAATAAACAATTTAATTTTCTCAAATTTTAAAATAAAAATATTGAAAAAATATATTTTAATAATATTTTATTTAATTTTATCTGTAATCTCAACTCATCTTATCTCATCTCATTTATAAAAATTATCCTGTCCGAATGGAGGAACCCGAATCGAATCATTGTTTTGCCCTGTCCGAAAATTGCCGAGTCTTCTCGCTAGAAGTAGAGACAAAACCGGATCTGGATATTTCCTCATCCGTCGTGACGGTCCACTTATTAAAATGGGTTTCAATCTGGCAAGTGGGGCCATTGAGTTTGGGTGTCTGTCCCATCACTTAAGACTATCTCGATGGGCCAACATAGATTTTTGTTATTGTTATCGACTCTCACGTGGTTTTGCACCCTGCAATCTTTAATGTTTAGTTGGGCGGGCCCAAGCTGACCACTTTCTCAGTTTATGAAAAGTTTGAGATTTGAAAAATTAAGAGGTGTTGTGTGCATCATTGATTTATATCTAACTTTTAAGAATATGCTATTATTCCAATATTCGTTCATTGAAACAATAACATTTTGGTAGTTTAGGTGCACGTAAAATATAGAGAGTATAAGCGTGTACAAAAGGGAAAGTATTGGACTTGTAAACTGTATAAAACAAGAATTTAGGGAGGAAGCATTGTTGGCAGTAATGGAGGAGAAGTAGAGTCAGCCTTGATGACAGCAAGAAGGGCTGTGCATGGACCTCTCCAAGTGGGGTTGACATGGAAGGCGCGAGTATACCAATAACGATAAGAGAAATTCTTTAACTTCAAATGGATTATATAAAAGTAATTTTACAAACTGACGTGATTTCATATGATTTGTCAGATTGTAAAATTACTTTTATTGTAAAGTAGATCTAACATATCACATAAAATTACATCAGTTTGTAAGATTGCTTTTGTATAATCTCTTTACGCTATGATAGGTTAAGGAAAGTCAGGTGTTAGATGCTTTGAACGAATGAATCATGGAGGCATGATCTCCAGCGAGTCTGGACCTTGGATTTTAATGTATTCAAAAGTTTTGTTTTCTTGGATTGTTAATTTGTTAGATGACGAGGGAAAGGACACATTCAACCCAATAATATTTACAAACAATTAAGTCATTCGGGTGAGGTGATTTAGTTGATCTTGTCTAATAATTTCTGAGACGTGGTCATGCAAAGGAGATGTTGAGAATTGAACGTTATGCTGACCAATTCTCTCAACAAAATAAATACGTTATTCTTTAAGACCTTAAACCACTATTAAGTTGATCTTTTCTTTACTACTATTCTGCTAACCCATTCTAAACAAATAAGAGCTTGAAAAAAGAAAAAAAAAAGGTGGTACGAGGAATCGGGGATGATGAATATAATATTTTTACAAATAAATACAGCTCCTTTTGTCCACCCAAAAAAGTAACAGAAAAGAGACCAATGATATTATAGGCCATTGAAGGCACATGAAACGAATAATTTGGGACCAAATCTCACATCCATAACCAAGTGGGTCCAAGTTATCCTCCCACCTATGGAACATCCAAACTCGTAGAATCCTCTGAGATCTCAAACATCTTCCCTCCCGTGTAGAGTCGGTATCCTTGTGGGTTTGGTCCCATTCACCCATTGTTATTATATGATACGTCTAACTCTGTCTCTATCTCTTCAGCTACTGTAGTAGGTTAAGCCAGCCGAAGTCTATTTTATTATCTTTTTTTTTTTTTTTTATAAAGATATATATAAAAAATTCTTCTCATCAGTTACTATTCATTACTTCATATTTTATATTTTATAAAAAACACCCTCACACCTTATTAAAAAAAATTATAAATTTAAAATATGAAAATAAATAATAATTAATGCATATGTTTTCATTAAAATAAATAATTAAAAAAAAAAGAGAGAAAATGCAGTTTAGTGTTATTTTGGCAGTCACAATCCATAGAAAAAGTAGATATTCTATCTTGATAAGCTCACAAGAAAGTGACTGTGATTTGTAGTAATCAACAACCGTCATTTGGTTTATGATTCAGTGGGTTTTAAAAGCCTAAGGAATTAGTCCTCGCTTCCTTTTTTTTTGGGTCCCTTTCTCTTCAAAAATATAAACGTTGGATTCTTCCCGTTAGATGTTAAACTTTGACTAATAATGCCGTTTAGACTTCTGACGAGATCAACCGAAACGTTTAATTTTCATTACAAATTACCGTTTTCAGAAACCAAAAGTGTCGTAAAAAGTACCCTAACATAAATAGTAAATTTACTATTAATGTGAGGGTTCATTTCTCTTAGTTTTAATAATATTAGATACAATCATAATTTATGTAAGTGCTATGCATTCTTTTTAATAAAGAGGAGAATTTATTATTAAAAAATAAATTTTATTATGTAGGTCTTATATTTATTCATTTTTTTCAAAATGAATGTATGGCACTTGAACACCGAACCGAACATGAATATCATTTATCATCCCGAATAGAAATATGAATATTTTTTTTCCTCCTAAAAGTAACAAATGGCCCAGGTACAATTGTATAAAGATTTTATTTTTTAAAAAAAGGAAAATTAGTTTCTCATTTTGAAACATTAATTTTCTAAGATAAATATATACATTAAATACCCAATAAGTTTATTTCAGTTTCTCAGTTTAGATCTTAATATTTTTAAGTATGCTATAAAACATCTTATTACAGTCATCTCGAATTTCTTTCTTTTCATTAATGACATTGGATGTGCGGTACAAAATTTTAATTTATCTTGAACAAACCCTCTTCAAGAGTGACTCATCTTGAATTTCAAACCGCAAGGGTTGCTGTAAATTGATCCAACAAATATATTAGGTCTACATTTTTTTTTTTCTTGATAAAATATGCATTCACCATTAGAAATATGGAATGGTAAATTTCCTATTAGGTGTAGCCACTTCCCAATCATGTTATTGGGTTCTTCTTTTCCTAGGTAGGGTTTTAAAAAGTTTTCTTCAAATAAACTGACATGCTTTAGAGCATAAGTGTAGACTCAATCTAACGAAATTTTCACTAAAATTTAGCTAAGTTGCACAAAAATTAACTATAATTTACTTAATAAATAAACAGTAATTTTAGCTCAAGATTTATTCACTAGCCAAATAAGGGGCTCGCTAAATATTATTTTCAGCATAAACAATTATATTCTTACTGCCTGTTGTTCCTCCTGTGCAAGAAGAAAAGATAAAGAAAAATTCATCTTACTCCCGGGCAAGAAGAGAAAGAAGAAGGAACAAGAGCTTCAGTTGATGTGCTTTATGCCAAGAGTTGAGAAAAAATTATATCCGTTAGGAATAATATGAACTTCAGAAAATGAATGTGTACTTTTTCAATAACGAATAAATATTCAAATTACAATTAAAATTAAAATCAATGAAAATGTCAAAATTAATATTTTACTAGAATAGTGATATATTTGAAGAGTTTGTTATTTGGTATTATTGAAAAGTGACTAACTAAATTTATAAAAATGAATTCTTTTTTAATAACGAATAAATATTCAAATTACAATTTAAATTAAAATAAATGAAAATGTCAAAATCAATATTTGACTAGAATAGTGATATATTTAAATAGTCTGTTATTTGATATTGTTGAAAAGTGACTCACTAAATTTATAAAAGTGAATTCTTTCTCAATAACAAATAAATATTCAAATTATAATAAAAATTAAAATCAATGAAAATGTCAAAATCAATATTTTACTAGAATAGTGATATATTTGAAGAGTCTGTTATCTGATATTGTTGAAAATTGACTAACTAAATTTATAAAAGTGAATTCTCTAGCCAAATTTTGGCTAAACATTATTAATTCCACTACTAATACTCGGATTTATTTAGATGAGATTTGGATAGTAAGTTGAGATGAAAGTTAAAAGTTGAACACAATATTATTAGAATATTATTTTTTTAATACTATTATTGTTTTAGAATTTGAAAAAGTTAAATTGTTTATTAAAATTTTTATAAAAATTTGTAAGAGTTATAATGATAAAATGAGATGATTTGAGATCAAATCTCAATCATTTTGCCACAAAAACATAAAATAAAATGATAAATTTCAAATATATATTTTACGGTTGTCACCCAAAGAATTTTTCATGACTCCGAAGTTAATCATAATAACTTTGTACATGTTTTGTTAGATATTTTAAATTGAATATCCCCACATTAAGGCTTAGTTTGGATCTCAACCCAATTAAATTTATCTCAACTCATCGTTATAATTTTTTCATATTTTAATATAAAATATAATAAATAATTTAATTTTTTCAAAATTTAAAATAATAATAATATTAAAAAATAATATTCTAACAATATTTTATCATGTCAACTCAATTCAACATCTAAATATAACCTAAGAGTAAGTTATAAAAAATATATTGACTGTACTCAAAACCCAAGAAATAACAATATTTAGGCTGCGTTTGGTTACACAACTCATCCTAACTCATATCCACTCATCATTACACAATTTTAAATTCTAATACAAAATATAATAAACAATTCAACTTTTTTAAATTTCAAAATAACTTTAATATTAAAAAATAATATTCTAACAATATTTTATCATCTCAACTCAACTCAACTTAACTCATTTCAACATCCAAACCCACCCTTAAAGCTTTGAAAGTATATAATTTTTGGGTATTTAAAAAAAAGTATAATATTAGATACAATAGGAAGATCCTAAAAACCAAAATGTGTGCTTATTAAAAATAAAAATAAAAATAAAAGAAAAACAAAAATGTGAAGAAGTAGAAACTACAAGAGGAATGGCAAGAACAAGTGTCGGTGAAGCTTATCTGACGAGTCGACGACGACATCACGTAGTATATTTTAGTATTACTTATCTTAAAAAACTGATAATACAATAATGATGAAGTTACAGGAGACAGTTATTAAATCTTAAATTCCGAGAAAACAATGTAGTCTAGCACTTTCCCGGCCCTCCTTCCCCTATGCCTATGGCCTAAACCCCTCGTGGCGTGTTCTCTCTCTCTCTCTCTCTCTCTCTCTCTGCAGATTACCGTTTTCTACGGTGGCATTTTCTCTTCAGGCATCGGATCTGGGGTTATTTCGCTTTGTGTTAAAGGTATTCACTTTTCCGTTTCGTTCTTCAAAATGCTTCTTATTTGTTTTTATTGATTGATTTATTATGTTTTTCTATATTTTGGCTTTGGTTTGTGCTGAATATTAACGACGTTCGTTGCATTGCAACAATATACGGGCTCTGATGGGTGGGTTGATTTCTAATATCTCGTGGGTTTGATTGATTGTGGGATTATATACTTTAGTGTTGCTTCGGCAATCGTTTTTTCTTTTCGCCATTTTTTAATCCACTTTTGTTATACCCCGAATTTATTCTTTGCTTTATTTTCAAGGATTTTCATATTGGTTATGGCTTTATTTTTCAATATTGCATTGGTCTGTTTTGGTATTTTGAAATCACCACAAGAGTTATGTCAAATTGTTTTCAGATGATAGTTGATTGATATTTTTCTGTCGCATCAATAATTGCAGGGTTCTGTTCATTGTTGAGATTGTTCTTATTGTGGAGATAGGCATTTGGGCAGAAGTCACCGGGAAAAGATATGGGGGAATTGTTATCTTTCTGTTGATTATCACTAGAAAGTCAGTCAGCTCGCGCAAAACAAGTTAAACTGCAATAGTGAAGATTTCTGGCCTTGATTGTGACTCAAGTTGGAATTGTTCTTTACTTAATGAAGGTAGATTCAGTTGTGATCACTTTTGGCACAAGAAGCTAATATATATTGCGGAGAGGCAATTTGTGTTATGGGTTGACTTCAAAGACTAAAGTTTTTGGTGGTCTTCTGGGGATATTGTGGATTCTGCCATTTGGAGTGTGTGGAGAAGAAAAATAATTAGCTTTGGTTTGTGGGTTTGAAATGGATCATATGACTCCAAGAGAGAGAGATTTTGAAGGTGATATTGAGAGTGGGCTCACAGTTAGTGAAGAAGAATCGATCAAAGTTCCTGTTTTGGGTGCCACAAAGCAAGAAAGGACATTGCTCGAGAAGATTTGTGGTGGGTTCATTGATGGGCCCATCCAGAGTGAAGATAAGGAGAGTTCATGTGGCGATTTTTCAAACTCTAATGGATTTTCTCCTGAGAATGGGAGGATGGTTAGCAACAATATATTAGAGAGGGTAGAGGCTGTAGATTATGTTAAGATAACACCGGTGAAGGATAAACGTAAAAAGTCTAGCAATAAAAAACCTCC
>QEOT01001333.1:120100-156529 GCA_003123785.1 Pterocarya stenoptera
ACAACAGTAACCGGGGTTGCATCATCGACATTTCCCGAAACTTTCCCTACCTCCAAGGGACAGTTCTCAACCCTGAAACTGGTCGCATCTATCTCCACTGGCCTCAGCGCTGTTGTCTGTGCACCGATGATCTCCGTCGTCATGTTCTGTGCAGCTATCGGGTCTTCGAAAACAGGTTTTCCATCGGCACCTCCTTCGTATTCAGATATGGCGACATCCGCCGACAGGTTGTCCATCGGCACCTCCGCGGCCTTCGTCGAGGTCAACCGAGGCTTCGCCGGCGGCGGTGGCTCAGGCCCACGCGACGACGGGCCCCCATCAGCCTGTGTTCTCTTCCGCCAGATCTGTCTCATTTTGGGCTTTGGCCCGTTGCCATCAGCCTTCCTCACGTCCTGTTCCTACTCAATAGGCCCATCCGTAGAAACCCGTAAGCCCACCTGCCTGCCCGAGCCCATAATCCCATCTTCAACGCACCGTATTAGCTCAACTACCTTAATAGTTAACTCCCCCAACGAAATCTTCATTTCGTTCAACTCCTTCAGAATAGTTTCTTCTTTAAACCCGACCACCCTTCTGTCATATCCATCGCCATACCGAGCTACTGTCGAACAGGGATGTGATCCCTTTTGCACATCTGCTGTCGCTCTGTGCTGCGCGACTCGAGGATCCACCAGAGCCTCCTTGTACGACCTCGACGGCATAGCTACCCCCGAGGCTTTCGATGGGTTTCTCCCCTGACCACTTCCTCTGGCCATATCCTTCAACACTGCCGCCACCTTCCTCCATCCCATACCATCCTTACCTTCAGGAATAAGTACGAAACTTCGGCGACCTCCCCCACCATACGCCGCCAAAGCCATGTATGCACCGCGAGTGTTTGAGCATCGCTGAGTAGTGAGTCCTCTGTCTCCTTCCCGTCGGGCCGAGTAGAAACCTTTACTCCCATGCATCATACAAGCCTCCAATGAGTTAACCACCCAACGAGTTAACCACCCAAAAAAAATGTTAAAGGCGAGTGAGTAGGAAAGATCTGAAAGGGACTGGGCAAAACTTTGAGAAATGGTGAATACATTATTAACCATATTCAAGCAGAGGGAGGGCGTATAAATTAAAGAAGCTCGGCCTTATGAGAGGAGAAAATGTTGCTTAGCCCGCCCACCCATAAGATCAAAGCAACAACAGGACAAAAACTAAAGGAAAGAAACAAGACCCAGAAAGTAGAGCATTGACACAGAGAGAAATATATTGTTTCAGTCGGAACAAATGACCTTTAACATACTCAGAAAGAATGACCTTTAGCACAAATAACAGAGAAAACTACTGAAATCCCTGAAAAGATAAGTACTACGTATTTCTAAACTCAAGAAAAACCTCTTTGAGCTTCAAAATGACATTTTTCCTCTTCTCTTCCTCGTCCAGAGACGGCACGAGTCCTTCATTAACTATGAACTACAAAAAGATCGCAACCCATTAAGATAAACCCCAATGGAAAAAGTACATAATTTGCAATCAATTAAAGCCACGCAAAAGGAAAAGAAAGAAAATATGTGAAAGGTCAATATACCTGAAACAGAGAGATTGACCTTTCCTCGTCCATTCAGATAATCCAACAGGTGCTGTTACAGGTAGATTGTTCGGAACAAGGAGGACCACAAGAGATGTAACACCACTGCGCTTTAGGTTCAAAAACAACGCCATTTTGCTTGTGGTAAGCATGCGCTGCCATGTACCGGACCAAAATCTGCTGGCCTTTTTTTTTCGTTTTTTTTGTTTTCCTGAAAAAATGCAAACGCAATAGGCATTGGGCAATGAGAGAAATCGAAATACCAGGAGAGGCGAAAATATTTCTGTATTTCGCTGCTGGAGCTTTTGAATATGCTAACGGTGTCGAAGAGGGAGAGAGTGTGGCTGGAATTCATAGTGGGAGCCACGTGTTGGAATCCCACCGTTGCCAATTTTCTTCTTTTTGTTGATAAATGGTAACAGCCATAGATCATAATTAGTGTAATATTACTCATCATTTTAACTTCTATCATCTTTTCATTATCTTATAATGTGACATTAAATAATTAGAAATTATTTATTACATTCTACTTTTGAATATATCATCTAATGCCACATCTTGAGATGATGAGAAGATGATGAATTAATTTTTCCTTATAATTAAGAGGAATGATACACACAATACATTACACGATAAAGTTATAAAATGTTGTTACTTTTATAAGGTTTTTTACAAAAATATCTCTCACTTTAACAGATTATTGTGTAATGTATTATATAATGTGTTGTGTATAAATCATTTTCCTATAATTATATGACAGTATAATTGACATAGTTATTATTTGAGCTCAACTTAAATATGATTTTTTTTAGAATAATGTTACGTACAGTCTTCAAATGGAGATTGCATTGTGTTAGTATTTTTAAAAAATAATTATTAGAATTTATGAGATTTATTGCATATACGTTATGAAGCTTGCTTTTATTCCTTTTGATTTGCCAGTAGCCGAACTATTTTTGTTAGTAACATTGGCTTTAAAGGCTTCTAAAGTGGATTTTTAAGTTAGAGATGTTGGTTTATTTAATTTGTTAACGTTAGCTTTTTATTTCACTTTTTCGTTTACGTCGTTTTACTTCCTGGGACGATTCTTGTCCATATAGTATGTAAATGTTCTTTTGGTCTTTAGGTAGGGATATGTGTGAACATTAAGAGAAATGAAGATAACAAAAACATTAAGCGTAGTGTGTATATATTTTTAAGAGATTTTTCAGATATAGAAGGTATTCTTTGAGTAGAGTTTTGGGCTCAACCACTTGTGCAAAGTTGGTTCGGACTATACGACAATCAGTTAAGCTGTTGTATCCTGAATGAATCAAGTCAAGATGAGTTCTGCTGCACCGGTTAATTTGAAATGTTGTACACAGCAGAGGGTTTGAATCTTCTTAAAGAGAGCAATATTTCCGTGCCTCAGTCCAAATTGGCTTCGTTTTAAATTTAATTTCATTGTAATTTTTATTATATTATTGTGAATTTCACCAACAATTTTAAGGAGATTCAAACATGGAGTCTACAACTGAAAAATCCATAGAAAGTATTGGAGATCTCAACAAGCCCTTTCGATTCAAATGAGCTTATTTCAAGAGATGGAAGTGCAAGGTTCTCTTTTATCTAAACCTTCTTAACGTCTCTTAAGTTCTCACAGCAAAGAATCCTAGCAAGATCACTATCGAGAATATGACTAAACACAAGTGAAAGCTCACGAAGAAAAGATTGAAAAATATACCAAAGATGAGTATAACTGTCGATGTTATCTTTTAAATTGTTTTGCTGATCAATTTTATGATTATTACAACACTACTTACACCTCTGCAAAGAAAATTTGAAAAGTTTTATAGAATAAATATGATACGGAAGAGGCTGGAGCAAAGAAATATGCAGCAAGTCACTTCTTTCGTTATCAAATGGTAGATGAAAAATTCGTTGTGGAGCAAGCGCAAGATTTTCAAATGATTGTAGGTGAAGTTAGATCCGAAGCATTAAGATTGGAGACAATTTAATTGTTTGTGGCATCATTGATAAACTATCACCTTCGTGGAGGGAGTTTCAAAAGTTGATGTGCCATAAACAAAAGGAGACATCATTTGAGACCTTAATCACGCGTATTCACATAGAGGAGGAAGCTAGAGGCCAAGATGATTTGGTGTTTCAAAATAGTAATGAGGATTTCATAACAGATGTAAATTTAATTTCTGAAAATAGTAGCTTGCCCAAAGATCAAATACAAGAAATAGTTTTTTAAAGTCGCAAAGAAAAGATTTCAAAAAATTTAGTAGACTTCACAATAAGGGTTTTCAAAACCAAAATGATAAGAACCAAGGAGCCTCTACACAAAATCTAGCGTGTTTTGTCTGTGATAAAATTGAGCACTTTGCTCGAATTTGTAAATTCCAGAAGCAAGAAAATAATCCTCAAGTTAACGTAACTGAGGAGCCGTTTGTAGCAATAATCACATACATAAATTTGGTTCAATTTGTTGAAGGGTGGTGGGCAGATTCTGGTGCCAATAGGCATGTCTGCTATGATAAAATTTGGTTCAAAAATTTTACTCCATTTGAAGAAGAAAAGACTATTATGCTTGGTGATTCAAGTAAAACTGAGGTTTTTGGGAGTGGTGAGGTTGAGTTGAAATACATCTCTAGACATATATTGATGCTCAAAGATGTGCTCTATACATCGTCTATGAGGAAGAATTTGATGTCGAGATTTTTACTCAATAAAGCGGGTTTCAAACAAACTATGGAATCTGATTAATATATTATTACAAAAAATGGAGTTTTTGTGGGCAAGGACTATGCTTGTGATGGGATGTTTAAATTGAATATTGAGAATAAAGCATAGAATGTTTCTCTTTATGTGTATTATTTTATTTAAATGTTTTGGTACACATGCTTATGTCTTTCTTTGATATGGAATAAAAAATTACAGTCTGATTTTTTATATTGGAATAAAGTAATTTTTTAGTAAGGAGTATTTTTTTTATGAAAAGAAAATTTCCTTTTAATTCTAAAAATTAGTGGGGGTCAAGTTTTTAGAAAAAAAAAAAATATTTTTTTCAAAAGATTTTGCCTCCGACATTTATTAATTTCTCTTCAATTTTCTTCTTTGAGCTCTTGAGAATAAAGCTGTATGTTGGTAATTTTTTGGTATTAAATGTACATAAAAACTATTAATGATGGCTGCCTTTATTGTATTTATTGCTATTTGGTCTTATAAATCTTATTTGGTATTAATTGTGCTGCTCTTAAATAGCCAGCGTGGTAAGCATAATAACGGCATTTCCTATACGAGATTTCAGGGCTTACTAAAAATCTCGTAATCTTCGAGACACGGGGTCTCGTCCATCTTTAGTTCTATTACCGAAAGTTTTTAATGTTGAGATTTGGTATCGTTTATCCTGAGATAAATTTGGATGCATATATTATTATTAACCGTTTTAATAACGGTAAATCCAAATCTATTAGAAGAAAAATACAGTACTGTGAGCTTTTTTTACTGATAGTGTTATTAATGTGGATCCACTAAACAAAGTTTTGACAAGAGAAATGATCTGGAATGCATTGAAGGGAATGAGATTAAAACCCATAAATTCATTAGCCATTTATGAGGATACCCAATTTGGGAACTAGAGATCCTGAGAACTGGGTTCAATAGAAAAAATGAATCATATGATGGTCGTAAGAAATGCACTATTTTTTATTTCCCATTCCTATGATGTAAGTGCATTTATTCTATAATGTTGTGGAGGATGAGTTTTTGAAGAAACTCTTAATGAAATTCTGTAGCTCTTATGAGTACCGTGTTAGAATTACAAGAACACTTTTGTTAGATTTCACCTATATAAGTGTGAGAGTGAGGCTGCTCTTTATGAGAATTGGGTTTATTCTTAAATACACTTATGAAACCGGGATGAGCACAAGGCCGTAATGTGCTGGCTAATAAAGCTTATGTCAACACCTGGGTTACTATGTGTAGGTAATAATTATTTATTTCTTCTAAGCAGTCATAGTTCAAGTCTGAAACCACTACTGACTCTAGAGTAAAGGTTGTTATTTTACTAAGTGAGGGTTTAATGAGGAGCACACATTCATGATGCATAATAATCCTTCTTTATCTAGAAGTATCTCTCTTATTTTATTATTTTTATTATTATTAAAAAATAGTGGGAGAATGTTGATATTTTTTAAAATAAATTATTATAATTTATGAGATTTATTGCATATACGTTATGAAGCTTGCTTTTATTTCTTTTGGTTTGCCAGTAGCCGAACTATTTTGGTTAGTGACGTTGGCTTTAAAGGCTTCTAAAGTAGATTTTTAAGTTATTGACGTTGGTTTGTTTAATTTGTTAACGTTAGCCTTTTATTTCACTTTTCCATTTACGTCGTTTTACTTCCTGGGACGATTCTTATCCATATGGTATATAAATGTTCTTTTGGTCTTTGGGTAGGGATGTATGTGAACATTAAAAAAAAAAAAAAATTAAGCATAGTATGTATATTTTTTTGAGAGATTTTCCAGATATAGAAAGGTGTTCTTTGAGTGGAGTTTTGGACTCAACCACTTGTATAGAGTTGGTTTGAGTTATACGATGATCAGTTGGGCTGTTGTATTCTGGAGGAGTCAAGTCAAAATGAGTTCTGCTACATCGGTTAATTTGAGACGTTGTACACTGCAGAGGGCTTGAATCTCTTTAAAGAGAGCGATATTTCCGTGCCTCAGTCTAAACTGGTTTCGTTTTAAATTTAATTTCATTGTAATTTTTATTATATTATTGTGAATTTCACCAACATATTACAAGACTAGTTAATTTTGTCTTTAAATTTTTTCAAAATTACAATAATATCCTTATCAAAATGGTACTTTTTTCCATTTAATGAAGGGCTTGCACATACAGTTTCCATTTGAAAACTGCAAATAGAATTTCTCTCTTTTTTAATAGAATTTGTGCTATTAACTTATGGGGTATGATGAATTCAATGTCTAATTGAGCACCGAATTTATGTGTTTTTTTTTTTTTTTGTTTTGTTTTGTTGGAACAACTTCAAACAAATCATGTCAACTGGATCAATGAAGTCGATCGATCTCAGTTGCAGTTGGTCTAAACCCAGTTTGGTTCCATACGCTCAAATTGTTAACTGAACATGAAGTTTATAATAGATAAAAGTATATAAACACGACAAAACATCCAACATTTTTAAGGTGCTCAAAGTTTTCAAGTATTTGAGATGATAGCACGTCGGGACAAATTAATGTTATGCTATTTTCTTTGAGGTCAATCGATTTAAGGTGCACAAAGCTCCACATCCTTTGCAATTATGGTATCATATCTTCAGCCAAGATATTTGATAGGGATTTGGATGGGATTTTGAATGACTTTGGCACCATATCTATATATATATATATATATATATAATATATGTGTGTGTGTGTATTTGAAGAAAATCCTCATCCGATCTGAGATTATTTCGCATTTTTGCTTGGTGAATAGTGTCAGGATATACAATATTTGGACTGCTTATTGCTTAAGGCCAACACATTAATATGGAATGGAAGCATTCCCCATGCAGTTTAGCTGAGCTAGTTTCAAAACAAAACGAAAAACAGCATGCAGTCGGGTTAGCTTAGCCACCGAGTACTGGACCTCCATTGGCAGGGAGCGAGGACTCAAAGCTGAAGCCTGTGTTTTGAGTCCCCAACCTGTATCCCCCACAAGATTTAAGGCAATTGACAGAGAGAGTTCCTCAAGGCTAGATGTGTTCTTGCTAGCACCCGTCCTCATAAAGCAAATCCAGCCTAATGCTTGAAGATCGAGCACTTGCGAGCACCAAAGCTGTCCAAATGCATTAATCAAATGTAATGAAAATTGCTACTGCGAAGAACAAGTGAAACTAGAAAGCTAAGATTGAAATATCACAAGTCCAAGCCACACCATATATATATATATATATGTATGCTCCCTTGCCCCCCGCCCCCTTCTCTCTCTCTCTCTCTCTCTCTAGCAGATTCAGATACGCCACGCCTTCCTCCTTAATTTGCCTCTCTCTTCCTACATTTTCATCTCCACGCTAATCCCAATCCATCAAACAACAACAAGAGAAGGCTACAGTTTCATCATACTATCCGTACAAACGCATTGACTCTGCATTATACACATCTGCGTTACTTCCAAGGATATAGAAACCTCCCCTAGTCCTTCCCCGAACCCTACTGATCAACCCAAAAGAGTCATTCATGGATTTTCAGAGTTATTAATAAAACATCTCCATTTTCACCATACGGCCACATTGCTCTCTCACATATGCTGCAATGTTTAGGGGAAAAACAAAAGGATGAACCAGAAGAAAGGAGAAAGAAATTCTCTGAATTGGGTACAGCTAGGTATATAAGTATATATTGTAAATAACTACAATAATAGCCAAAGTTTTTCTGTATACATATGAAGGTTAAGAACTACAAGATTTTCCTCTAAATCAGGTACCAGATAGGCGTCAGAAATTCCTGGCGATCTAACCCATACTATATATGTGTGTACAGAAGTGAAGTAAATTATATATATAATATTTGTGAAGAAATGAATAATTCAAAGGGTACAGCCACAGAAGACAAAGAAGCAGCAGAGCATGGCGACCAAAGCCACTGACTCCAACACAGTAACAACGGTCCAGACCATGTCATCAAATACAGTCGAATACAACCACCAGCTGAAGTTTCCGATGCTCCACCCTGTTGTGAGGTAGGAGAGATTGACTTCAGGCCACCGGAAGATCGACCACATCGGAGAGAAAGTGAACTCCGGCCACCGGAAAGCTGTCGTGTACCACCACCTCGAACACATCCACCAAACTTGTCTCGCCGAGTCTCCTCTTTCTTGTTTTGTCGGGGCTCTTCTTGGCATATGCGGGTAAAGATAGATTTAATGGGGACTTGGTTTTACGCTATTATGATCGATTACACGTGTTCCAGCGAGGATTGACCAACCCACCGCATGTTATTTATGACATAAACACACTCTTTTTAAAAAAAATAAAATCAAGCGGCATGAGTAAACTAATTTGATGGTTAAACTAATTAGCTATACTTTTTATCGGTTTGTTTATAAATCTGTTTCTAAAATCTTTTGATAAATGATTTAATTAAAATAAATATCATAAAAATAAATTTATAAATTGATATGGTATATTAGATTATAAACTTATTTATATTGTAAAATAAATCTAATATATCATATAAAAAATTTACTTTTATTAGATCTCTTTATGACTGTAGAGCTTCTCAAATAGTTGTAGATAAGATTAATGCTAAATATATTATAGAATATATAAGTCTCGTACACTCACTTTAAAAAAAATAAAATAGCTAGATTCCATTAAAAATAAGCTTTTTCATGTCAATTCCAGATTTACCTTTTTTTTTTTAAAAAAAAAAAATATACGGAGATTGCACATATAACTAATATATGTATTTCACAATATTAATTTACAAATCATTTCACTTTATATAAATATTAATTTATTTTAACATTTTCACAATATTAACATAATTATAAAGCACATACATTATCTTGTCCCACATATAACAAGTAGTCTTAATGTGACTAAGATTTCTAATTCCCGACTTATAATATGCATGATATTAGAGAAATGTTGTAGTCATAAAGAAATTTCACAATAATATATTTATAAATTAACATATCTTCATTTGATATATTAAAATAAAATTAATTATATTATCTGACGTATCATATTAAGTCATGTCAGTTTATAAGTTTACTTTTATAAAATATCTGTTTATCTGAATCATTTCTCTTATATGATTCAATTTGTCATTAATATCAGTTTTTTTTTTTTCCTTTTCAATGACGAGTCAAGTGAGGTAGAGACTTTCTTATAGGAAATAAAATCCTCTCAACCTCATTATAGAGCAAAATATAAAATGCTTTTATCATTCTATTATTTAATTAATCATTATTAGCAATGCAAATATAAAAATAATTTATGTTTTGCATTAAATTGACATTAATACAATTTATAAGTTTGACCTTTGAACATTAGGGTACACGAGTTTACAAGGTCAGGAGATTAAACCGCCTTAATTGGAGTCAAAACTTATAAATTTGTTAATGAAAATTGTTGAGTTGTTGTCGTGTAGACTTCTTCCACATTTTGCCTGTCTGCCTTCCTAATGAAGTCTTTTGAGAATTAATCTTTATATCAGTTTACACACCACACACCATAATTTTTTTTTTATTTTTCTCTTATTAAATGTGTATTATATGGATGATGAATAAAAAAATATAAATATTTCAAGAAGACTAAAATAAAAAAAAATTGAAAAAAAATTAAAAATAAAATAAAAAACAGTTTGATGTGTGGTGTGTAGGCTTATGCATAGCAATGCTCGTCTTTTGAAGATCAAGAACGATACCCGGCAGTCGTTTTCAACAGTATTATTTAATAGCTTAAGATGGTGGAGATCCAAGCTGTCCCCACGTAAGGCGTTTTGAATGGACGATGATCAATGATGAGAAATCACAGCCATGGCCCCAAATGTGTAAGCCATAATCATAGTATAAACCCGCACATGGTTCGTGAGATCTGATAATGACACCGCCATGTGCCTCCTAATGCCACCCATATCACAGTACATGGCCTAAGACTGCCTGCCAAAGACATGGAACTAATTAATAAAAAAGATCTTTGGCATCTCTCCAATATAAACAATAACATGAACACACATCATTATTTGAAAAATTAGATTTGGTTTGGTCCGGATTATATTTAATATGTGATTTTTGTTATGTAGAGGTGGAAGTTCAAATCTGAATCTCCCATTTGGAGACCAGATCTTATATTATTTGAAAATTGTGTTACAAATCAATTACTATTTACGGCTGATTCATAGCACACGTTACATGTCTACTATTTGTCTATAACTCGAATTATTTCCTATCAAATAAAAAAATTAACAAAAACATCCATTTTGTTGATTTTTTTTTCTAAAAAGATCCCTAAATTGTATCGAATTCCCCTAAATTAAACTTTTACTTTTGTAAACATGAAATAAGCTACTAAAAGGATAAGTAGAAGCTAGACAATCCCGTCTTATCAAGAACAACCATGCCAATAATCTCTGAAGATGCCATTAATCTGATCAATCTTAGGAGATTGATTCCACAATACAAAGTATCTACATGTAGGCCGGGTGCCACTTTCTATACTAAGTTGATAACCATCCACATGGTCACCTTGGATTGGGTTTCCTTTCTAGGAGATGATAAGACAAAGGTACCAATAACATTTTTTGGCAAAGAAATAAAACTCAAACTTAAATAGAAATAACATAAATGAGTAGATAATAAAATGTTATGACAAGTGCTACAGTCATAAATGGATCACATAATAATAATTTTATAAATTGATGTGGTTTCATATAATCCGTTAAATTTACTTTATAATAAAATTAATTTTATAATCTGATGAATTACATCAAATCCTATCATTTTGTAAAATTATTTTTATATAATAATTTCCCGATTAGAATATCTCTCAAATGCTATTAACTTCAATACCTGATTCCCAGACTGGGCCCAAGCTATAGGCCTTAAAGTTAGACCCTAGCCCAACCACGTGGTCCACAGAGATTCATGTGAAGACCAAAATGGGTAGGTTACAAGGCCCAATAGAATACTCGGGAAAAGAGAAAACCCTAACCCTAGATACCTCAGCCCTTCCCCGCACGTGAGAAGCAGCTGAATTAGAAAGGCATATCGAGCGCCGCAAGGACTCTATCGACACAAAAATACAAATTTTCTAAGGAAAACCGTCCGATCGCTTGACACGTCACCGATCTGCGTGAATTCATCTTTCAACGGCCGAGATCACGGTTGCAGAGATACTGGTAGAACGAGAACGAAGAAGCTAGCTCCTCTCTCTCCCTTCTCTTTCCCTATTCCCTGTTTTCCAATTTCTGAATTTGGTTTCTTTTGCTAGAAAATAATAAAAAGATTTCTCGGGAAAGTTTCGTGAGCTAACGAAGATGAAGGTGATGGAGGATGAGATGGAATTCGAAGAAGAAAAGGAACTTAAGGGTTTGTGCGAAGAAGTTGGTGAAGATGGGGTCGAGGATGGTGTAGAAGAAGGCCGTGAGGAAGAGGACGGTGAGGACGATGAAGACGACGAAGATGATGACGACGAGGATGAGGAGGAAGAGGATGATGACGATGACGATGACGGTGACGTGCAGGAGGTCGTACCTTCGTCTGGTGGTCCTCCAGTTCAGCCAGTGGATGATGACGAGGACGACGACGAAGATGAAGACGACGACGACGACGACGGCGATGACGATGACGACGATGGTGATGACGATGACGACGATGATGAGGAAGACGATGACGAGGAGGAGGATGGTGAAGAGAAGGTAATTATGACTTTTCCCTAATCTTCATCTTATTTTCAATTTCTTCTCTTTTTAGTATTTCGGATTTTTTGATCGTTTGTGCGAGTAAAAGTGGTTCAGATCTTTTTCTAATATCAATATTTCTAGTATTTAGGATAAAAATATTAGTTTTCCAGTGAATTTTTTGAATTTCTTTCAATTATTCATTTGAAGAACAAGCTTCAGTCAATGTTGTTTTTCCTCTTAGATCTCGTTGTTGTTTTAATATTGGTAGATAGTCCTTTTTTCCTGCGGTGAACATGTTCATAGACATAATTTAATGATAAAACTGAACATATATATGACGGATCAAAATATAAAAGTGATGCATATGTATGCTAATCTAGGCTCTGGTATTTGATACTTGTATGCTTTAATTTCTCAATATCAGTATCATCTCTTTGCTTGGTGCTCAGTTTTTGCAGATCTGAAGCTTTTATCGTTTTCTTAATGTTTTAAGACTCTGAATAAGTACTCATCAGGAAAAAAACAGATATTTGAGAAATTTTTGTGTTTTAAGCCATGGTTCCTTCTGTACGAGTTGCTTTTCTGATGTGTTATGGGCCAGTAGGGCAGTTGATGGACCTCATGGAATAATTCCTTGCATACTTGTTCATATGTTTTAATGCTTGATTTTGATATTATTGCCATCCCGCTTGAATTGATGTTTTTAATACTTGTTCATATGTTACGGGTTTTGATTTTATTGTTTTCATTGGTCTTGACGATACTGCTTTAACTAAGAAGTTCATTTTCTGACAGATCTCTTTGGGACACACACTATGCCTAAGGTGGAGCAGATCCACATCTAGCATACTTTCATTTTAATGAAATTTTCTCCTCTTAACTTACTCTGAAAATTCTAAAAGAGATTTGGAACCTTGATTTAATTCCTCCGTTGTATATATTATCTATTTCTAATTACTGTTTCTTTTCAGCTGTTAGTCTATATTTTGCATGTTCTGACTTCTTTCTGTCCTGCACTTTATATGAAATCCATGAAACAATCTTTAGGGGGGGGATCTGGGAACAGACTACCTTGTCAGGCCAGTTGGCCGTGCTGAGGATGAGGAAGATGCCAGTGATTTTGAACCACAGGAGAATGGCGAGGAGGAAGACGTTGACGAGGAGGATGAAGATGAAGATGACGGTGATGCCAGTGGGAAGGTTGATGTTCCGGCAAAGAGGAAAAGGCCAGATAAAGATGATTCAGATGGTGATGATGATGGTGGAGAGGATGACGAGAGACCACCCAAGCGATAGTTATAGGGTAGGGCCTCTCCTTGGGTTGAGGACTGACCATTGAAACCATAGGTCAATCTCTTTCTCTCACACTTGCTCTTATAAAGATCCATCTATCTCCTGTTTGTAGAAAGAAGGATACAATGGTTCATGGTTTCTGTTGTTAGTTCCTTGTATTATGATGGTAGTAGCAGTCTTAGGGTCATAAGTGTGACCTGGTAATGTCTAGTTATGTTTTTGTTTTCTTTTTGTTCTTTTTTTTGGGGGTGGGGGGAGTTCTGAAGAACTATTTGAAAGTGCTGGTTTAGGATATCTGTAAGTTATGAATTTTCAGATGAGGTTGTAGACTTTCATCTATTTAGCTTGGTTGCAGGTTCTCTCTCTAGGTTGGGTCCTTGGGCACTATTTTGTTCTTATCTTTTTTTGATTGTTGAATGGTTGGTAAAACTTTTAATTTATTTGATGTTGGTTTTTTAGGATTTTGATATGGTCTTCATCATCATGGATGATATTATGATTATTACTGTTTAGTTTTGTTAATCTGTCTTTAGAGAGCTAAATTAATGAGTTTGTTTGGGAGTGGGAAGAATGTAAATCCCAGTTGAAGGGTGGATGAAGTTGAAAGAGGAGGATAAAAAGGCATGGAGATCCCATGCTTCTCATAAATGATAAAATCATTATATGGGTCCAGTCCTGCATCGGATCCTGGCCTTTTTAGTTGCTCTGCTGCTTGCTGGTGGGGATGTTGAGGGCAAAACCGAAACCACATTATTAATTTTTTTTAACGCGATATTCTTCTTAGGTGACGTGGCGCTTCAAGAAGGGTAGTAATTGCGACGTAATAGACAACTGAAAATGAATTTTACCCGACGGACATTTTTATCGTATTATGCAAGCTAAACACGGAAAAGAAGGGGAAAAAAAAAAAAGAAAAAGAAAAAAATGGTCTGTATAGGAGAAAATAGGGGGTTCCTTTTGGATAGGAAATTTTCATTAACTTTACGAAAGGTAGGTAGTTCGACCGCGTTGTACTTTACCATATTAATAATAATACCAGGGCGGGCCAATAATATTTTGACAGACAGACAGCCAGCCGTTTAGAGCTCAAGTGGCCAATAATATTTATGCGGTCGTCAATATACATATACGTATATTTGTGTATAGTAAAATGATTTTGGACTGACGTGTGGAATTGGTATTGTGAACAGATGGGATTTTTGGCTGAAATGATTATCGGTCCAGGTGCGCCATAGAGAAAGGACGTGGGATTGAATCATTGATAGAGACGGACGAACAAACGAAAAGCCGTATCATTTAAAGTCTTATTCTATTTGGAGACTCATAATGATAATGATTATAATGCTTTACCGACGAAAGAACAGGTGAGGTTATGATTTTTATTAATATTTTCATTATTTTTGTTAATTTTTTTTTAATGATCGAGTTAATAAGTTTAATGTTACGCCACGTCAGCTCTCTAAAAATATGGGGAAGTTCTGGTGGGGCGGGCACCTTGTCCCATTGCATCCTTGGACGCTTAAGCCCAAACGAAGGTACGAGACGACGGAAACTCACTTGGGCTAATGGGCTTGATCAAATGTCAAGCCATCAGGTTTGGGGAAACTATAAATAAAGATGATACAACTTTACAAGTAGATATGTTTGGATACCACGAAAATTCTGAAAATTTTCATAATTATATTTTCAAGCACTTAAATATAAATTATTTTTAAAAATTTAAAAATTTTAATTTTTTTCATCTAGTTATTATCTAATTATTATTCAAAGACAAAAATCAACCTAATTTTTACAAACTTCAAAAAAAAAATACAAAAATAATACAACTTTTAACAACTTCAAAATAAAAAATTATATTTAAATAATTTTTTAACTTCATAATATTTTCATTCATATTTTTTTCCATTCTTTTTCAAAATCCAATAAAATATTTTTACTAGAACCATTTCGCAATACTTCAAGTGTCCATACATGCCCTATACAAAGCGTTTCAAACCTTTACCTAATATAATTATCTTCGTAATTACCAATTTTCATAAACATCTCTTTAACTTATCAGCTTCCGGTCTCCACGGTGAGTTACCATCTTCAATAACATTTTTAATTTTTTTTTTCTCAAAATATATCAGACTATATATATATATATATTTTTATCTTTAATATTGTTTGTCGCAATCAATAATTTTGTTATTCTTTTGAAAAACTCTTGCACTTCCCCTCTTTTTTCCACTCTACCTTTTTCTATTTTTTTGCATCTCTATCTTCTTATTTCAGTAAGTTGGCATTGTGCACCAATCTTTATTTTTTTTTTTAAAAATAAAGGATAATCTATTGATGATAAAAAGTGTCACATCTCTATAATGAGATAAAAGTCGAATATGAGTCTGGTGGACGTGACATTACTTATTTATAATTATTATTTAAGATTTTTAACTTGTGGGCTTGTGAGTTTGATCCTATTATACTTTTTTTTTTTTTTTTTTTTTAGTAGCAAAATTTTGTACGTCCATGGTTGTATTGGAATGGCCACCAATACTCACACTGTTGTTAGATACTACTATGAGGAGACGACAACTGTTTTTAAGGAGATGGTAGAACAATGGCACATAGATGCGTGTGGCAAGTAACTAATTATCACAAGGGAGACCACCGAAGGTGGTGTTTTCATTGAGCTACTTTAATCTCAATGAGGATTTACTTTAGAGTAAGGATTACTTTCGAAAGTTGTGACCTTTTGTTTGGTATTCGGCACCATCTCAAAATTTAGGGCTACATTGGATACGGATTTGAATATCTGGAAATTTATGGATACGGGGCCTGGATATCGAGAATATTCGAAAATGGATACGGTTTTTTAATTTCATTTTTTTAACACTAGTTTTTCTAAAGGTGATAATATGTGATACGACCCGTTAATCCAACACGAACACGACACGATAAAAGCGGATTAGGGTTTAATCTTAATGGGTTCGGGTCAAAACGGGTTAACCCGTTAAGACACGATTGCTTAACGGGTTGATAACGGGTCAACCCGTTTTGACACGTTATAACTCGTTATGACCCGTTAAGAAAGTTAAAGTTACAATTATACCCTTATACCCAAAAATAAAATTGTTGGGATTTTAATTTCTATATTTCTATTGTTTGGATTGTAATTTTAGGCTTGTAGTTAGTTTTATATTTTTTTCTAGATATTGTGATTTTAATATTTATATAAAATTATGTTAAACTTAACTAGGTCAAACAGGTTAATTTCGAGTCTGTTCAACCTATTTACATAAATGGGTTATAACGGGTTGACATGACATGATCCGTTATGTTAACGAGTCGTGTTAGGGTTTGAGATTTTGACATGATAAGCTTAACGGGTCGAGTTAGGATTGACCTATATAGTATAATATACATGTCTTGACACGACACGAACACGACCCGTTAACACGATTTGACACCCCTAGTTTTTGCACATGCAAAATGAAATTTCCAATGTACCCCTGTTTATTATCTACCAATAACTTGAACAAATTGGTTAGATCTCAATATTATGATAATTAAATAAATCACATACTTTGAAATAAATGAATCAATTTGTTTAACACAATGATTGGTTATGAAGGGAAATCTTTTAAAGAAATCTTTAAAGGTAAAACTCTACGGGGCAGCCAAATCTAGAAAAGTCAATTTTATTATTTGAAAATCAATTACAAGACTTATCAATTACAAAACCTTTGCAACTTAACTCTCTTACTTGCCTAGACAAATGACCCGTTTGTCTATTACCGCGATAGCAGCCAGAACTTCTGGCGATCTTTAAATATTGTCTTTCCTCCTAGAATTCTAGAAGCTGAAGTCTAATCATATGATCCTCCAAGCTCGGAGTACGATCACACTTAAGGAGAGATGAAAATCCAAGCGAAAATTCTCAAGAGAATTTTTCCTTCATAAGCACACAAATATTCTCTCAATAATCCTCTGTGAAAATTGCTACTGAGTTAGGAAATTGAATTCCTTTAAATATTAGATCTGGAAAAAGTCCCAGTTGAAATAGGATTTTGCTGACAGGCAGAGACAGTCGCGAGAGCGTTTCCTGACGGATTGCTAACGTGTCGCAATAACATTTCGCTGTAATTTACTGATCTGTGTTCAGTTTCTGTTTTGGATAATTGCAGATCTTTTTTGAATTCGAATTTCACTTTGACTAACTTATCTAAACAACCTTAAGGACTTCTAAATAAACTCAATGTTGTTTAAAGATAAAGTCAATAATTATTTTACATTTATTCAAATTCAAACTTATAATGATAAGATAAACCTTATCATTTAGTCATCTAATCCTAGCCAACTTTTGCATTAACGCGAAATAACATCATTTTGAAACAAAAATTTTATTTGTCAAAAAACACCCGATTATGAATAACCAATTAGGGTGGGTAGACTGAGTCCAATCTGGACGGACAACTGTCTAGATTCACCTGGATTTCCAATTTCCAGACCGAACTGAAAAAAATCCGGTCTCGATGCACCCTTATCAAAAATACTATCTACTTCTCATTTTTCCTCAAACCCAATACTTCTCAAGAACGAGGGAGTGTTTGGAGAATGAGATGAGATGTGAATTTTATAAATAAGAGTAAAATAATTTGTGAATAGTAGTGAGATAGTTTGAGATAAGTATTTATTGGGTTTTGGAAGAGGAGAGAGAACAAGTTGAATAAAAAAATATTATAAAGTTAATATTGTTAGAATATAATTTTTTAATATTATTTTTGTTTTGATATTTGAAAAAGTTGAGTTATTTTTGTTTTTTATTTGAAATTTTGAAAAAGTTATAACGATTAATTTGAAAAAGTTTTAATGATTAGTTTGAAATTGTTTGTATTGAAACGATGTTTGATAGGAAATGAAATGCGATAAGATGGGATGAGATTCCAATTATTTTCAAGAGAAATATTATTTATTATCTCACACCACATATCAAGATATAATTTGTTATTTTTGTCATTATATTTAAACACACATATTTACACACATGTTATCCAGCCCCTCAAATCACACGCTCACAGTCTTGGATGGGTGCATACTATAAGATCACCAAAGTTGCTTAATACAACCTTGGTTCACCAAGTGGTTTCTGTATTGGTGCAATGGTAGGAATCAACTATGACCAAGAGTTAAATACTTTTGATCATTTATTTTGATCGTTGGTATATTTTATTTTTGTTTATAATTAAGAAAGCAATTACTAATAAATTAATGTATTTTTATTTTTTTAATATTTAAAAATGTTTAAAAAAATAATACAATTATACTGACAATAACTTTGAAAAGGCAAAATGACCGGACCAAGTAGCCAATGGTCTAATCAATTTGATTATCATGTCAAATCTCAACATATTCAGCATTATTATTAAAGACTATGTATCACTTCACCATAAAAGAAAAAGAAACAATCTGGGTAAATGCCATCTATGTCGAAAGAGAAGTGCTACCGATCATCACTCTCAGTCAACATCCTCTAATCCTTTAATAAAAATAATTTACTAGCTCTATAACTTTGATATTGCTTGAAAAAAAGGTTTTTTTTTTTTTTTTTAACTTAAACAAAAAGATCTAAAAGTGATATATATATATGAATAATTCTTCTCATCAGCTACTATTTAATACACACATCCCATACTTCATGAAAATATAAAAAACAATTGTCAGATGTGAAGTGTGAGAATAAATAGTAGCTGATACATAATAAAACCGTATATATATATACGAATATCATAAATCCTCCTCATCTCAACCTTTATGTGTGGTCTAGAGTTAGACTTGATCAGTTGATTCTTATAATTAAGTTATATGAAAGTACTAGCATATAAATTCACTTTTTTTTTTTTTCTAAGCAAGCTTGCACATTATAAATTAAAAGAGTATTACAAACATCTAAGGAGGGTCTTTCTCACTATCAATATACAAAATAGTAGTAGGAATCATGTTTAACGGAATGCTACCAGACAAAGAGTTTGTAGCTGCTCATTGAGTAACTGAATGCACAAATCGATTTTAGGATCGATTTATCTTGTTAAATCTCCAGCCATTGTGAGATTTCAACGAATTTGCAATGTCGTCCGAGATTGATGCTATTTGCTAGATCTCTTCCTCTTTATACATAGAAGAAATCACCAACTGAGAATCTCCTGCTAAAGAGATGGAGAGATAGTTGAGATGTTCCGTTATTTTGAAAGCTAATTTTGCTGCTAGTACCTTTGCAATCACCGGGATTGTAGTAAGATTTTCCTTGGTCTATATTTCGATGACTTCACTTTTTGAGTTTTTGCTCACTACTAAGGCCAAAGAAAAAAAGTTTTTGACCGCTGCATCAAAAGATATGCAAATTTGATTTGTGAGAAGTTTTTGCCATTCTTTTTCCACTTTAGTGTTGGTCTTTTCTTTTCATGCCTGTAGATTTTCTTTATATGAGAGATTCAATTGTTGTGATAATTTGTGGAGAGAGAGAGGTTCTTTTGATTATAGACTTGGTCATTTCGAAGCCTCTAGAAAAAATCTAGAATTAGATCTGTAAGAATTTTGAAAGGATGGTCTTCCTGGGAGGTAAGACCGAGTTTTTGCTTGAGGTATAGAATGAACTGAAACCAATCATTCATTGAGTTTACCGCCAGGGGAGAGATATTTAAAGGCCATCTACTATGACTCCAGAGAATTCTTGTTATGGGGCATTCAATGAATAAATGTAGGAGGATTTCTTCTTTTTCATCACAAAGTGGGCAATTTATGGAGGGAATGCTTGGAATAAATATTTTAAGGTGCTCTCTTATTGGTAGAATATCACAAAGTATTTTCCATAAGAGGAGCTTGTGGCGGTCATGGATTCTGAGATTCCAAATTTTCCTTCATGGAATATCTGGGATTGCTTCTTTGCTAGAGTTTGCAATATTTGATGCAAGGTGGTTGGCACTTTTAACAGAGAATCTCCCATTTTGGGTTTTAGTCCAAATGGGAGAATCCGAAATTTGATTGGAGTTGGGCAAGGGAATTTTTAGAATTTCATTGATGCTTTCTTGTTGAAAGAGAGATGTTAATATTGAGAGATTCCAATATCTATTATTCTACATAATAAGATCTAAGACCTTGAGAGTAGTCGAGAAATCAACTGTATGGGTTAGAGGAAAATGCTTGAAATGTTTTAGTGCCGGGATCCATGGGTCAAGCTAAACTCTCACAGACAAACCATTTGCAATTTTGAAACATGTACATTTTTTCAGCAATGGTCTAGTCTTTAGAATTCCTTTCTAGAGATTCAAGTCAGTTACCTTTAGGGTTGCTAATTTGAAGAGACTTGATTTCAGATATTTCTTCGATAATAGCTTATGCCAAATATTATTATTTGGTTGGTTGATTCCCTATTCTATATTTCATTGATGCTTTCTTGTTGGAAGAGAGATGTTAATATTGAAAGATTCCAATATCTATTATTCTGCATAATAAGATCTAAGACCTTGAGAGTAGTCGAGAAATCAACTGTATGGGTTAAAGGAAAATGCTTGAAATTTTTCAGTGCCGGGATCCATGGGTCAAGCTAAACTCTCACAGACAAACCATTTGCAATTTTGAAACATTTACATTTTTCCAGCAATGGTCTAGTCTTTAGAATTCATTTCTAGAGATTCGAGTCAGTTACTTTTAGGGTTGCTAATTTGAAGAGACTTGATTTTAGATATTTCTTCGATAATAGCTTATGCCAAATATTATTATTTGGTTGGCTCATTTCCCATTCTATATTTGCTAATAAGGCTACATTCATATTTTCCATTAGTCGTAATCCTAATCATCCATATTTTTTTGGTTGGTAAATAGTTTTCCATAATTTTAGGCAAAGTTTGTGCTTTTGATTTTTCCCACCAAAAATTTTTGAAACTAGTATTCAATTTCTCATAGATTGATTTTGGAAGCATGTGCGTTGACATTTGGTATGTGGGGATGACGCTTGCTACAGTTATGATTATCATAGTTCTACCGGTTTGAGAGAGCATTTTTTATTTCCAACCATCTAGTCTTTTGTTTATATTTTCTAGCATTTCTTTGTAGTCCTCTTTTTTGGATCGATTAAATGTTGTCAGGATTTCCAATTATTTTATTTTTAAGATCGACTCTTTGTATGACAGGTTCTCTGAGATTACTCTTCTTGTTGTTTGACTAATATTTTAGGTAATGAAAATAGAGGATTTGCTTTGATTGATATGTTGGCTTGACCATACTTGATATTTTTCTAGAGTATTGCTGATCATTTGAATTGATTTTTCCTTTAACTTCGTAAAAATAATTAAATCATCTATAAAAAAAAATTGTAAGATATTAGAGAGTTGTCTCTATTAATTTTAATGTCTTTCAGCTTTCGTATAACTTTTGATTTTAATAGTTTTTGAGAATGCCTCGTACACAAGATGAAAATGGATGGTGGGATAGAGTCACCTTGCCCAAAAAGAATATATCGAATTGGGTGAGAGAGAGAGAGAGAGAGGATGGAGTTTCGCATCAAATACAGAGAGGGATAGGGTAGTACTTTCAAAGCTGCAATATTTTGTGATAATTGGCCAATAAAACCTAAAATGCCAATGATAATGACACGTATGCTCAAAAGCTTGCCGACAATAAATTCACTCCTGGCCTTTGACGGTGTCATTAATTTATTTATTGTACTACCGCCTAACCACCAACAAATTTCTTCGATCTATCGTCTCGAGCATTTTCTTTCAAAATAAGAAGAAAAATTATGCAGTTCTCATCTCTATAGATAATTTAATATCCATAAAATTTATTTACTTATAAAATAATTAATATTTCCAAATATTGATATGCTAAGGCCCCGTTTGAATACACAGATAAGATGAGATGAGATGAAATATTTTGAATAATAGTTGAATAAAATATTAATAGAATATATTTTTTAGTATTATTTTTATGTTTAAATTTGAAAAAGTTGAATTATTTATTATATTTTTATATGGAGATTTGAAAAAATTGTAATGATTGAGATGAGATGAGATAGTGATTTTGTGTAAACAAACAGAACTTAAGTCTTTTATATTAATAATGCATTTAATATATCAGTAAATAAAAAAATAAGTTTTTATTTTTAAATACACTCAGATGAAAATATCTCATCCGTATTGACCAAGTAACGATTGTCGTCTTGCCATGATTATTGCTTAAGACTCAGGTGAAGAATTTTGATTTTGGTTCAGATATCAATTACTCCCTAATGGATTAGGTCCAAACGCACTTTGTACCCTGGTCCGTCCTCAGCACAACTGGACTAATAAACGTAATTTAAAAAAAAAAAAAAAATATAGTTTTCATAAATTCTATGTCCAAATTAAATATTTTAAAATTTAAATCTTCTATGATAAACGTGTCTCTTTTGTATCGAATTGGAAATTATTATTATTATTTTTAAATGTTTTTTATATAAAAGAGAGTATTAATCCGTTTTTAGTATATAATAAATATAGTAATACACTACGTTAGTTTGGCGAAACGGTGGTTTTTACCAACTTAGTCACACTGGAACATTTAACACAGATCAATGGTTTGGAACATCATCCTCTCTAACGTCTCTCTCTGGGACTGGTAGCCCAACCCGTCTTTCACCTTTTCCGACGCTTCTTTCTGTTTTCCACTGATTCATACAATACTAACACGCCCATCCCCCCAAGTCTCTCTCTCTCTCTCTCTCTCTCTTCAAATTCCTTTCAGATCTGGTTCCGGAGCGCCATAATCCGCGGTTCCCGTGAAATGCTTGTCGATTGTCTGCTTGTCTGCTCCAAATCCCCGTGAATTTCGCTTGAACCGAGGCTCCCTTTGGTTTTTGTTTCGAAAATGGTGATCGTTGGTCCGATAACTCCTGGACAGGTACGACGCGTTTTGAGGTTCTTGTTTGATTTCGGATCTTGCTCTGGTTTTTTGAGTGCTTGAGCGGTAGCTACTGAGCATTGCTTTTTGATACTGTAGATAATATGCTGAACATATTGTAGAATCATGCTTGTGATTGTAACTCTGTTTGTTCTTTCAATGTTATAATGAAGGCATCTTTCATCAAAAAAGAAAAATAGCAATGGCTTTGAAGCTATTACTGGTAACAGTGGTTTATGCTGTGTCGTTTATTGATTTCAGGTGTCGTTTTTGCTTGGAATCATACCTGTAATTGCAGCTTGGATATATTCTGAGTTCTTGGAATACAGGAAAAGTTCAGTAGATGCCAAACTGTGAGTTGGATGATTCTTTTGATTGTAGGAATCTTGTTGTTCATGATTACAGTCAATATGCAGCATACATTTTCTATGCAGAAAGTTTTAAAGTTCTTTTTATAAGTGTGATGTTGAACTTCTTGAAGTCGTAAGACTTATTGTGTGGTATATTGATCGTGTACGTAATGCACGTGTTCATCCTACTCTGCTCTCTTGCCTTATGCTCATATGTTCTGCGAAATATATGTGTGTGTCTATATATATATATCCAACTCTTGTCGGAGCTTTTTGTATCTTATTAAGAATGAAAGATATGAAAGATCAAATTGTTAGAATTAAGGTAAAGAGTCATTAGACAACGATTTTTTCTGGTGTATGATGTTTTCTTTTGTTTAAAGAGAGGATAAATATTTACCATATTAATAAAATTTGATATATTCTGTCTAGTAGTAGGCTCTCAGATGTGAATTTGGCCGAATTGGGGAATGGCACAGTTAAGGAAGATGACAGAGCTGTTCTGTTAGAGGGGGGAGGTCTCCAATCAGCCTCTCCTAAATCTCGAAGTTCGCCTGCTACATCTCCAATTTTCAGGTTTCTAAAGATGGTCTTGGATTCTTTTGAGTATTCAACTTATTATCAATCAATGTTTGCTTAAGCATATAAGCTTATATGCATCGTTTTATGATACCCTTTTAGGTTCTTCTTGATGGATGAGCCTTTCTTAATTGAAAATCGATTGATACTTCGAGCCATGTGAGTGAGTTACTCCCTTGACAGCAATTTAGAAATACTTTCTTTGAGTGGGTCGAATCTTGACTTTCTCTCGATCTTCTATCTTTTTCTTTCTTACAGATCTGAATTTGGTCTTCTTATGATGTATTTTTACTTGTGCGACCGTACGGATTTCTTTGACTCAGCAACAAAGGTTCTGTTCATGACTTCATTATGTTGCTTTATATATTTCATTCCTTATTTAGGGGTTCATTAGCGTTTAGTGAAGTATGTGGCTCAAGAAACATTTAATCATAGTAAGGGCTACTGCAATCACATATCAACCAAAATAATGTTGACTATTTTATGAAATTATTTGGGAAGTTTTGATGTTTGTTTCAATTAATAATGAACTCTCGTATAGTACATCCACAACCAAAAGCGAAAACCTACATATTTGACTTTTGAAAAGTTTATTGAAAGGACTCATCTATGTTGAGTATTTATCTCTGAGTTATATCTTTTTTGGCTGCTGATGGAGTTTTTCTTCTTGACTATCATCTGTTTGTGCAGAGTTACAATCGGGATCTCTTCATATTTCTCTACTTCCTTCTCATCATAGTTTCGGCGATAACTTCTTTCAAGATACACCATGATAAGTCACCATTTTCGGGGAAATCCATACTGTATTTAAATAGGCATCAAACTGAAGAGTGGAAAGGTTGGATGCAGGTTAGTCGGCTCTTTCAAATGATGTACCTATTTGCTGAAACGTTCTCTCTCTCAAAATATACTCATTTAAAGGGTAAAAGATCTGATCTTGCAAGACTTCTTGGCCTGCTGATTTGGGCATCTCCTACATAAAATCATTTAGCAAATGGTGCAATAAACAGTGAAGCACACATACTGTCAAAGTCCATAACATAAACAATACATATGGACTTAAGTGCATTAAACTCTTTATATTGTTCTGTTTAGGCTTCATGCAATTGTATGTTCTAATTGCTGCCTCGTTATTGGTGGTCCAAATTTTCTCTTCTATCTTGCAGGTGCTTTTTCTGATGTACCATTACTTCGCGGCAACAGAAATCTATAATGCCATCCGAGTTTTCATTGCTGCATATGTGTGGATGACTGGATTTGGGAACTTTTCATATTATTATGTCCGCAAAGATTTCAGCCTTGCAAGATTTGCACAGGTTTGCAGTCCCTCAAAAGCCAAAGGTTGCTTCTCTGAGCTTTCATACAAATTAATTTGCTTTCAATTGTAATAACCTTCTTTTTTTTTTTTTTGAGCAGATGATGTGGAGGCTTAATTTCTTGGTATTTTTCATCTGCATTGTCCTTAACAACAGTTACATGCTATACTACATTTGCCCCATGCACACCCTTTTCACTCTCATGGTTTATGGAGCGCTTGTTATTCTGAACCAATACAATGAGATTGGGTCGGTCATTGCTTTAAAAATCATGGCTTGCTTCTTGCTAGTTATCCTAATATGGGAAGTGCCTGGAGTGTTTGAATTGGTTTGGAGCCCATTGACATTTCTTCTTGGTAAGTAACTGGCCAGAGCTTGAGATTCATATTACCTGCAAGAACTATGCACTAACCCAGAGTCCTAAATCATTGCAGGTTACACTGACCCAAACCCCACAAAATCTCAGCTGCCCCGCTTGCATGAGTGGCATTTTCGTTCAGGCCTTGATCGCTACATATGGATAATTGGGATGATATATGCTTATTATCATCCAACAGTGAGTTCTAATGCAATCTTGTGCAACTTTCTTATTTATTTCCCTTCCCTCCCCTCCTCCAATAGAGAATTTACAATTTCCTTTCGTTTTTAACAAAATGAGCTTTAAATAGTTGTCATGTTTTGCCTTTCTTTTGAGTTAATGACTACTAATTTGACATGAATTATTATAGGTTGAAAGGTGGATGGAGAAGCTGGAAGAAACAGAAGCAAAGCGCAGAATATCAATAAAAACAGCTGTTGCTCTGATATCTTTAACGGTATTATAATTTGGTATTAACAAAAATCATACATCAAGTGTTTGACTTTCATTTACCAGTCTGGATTTCTAGGCAGGATATCTCTGGTTCGAGTATATCTACAAGCTAGACAAGATTGCTTACAACAAATACCATCCATATACCTCATGGATTCCAATAACGTATGCATATGTTAGTTCAATATGTTGTCAGTTTATAATATTCAAAACATTTTGCTAGTTTGAGACGTATCATTTCGTTCTTCTTGATCAGGGTGTACATATGTTTGCGGAATGTCACCCAGCATTTTCGTAGCTACAGTTTGACACTTTTTGCGTAAGTGATCTTTATTTTAACCCATAAGTTGTTGATCAGCTCTAGTATAGAAGTCCTATCACTTGCTGCCATTTCTGCAAGTCTAAAGAGATCCTACCAGTTTTTCCATTCATTTTGAATTCATTTATCTCTGACTAATATTTGTGATATCTTGTCTTTGGTTTTCCAGATGGCTTGGGAAGGTAACTCTAGAGACCTACATCTCACAAATACATATCTGGTTAAGGTATGCCAAAGCTCATAACAGTGAATGCCTATTTTTAAGCTTTGATCAGTATAAAAGGATAGCTGCTGTTGTTATTATCAGATAATGGTTAATGCATACTTTCAAACTATTAGGTGCTAGCCTACAGCAGATATGAATGTCAGAAGTTCATGCTTCTCACTTTAATTTCTGAATTTGAAAGAAAGAATAAATCATCTTGGTGAAGCTTTATTTTATATGTCTGCCATATGATGAAACTGTAGTACATCTGACATGTTTATATGTATGTGAATAAGTACAAATTGCGCAGACAATTATCACACCAGTATAGAACACTATCAAACAATGATTCCCATTGAACTTGCAGGTCCGGTGTTCCAGATGGTCAGCCAAAATTGTTGCTTTCTCTGATCCCAAACTATCCAATGTTGAATTTTATGCTCACTACTTCCATATACGTTGCCGTAAGTAAAAGATGTTATAACTTTGAGATCATGAAAATATCTGGTACAACTGATGCTGCAACTTTTTACTTTCTTGCAGATTTCTTACAGACTCTTTGAACTGACAAATACGTTGAAAACGGCGTTTGTGCCCAGTAAAGACAGCAAGCGCCTTGTCCACAACATGGTTACAGCAGTAGCAGTCTCAAGTGTTTTATACTTTTTGTCTTTTGTATTCCTGAAAGTCCCTCAGTTTTTGGTAAGACTTGCTCCTCTTTTTATTCAAGAAATTACTTCCGTCTCGGTTTGATATCCTTTTCATGCCCGTCTGCTGTCCGCCACTCTATTAATTAGGTGGACAGCAGTCACTGCCGACAAAAAAATAGAACCCCCATGATTTGAGCCAGCATAAATGGGCTTGTGCTTGTGCTTGTGCTTGTCTTCATTCTAGTAGTCAAAGATCAAGTGCATCACCATTTCTGGTGGGCTAGTGCCTCCAGCTGAATTACCTGGAGTATACTTTATGCTCATATATTCAGTTTGAACCCTGTGATTAGTGTTTATCAGTTCTAGTTTCATTTATGATTTTGCTGATATTAATTGACAGGTTTGAGCATTCGAATACGTAAATATAATACAGAAAGCAATTGGCTTCTGTAGAAGTTCTCCGAGCAGAAGAGTACCGTTCTGCTGCCAAAGTTTTTGTTTCTGTTGCCAAAAAACCAATTGGAATATGGAATCTTCTGCTGCTTGGCACGAGGGAAAAGCAGATTTATTGGACATATTTTGTATTGTAGAAGTTGGGTAATGGATAGATATAAACTCCAAAGAAAGGGTTGTGTTTTTTCATTGCCTTAATTGTTACAGCTATAGTAAAATGATAAGAAGCACAATTTAAGTTTATAAATTCGGATCCGTATCCGATAGATTAATTGTACCTGAGATCGTTTGATAGTCAGGTAATTCTATGTCTGTTCCTAAGACAGTAATCGAATCGAAGTACCAAATTTCCTTTTGGTGGGTTGGCAACATGGATTCACCAATTACTGCAGCCATGTAGTCATTGATACAAAAGAATGAAATAAAGGTAGTATTAATATTAAGAGAAATCTATTTAGAAGCTTGCATTTTCCACGTAATTGAAGTGGGTTCCACAATATTAAAAAAATATTAATGTCTCTAATACTACCTTACGGAAACTTACACACAAGATCAGGATCCTCACTGATCAAAACGATTGTTTTTTTGAGGATCATAAATGTAGAAATTAAAGGAATGAGTTGGAGAAGTTGCAGATAGAACTAGGTTCCTGTTGTATCGAAATTAAAATCTAAATCGTTTTCAGTAGTGTTGTCATTCTTGATATGCAACGGGAGTGTTGTCAATTTGAAGAAACGGCAAGTTTAGAAGTAACCGCTCTCACATTGATGGTTCCCGCTCTTATTAATTCTCTGCTTTCCTACCTGGTCCAATCCCTTTGAACTTGTCTCCAACTAAGACTTTTCGTTTGGTTTCCGTCGCGAAGATGCTGATCGGTGGTACCATAACTCTTGGGCAGTTACGCGTTTGTTTTGCACTTTTCTGTGCTTTCAGATATTGCTCTCGTATTCGATTGCTCGAGTGGTCGTTGATGATAAAATTCTTCATGTCGTACATCGTTATGGTGACGTTATGGATTTCACTTTTGGTCCTGCGTTCTTAGGCTGTGTTTGTTTCGGATGGAAAATGCTTTCAGCTTATGTTGCTTCTTTATCATGCGTATCTTGGTTGTTTTTACTAATTTCAGGTGGCGGTTTTGCTCGGAATCATACCCATATTTGCGGCTTGGATCTATTCCGAGTTGTTGAAATACAAAAAGTATTTAGTCTCTGCCAATGCGTGAGTTGGAAAATCTTTTTTCATGTTGGAGACATGGGAATGTGTGGTGTATGTGTGTGTATGCCATTTATGGTTCCAAGAAATTCAAACACCAAACTTATAAAATAGCTTAAAAACGTTCCTGCATGGCAAATTGTGTAATGCACATTGTTGTTCAAAGTTTGGGCTTGCTTTATTGGCTCATGCTCATATATCTTGCAAATCTTAATTGCAATATTGTCTTTTGTTGACAAGGGAAGAAAAAGGAAAGAAGAATTAAGGTTTTTCTTTCCGTTTCTTTTATTAAATCTGTGTTCACTGAAGTTTTTCTTTCTACTAGCAGGCAATTGGACGTGAATTTGGCTGAAGCAGGGAACCGCACATTAAGGAAGATAACAAAGCTGATTTATTAGAAGGGGGAGGTATCCAGTCAGCCTGTTCTAAATATCAAAGTCCAACTAGATCTCCTATTGTCAGGTTTAAAGACTGTCCTGCATTAGTTAATTTTCAACTAATCAATTTGTGCTTGCTTAAGCATATAATGTCACATGCCTCACTTTGTGATTCCTTTCAGGTTCCTCTCCATGGATGGATCTTTCTTGATTGAGAACCAATTGACGCTTAGAGCTATATGAGTGCACCACTTTCTTGATTGAAATTGAGAAATAGATTCTTCCAGTGGATAATCGTGGCATATTTCTTTCTTCCATTTTCTGTTGCAGGTCTGAATTTGGTCTTCTTATGGGATATTTTTACTTGTGTGACCGTACGGATTTCTTTGACTCGGCAACAAAGGTGCTTTTATCATGTTATATGCATACCTTAAGGCTTGTATAGGGGTATCACATGTGGTTAACACTATATTCAGCCATAATAGCATTTTTCAATATTTGTATGCACACTTCAATCACTTTTGGTTTCCTCATACAGTAAAAGAACCTTCGTCATCTGCATTACATTTAAAATTCAATCGTTCAGGATATTATTTTCACAAAACTAATTGGAACTTTCAAGTATTTTCTTTTTTTATTTATAACAAACTCTTATACAACATATTTTTAACCAAAAGTTCAAATTTGCATATTTTACTTCTGAAAAGTTCATTAAATTGTGGACTGGATGTTTGATAAATGGATTGCATCTATATTAATTATCTTTGAACTATAAATTTTTTGGTTGTTGATGGATTTCCTTCTTGATTGTCATCTGTACTTGCAGAGCTACAGCCGGGATCTCTTCTTGTTTCTCTACTTCCTTCTCATCATAGCTTGGGGAATACCTTCTTTCAAGATACATCATGAAAAGTCACCATTCACAGGGAAATCCATACTTTTATTTAAACAGGCATCAAACAGAAGAGTGGAAAGGTTGGATGCAGGTCCGTCGGCTCTTTCACATGAGGTATATATTTATTAATAGTTATTTCTTAAGATATTGAACTTTATAAATGTGAAAGCTTTGACCATGCAAAACGTAAAAGGGTATTCTTGGCTTGGTTTGGCCTCAGGTTTAACAATAAAGAATTAAGCAACTGCTGCAAAATGCAGTGAGACTCGATTCCATCATCACAGATTCACAGTCCATCTTGGTGTTTCCAATATTAACAGTACCTACACGCTTTGCATCAAGCTGTTTAGGCTCCATGTTATTGTATAATTGTATGTCTTATTGCCACACTATTAGTCTATTACTGGCGGTCTTACTTTTCTAATCTATCTCACAGGCACTTTTTCTGATGTATCATTACTTCGCTGCAACAGAAATCTATAATTATATCCGAGTATGCCTGGCTGCATATGTGTGGATGACTGGATTTGGGAACTTTTCATATTATTATGTCCATAAAGATCTCAGCCTTGCAAGATTTCCACAGGTTTGCAGTCCCCTAAAAAAAAGATTGCTTCTATGAGCTCTCACAAACTTATTTGCTTCTAATTGTAATATCTTTTTTTTTTTTTTCGGGGCAGATGGTGTGGAGGCTTAATTTCTTGGTATTATTTTCTTGTATAGTCCTAAACAACAGTTACATGGTATACTACATTTGCCCCATGCACACCCTTTTCACTCTCATGATATATGGGGGTTTTCTGAACGAGTACAATGAGATTGGGCTGGTAATCGCTGTGAAAATCTTTTCTTGCTTCTTGCTAATTATCGTAGTATGAGAAGTACCTGGAGTATTTGATTTGGTTTGGAGCCCACTTACAATCCTTCTTGGTTCGTAACTAGTTATACTTCATATTTCCCTACAACAACATTGCAGGTAATACTGAAAAAGTCCTTAAATCATTCCAGGTTACACTGCCCCAAATCCTTCTAGTTCACATCTGCCTCATATGCATGAGTGGCATTTCCGTTCTGGACTTGATCGCTACATATGGATAATCGGGATGATATATGCGTATTATCATCCAACTGTAAGTTCTAAATCAATCTTGTGCAAGTTTTTTATTTTAGCCCTCCCCCTCCAAAAAAAAAATCCGTTACATTTTTTTTTTATGATTAATTCTTCAGGTTGAAAGGTGGTTGGAGAAGCTGGAAGAGATGGAAGCAAAGCGCAGAATATCAATAAAAACAACTCTTGCACTGATATCTCTAGCGGTATTGTAGCTTTCTTTTTTTGTCTTTCTTTTTGGGCTAACAAAAGCCTGTTTTCTGAGAGCTCTAATAGTATTATAAGTTTTTTGTTAGCAAAATCCTGTTTTTTGAGTGTTCATCTCTCATGCAAACAGTTCCTCTGGATTTCTAGGTGGGATATGCGTGGTTCATGTCTATTTACAAGCTAGACAAGATTAGTTACAACAAATACCATCCATATACCTCGTGGATTCCGATAACGTATGCTCAACTCAAATACGTTGCCATTTTGCAGTATTACAGTACGGTTTGCAAGTTAGCGATGCCGCATCTCATTCTTCTTTACCAGGGCCTACATATGCTTGAGGAATGTCACCCAACATGTACGTAGCTGCAGTTTGACATTTTTTGCGTAAGTGGCATATATAATCCATCTGTTGTTGATTTATTCTAAGTTTCTAACATTGAAGCCTTATCATGCAGCCCCCATTTTGGGTCACTTCGAAGAGATCCTTCTAGTTTTTCCTCTCATTATAAGTGGATTTATTTGTGATGTTTTGTCTTTGGTTTGCCAGATGCATCGGAAAGATTACTCTAGAGACCTACATCGCACAAATCCATATCTGGTTGAGGTATAGTGAAGTTCAAAACTGTGAATGCTTCCTATTTTTTTCGAAGGTTTTAATTTTAAAAGGTTTTGTCGGTATTAAAGGATAGCTTCAAGAGATCCTGCTAGCTTTTCCTGTGTAAGGAAACTTTTACACGTACACATCATCATGAAAATTTTCACGGACATTCATCGATTCACCTATATATGGAATAGTATCTTACAATGATTCCCAGTGAATTTACAGATCAGGTGTTCCAGATGCTCAGCCAAGATTGTTGCTTTCTGTAATCCCCGATTACCCATTATTAAACTTCATGCTCACTACTTCCATATACATCGCAGTAAGCAAATGATTTTATACTTTGAAATCTTGCAAATAACTGGTATAATTAACGCTCCATTTTTTTTGAGTTCCTGCAGATTTCTTAGAGACTCTTTGAACTGTCGAATACATTAAAAAATGCATTTGTGCCCAGTAAAGACAACAAGCGCATTATCTACAACATGGTTGCAGCATTAGCAGTCTCAAGTATTTTATGCTCCTTGTCTTTGGTATTCCTAAAAAATCCCTTCAATATTGGTAAGACTCGCTTTTTTGATCAAGTAGTTCGACTTTTGAGTCAGTTTTGTCAACATTATGAGTTATCTTCAGCATATAGTCAGAACAACTCTCAATTTTAGGATTTGGAGTTGGAATGGCCCTGTTTATATGCCAGACCTTTACAGTCAAGATAAGGCGAAGTGCAAATAAATGAGTTCTATAAGATTGAATTAAATCAACTCACATAACAATTACATCTCACAAGTCGCAGGATTGAGCATTCAAATATAAGCATGGTACAGAAGACTGCTGGCTTATGTAAATTCTCAGAAGTCATAAGAGTAATATTTGCCTGCAAGGGTTTTCATCTCCATAACAGAAATAAATCTGTTCAGAAATGGATTCTTCTGCAGCTTTTCATGGCTATAAGAAATGGATTTTAGAAAATACTGTGTTGAGAAAGTTGGGTGATAATTATTTGGCTTTGTTAATTGACGTTACACTTAATTATTAATAATAATGTGTGATGCACGGAGAAATCTATAAGTTCATAATCCAATTGTCATGTCAAAACTCAAAAAACACCGGAGGTTCTGAATTTTTTTCCCTATTCTGCAAAAATGTTAATGGTGCAACTCATTTTCATAGAAGGTTTCACACAATTTCCTGGTCATCAGATTCCATCCCACAGTCAATTACTACCAATACATCTCCCTCTAGCCAAATGGTAATTCTGGAAATTTATGAAGGCAACAGGAAGGAATGTAGAGTAAAGTAAATCACATGATAGTTTAAAAGCTTATACAAAATAATTAAAGCTATTTCCGAACCTCAGGATAATGTAAATGCATCACAGTGAGCAGCATCGCAGGCCTCAGCAGCAACACCACAGCTTCACTTCCATTTGATTTGAGATACGGCAACAAATCAATCAGAATATGTGCACGATGTCATAGGCAAATCTTCTTATGTCAAGGAAAGTAGGCAGATATGAAATCAACTTTCTACTGGAAAAATGATTATGTAACAAGAATTACATGATTTGGACTTAGACGTGTTTCAGTAAGGAATCAGCCTTTAGCACCATGGCCCTGCCTTCATGATCAAGGTGCGGCCATAAAAGAAAAAGGTTTTTCAGATAATTATGTAAAAGAGTCTTATTTGCAAGTCTGGAACACGTTAGACACCCATCACACTACCACTGACATGGCAAGATTTGATTTGCGGGAAAATCTCTTTCCAAATATAATTTTTCTTGCATAAAATGTCAAATGGCATGAGCTGGGTGCTCACAAGAAAGACTTGATCATTATACCCTTTGGCACCACGGGCTTGAGCCGAACATAATTATTTGATGTTAAAATCAGGTAGTCTGAGAGAAAAAGAAAGTATACAAAAGTATTCGATGATCTATTTTATAGTCTCAACATCTTTATCATGAAATGGAATAACAATCCTAATCGTTCACATAGGGAAAGGATACGTCCAGAATAGCACGAATGACTGCCAAAGAAAAGAAAAGGTAAAAAATGTCAATAAGATAATTAGATTGCAATGTTGACAAGTTAAGCATGAATAAATCAGATAGATAAAACATAAATTGAATAGAATATGTCCAAATTCTTTGCTAGTGACAGCCCAGACAAGTCATTCTTCCCTCAGCAAAGCATTTGTTAAAAAATTTTCACTAAAAAATCTGTAGAGCTCCAAGTATATAATTATCATAAGCATTTTTTTTAACAATCCCAAGCACTGAAAAAAAAAAGCATTTTCCTTCAATCAGAAAAATCAATTTTCTATGATTCAAATGGATCGGCCGGTTACTACCAACCCCCATGCCATGGAAACAAAAGAGCTCTTTCTGACAAGCTAAAACTCAAAGGCATAATTCAAGCCAGATGTTTTTACCCCAACAGATTAACTTGTAACCAACTCCAGTAACTACCACCAGGTTGTCACTCACTTGAAGTTGCAAAGATGAAAGGAAATAAACAATGGAGAATCCATTAAATAAAAGAAGGCCCGCAAGATTATATGCTTAGAGGAGGCTATGAGAGACTCAACACACATTTAAAGATGTTCACAAATTGTTACCCCATGCAAACAGGTCAGAAAATTTATACCAGAGAGAGAGAGAGAGAGAGAGAGAGAGAGAGAGATACCATGAGCCCACCAAAAAACCCATCAAGTACAACCCGGTTCCAGCTATCGAAGTATGAATGAATTGAAAACCCTGCCTTCGCTATTAATCCAACTGAAGTGATTGCCATGACTAGGAAATAAAAGATAAACCCAGTCAAGCCTGTGAATCCCGATATTCCAGCAATGACCCCGCCAATAATAGACAAAAAAGTCCGGCTGCAAAAAGAAAAAAGGTTTAGGTTCTACATACAACCATTATACTTCACAATTATTCTTCCTTCACATTTTGTTGCATTTTACAGCCTCCCACAGCTCCAAATCCAGAAAATGTTCAAGTATATTAACATCTCTTTAATCATTCAGGGCTGTCATCAATTCTGTATGTTGATATACACCAAAATTCATTTGCGAAATCATTGGATATCGCAGGAATCCACTAAAGGTTCTATAAGACAAGTACAGCATGATGAAAGCCTCCAGAATTTTTGATGATTTAGTTGACTTAGAAATACCAAATAATGCAAAGTATCTCTCTTTCCCTCACAAATACATATGGTATATACCCACCGAAATACACACACCCTTGTAATATATGGGGTCAGAAGGAGTGGTGCCTGGTATCCTCTATACAGTTATCTGATATTTAAAGCAGTTGTCAATTAGACTGGCTCCATGTGTTAATAGGTTGTCAAAACAAACCTGTAATATATAGTTTTCATGTTACTTTGCAGATTCTCAGCATTGAAGTTTGGAATGTCATTCGTGGGATCACTTGATTTCTTCTCAGCCACACTAGAATCATTATGTCCCACCATACCTTCTACTTTGTAGTATGATACTAGATTTCTGACAAAAGAAAGACAAATAAATGAGCTATTGTGATTATAATTGAAATGTCAACAAGTTTTGTGGCTTCTTAATACAGCACTCGAGTAACTAATAAATAGTCTATGAGGCAATCAACCAAATAACTCAAAACGTTATGGTCAAGAAGTATCAACTTTTCATAAAACAGATATTAATGCATTTAGGTTGTATCATGTTTTGTTCATGTACTGAATAACAAGAAAACCATGTTGGTTTAATATCATTTTGGGGAAGTTAGAATCCAGGTCCTTTTACTTTTAATTAGTGAGAGCATTAACCGGCTAAACACAAGTTCTGCATATAGAGTGTGATCCATCACGCCAATGGTATTAGATTTCAACACCACTGACAAGTATGAAATGCAATTTCTCCAGGGGGTGATGAAGAAAGAACCCATCTTCAATTAGCCCTGTTGTACGCTAGAAGAAAAAAATTGCCCCGCTAGGCTGACCCCCTTCCCATTTCCTCACCTGAATGTTACAATCCCACCAAAATTCCCACTCTATATCCTCTAAAAATATCATAATTAATCCAGTCGAACGAAAATTGATCCAAAAAGCAACACTTAGTATCCAAACCATCATATTACTTAGCCTTATGAAGTACTTCTTTCAGACAGATATCTCAAGAACGAAACAA
>QEOT01001333.1:197232-276309 GCA_003123785.1 Pterocarya stenoptera
GGGGGGGGGGGGGAACATATGTATACATACCTTTTGAGAAGTATTTTGGAACCTACTGAATAAGTTCAGCAACTCCTCCCTTCTTAATTCATCATCATATGCTTTTCGCTTCAGAGTATCTAGTAGAACCTAAAAATATCATAAATACAACAATATATTCAGACAGGAATGAAAAAAGAGCATAAAAAATTTGGGACAATTGAAACCAAAAGATTTACCTCATATGCATTTTGAAGTTTCTTAAAAGCTTCTGCGGCCTTTTCATTCCCCATGTTCTTATCGGGATGGACCAACATTGCCTGGAGCCAATTAAAAAACTGAGTCAGTAAAAGACTACTCTCCTTATCTTCTTTACATTTAATGAGAAGATGTTAAGAAACAGCACAAAAATAAACCAATATCTTTAAAGTCGCAAGATACATTTTTGAATATCAGCATACAAGGCTGATAATGCTAACTTCAAAGGGAATAACATAAAAAAATAAGTATAGCCAATTATAACAAACAGAGAATGCCAGTTACCTTTTTCCTATATTCCCGTTTGAGTAGAGAAACATCTATGTCCTCATACCGGGACAAGCCCAACACGGAGTAGTGATCGGTGCAGTTTAACAAGCGAACCACTTCTTCTTCAGAAGTTATCTCAGAATCAGCCCCACTGGTTGACGGAACTCCAGGACTCCGATCAGCTGATAACACTGGGTCAATTTCAGAAGTCGAAGCATGTTCCGTTTCACTATTAAAGAACCCCGGTTGACCTTGCATTCCAGCTGCTTGTTCTGAGAACCTATTGGGTCTTCTATGCTTATTCATATTATTCTTCAGGAAGTATATCAGAACATCACTCGAAATAAAAGAAAAATTCAAACCGATAAGCAAACCAAGCCATCCAACGTATGCCCAAGCACAATATACGGAGTACGTCGTGGTAATTAGTAGCGCAACGCGTTCGTGGCTCAACATGAATGCCAACCCTGAGCTTTAAACAATGTCAAACCCCAGAGAACTAACAAATATACAGATAAATTAGAATGGTAAGACAAGATAATCACCTCCAAAGAAGATGACAAGCGCTGTTGTCCAAAAGCTTCCATAAAACCACAAGAAAGCAGTTCCAGTAATGGCAACAGTCAAAATTGCTAGAGTGAACCCGACAAAAACACCAATAAGTGCAGCTAAGGTCTGATTGATCATGACACATAATGAGAACATAAGAATATGAAAAGTACAATAGCTAAGGTAAGGAGATGAAAATACAACCAGAAAAGCACTTGATGCAAATTCCTCAGAAGTGAGAACTGTGAGAGAGCATTTTACAAGAGATAAAGCAGGTAACCATGACAACCATTTTGAAAAAGTGCGTAGAGATAAGTACTTACATCACTTTCTCACTGTTTTGTTATGGCAGCATGTGAAACAAGGTGAAACATGTCAGAAATCACATTTACATCATGCTATCACCTAAAGCGTCAAGACTAGAACCCAACCAAACTTTTAAGCCCTTATGGTTTATGATTAAATCCTCAATTTTACATGTTGTGAATGTACAAAATTTTTTTGATTGGCACCGAGTGTCTAGGAACAGCATCCCGACTAATCTCCGTGTGCACAGCCCTTGGCAAGGAGTTTCCTGCAAGTGCACCTTGGGTTAGAGATTGTTTGCACCCAAGGGGATTTAAACCTCAGACCTAGAGGGAGCATACACCCAAACCCAAGGTCTTTACCACTTGAGCCAACCCTTAGGGGTTGTCATGAATGTATAAAATGAAAGCTAAAGTGCAAAACCTGGATATTTTGCTTTATGTTTTGCCAGAGTTCCTGATCCCAAGACCCTAGCCTGGATTTTGAAAAGCAATTCACGTTTGAGGTTGGTCAAAACAAATAATGAGTTACATGTGGCATTTACAAAGTTCATCTCCTAATAACCAAACAAGAATAGACATGTGCCAATAGGCATAAAAAGGCTGCATAACCATGGACTGTAACTCCAGTATCACTTCAATATACAAAAATACCATCCTACTTAACAACTCACTAGGTGATCAAACCGTATCGATGGTTTCTTTAAAGCTTCTAGCCAAAAAAACAATTTCCTATGATCTCATGCTCATAACACCCATCTCACTGATAAGCTAAGAACTCATTTAAAATCAAAAGTCCAAGATAAACACATCAATCACAAGAAAAAATTCAGTGCATAAAGCCTTTGCTTCAGCATCCTATCTGAAAGATGATAAACCTGTTTAATTTCTTTGTCCTATTTGAAAGATTTAATGCCTTATGTGAATTAAACAGGTCTATCATCTTTCAAGTAGGACAACAAAACCATCATCCAGACTCCAAAATACAACCACAACACAAAAGAGAGGTGAAGTACTCATTTCAGGAATCTCCACTATTGCACATATAAACAGTAAGTACACTGAAAAACGATGAGGAAATTGAGATACCAAGGAATATCCAAAGGGTCAATAACTAATTCAATATGGAAAATCAGGTTCTCAAGAATCAGTAATCCTTCTTTTTTCTTTTTTTTTTTAAAATTTTTTTTTTTACGCTGATCTCAAAATCATAAAAATAACAAAGAGAATAAATTGCAAAGATAGGAGGAAAAAAGGACTGAAATATAGAAGTATCTTATCTTCAATTAGTTTATGAGCTGAACCCAATCATTAATGAAGCACCAAGTTTTTTGCTGGCTCAAACACAAACAGGACTTACCAAGACAATAAGAAACTTGAGCATCCCAACCATAGCAATTACTGAGAAAATGCTGAACCATATAACTGAGAAGAAGGCTGTTGTCCCCATGCGTAAGAAGGAATCAATGCCTCTAAGAAAGCATCCCAACCAAACCATTGATATAAGAAGCATTATGCTCCCAAAATGCATAAGCCATTTCAAAACGATGGGATACACTTGCTCAATCTTCGTTCTGGTATAGACACAAGCATTCAACATTTTGGTTTTGAGAGTCATAAACAATGGTCTTTGCCTGTCTAGCCATTCGCTAGCTGCCTTGAAGACTAACACCACGAATGCCCCCAAGCTTCTAAGCACTAAAATATCTGAAGACTTAACATTTTCTATCATGTTTCTAATATTCAAACCATTAGGCAAGAATGCCAGGCTACTTATTGTATATTTTCGACCTTGGTTAGTATGTAATATCCCGTTTTGTTCTTCAGCTGAAGCTCCAATATTGCCAATGCAATCTGCTAAATCACTCCCAGAAGACATTGGTTGCTCTGGACCTTGCATTGCATCCATTCCTTGCTTCTCTCCCCTCAACATATTCTCTGATTTTTGTGCACTCTTGCTTTCATCTCCTGGATAATTGGTTTCACTCACAATCTCAGCAAAATTGCTTGATTGGCTACCATTTGGGAGTTCTTCTCCAGGAAACACCTTTGCCTCTCGTGGTTTTCCCCGCCCTCTCATATTTTTCAGATTAAACCCTGAAGCTGAACCTCTTCTTTTGTGGTCTAGTGTCTGGTGGTCCACCCCATTCTTTTGTTGATTACCTTTTCGAGCCATGACGTAATAAGTCTTGTGATTTTGTTTCAAAGGGATTCAGGTTAAGTATTTTCTGATCCACAACAATGGAGCCATAGGCTAGCTAGGGCGAGAAGTACAACCTGTCAACAAACGGGCAGTTTACCAAGTTTACTAAATAGACACTGTGATACAAGAATTAAGAGCATATATGCATAATAAATCATAATAAAGGATTACCTGCATATCTAGCAATGAAAGTATGAAAACTCGTGATATGAGGGTCAGCCTTTAGTTTGTTAATACTCACCCATGGTGGAAGGCAGATCCCTCCACCCATGGGCAAAGTTCTATAATGTCTATATGAAGGTGATACTAAGCTAAGAAAAGAAATCAACATCGAATGCTAACAGAATCCTGATGAACAAGGAGAAGCCACATGGCTAATTAATTATTACCCAAAACTGATCATTTCACGCCAGAAAATTGAAAATTCATGTCAAACGAAAAAATTAATTTAGTCTTACTAACTCCTTTCTCCACGAAATCTAACACAAAACTGTACATGATTATTCATGTATATCTCCAATCTTCTAACTTGAGCTTCACAGTCCTTTCCACACCAAATTTTAGAAATAAAAACTCACAATATTCTTATCCTGAACAACAAGAAATATTGTAAGAATGTAAATTAAAAATGAAAATGAAAACCATTTGAGAACCAAACAAAAAATTTCTTTCAAGAAAACAGAAACAATAAAAGAACCCACTCCCAAATAATGAATAAAAATGTTGCACTAATGAAAAAAGGATATATAACATGGAAAATAACCTAAGAAAATACATATATAAAGAAATTGAACGATGCCCAGATGAAGAAATCTTGCAATTATTCAAAGGAAAAAGAAAGGAAGCAAATAAAGACGTACCTGAGCCGCGGCCAAGTTCAGGTGCGTTCCAAAGTGAAAATAGGCCCTAAAGAACCAGTCTTTTCTGGGCTTTTCTTGATAATCTGTGTATTGATACTGTTTATTATACTACACAATCTTTGTTCTAATTGGGCACGTCGGCTGAACAGAGAAAAACTAGGCTGTGCATATATATATATATATATAGCTGTCAGAAATCTGGGACTTTCACAGTCTCATGGCTCTGAGCAAAGGAGTTCCTCTCTTGACTCTCATCCGTGATGTTTGAATGTGGATCTGTTTGGCTGACTGCCTGTCCATATTCTGGCCACGGATTGGGAACAGCTTGCCTTGGGGCTGAGGGCTGTCCACTGATATATGACATTATTATGTATGGTAGGAAGCAGAGCTGTCCTCCTTTTTTTTTAGCAATGCTGTTTCTAAATTTTATCGTATTTAATCATATGTTGGAAATTGGAATGTCACACATTTTCATTGACTTCCATTTAAATAATTAATATAATAAATCATTTAAAATGTACCACATCAATAAATTTGACTAAAAATAATCGAATGTAAAATAAAGAATAGCACTGTTTTTGTTTTTCTAAATAAAGTGGAGATTTCACGATAGTTATTAAGTATTTACTACTCTTTAAAAAATAATCTCAAATAGCAATAAAAATATTGTTAATTTCACTTTTGTATATCTCCCTCCTATTTGAAGTGTGTGTGTGTTTTTTTTAAATCATTTATTAGTTTCTACCAATGATTTTTAAAATATTTTATTGGAGAAATCGATTAGAAAAATCAAATACACGTGAAAATAATAATAATTTTAATAATAAAGATTATACAAAAAAATTGTGGAAGCTATAGACATTTTTTATTTCCCTTTCTTTATATGTTTCTTACATATCCTATGATGCTTTGGCGATGCCTCCGTTGAATATCATAATTCATAGGTCGTGGACAGAGAGAGAAGAGGCCCTAAAAACTTTTTGCTCTACGGAATCTGTATTCTGTACCACCACCACCTCAGAGTAAGTAATAAGCATGACATTTGGTAGGTGATAATTGAGGCTTTGTGAAATGTCCTCAAATTAATGGCCAAAAACTACCCAAAGTAGGCTTTTAAGGTTGCGTTTGTTTTTTAAACTCAGTTGAGTTCAATTGAGTTCAGTCTAATTTAAAACTAAATTTAATATTTAAATATTCAACTCTTAAATTATCAAACTCATCCCAATTCAAAATATTTTTACACGTAGGATCTACAATTTTCTTCAACTTAAAACATCTTTATACGTGAGACTTATAACCTTTTTTTAATTTTTCATAAAAAGTACTAAACTCATAATTTTAACATTCAAACCAATGTTTTGAATATCTGACCAGATGCCGTACCGGTGAAGGCATTGGAACGAAATACTTTGATACTAATATCGTTTCGAAATAGTCGATATATGAATAAATTATATATAAATATATAGATTATATAAATTATAAATAGCCTAGTCTGAATTAGAGATCAAAAAATAAGTTTGTAGTTTGAAAAAATGAAAAAAATAAAATAAAATTAAGGGCCGAAATATCGGCCGGTACGAAACATATAGTGTACCTGTACCGGTCCGGTGGCCGGTACAGAAAATATAGGCCGTACCGGCCGGTACGGTGCGAAATTAAAAATACTGATTCAAACACACTTTAAACCCAATTTAGATGGGCTTCACATAACTCACTTAACTACTCAACTCACTGCTATTCATAAATAATTCAACTCAGCTGAGGTCAGCTTAATATCCAAACGTAACTCTTTGGATACATAAATCATCTCATCTCATTTTATCTCATCTCATAATTATAATTTTTTTAAAATTTTCATATAAAATATAATAAACAATTCAACTTTTTTAAATTTTAAAACAACAAATATATTAAAAAATAATATTCTAACAAAATTTTATTTAACTTATCTAAAATTATCTTATTTCATCACACTATCCTAGCCTAACTGTCAAAATTGAATGAGGTTGGTCCTTAAATTATTCATTACACGAGGAGAAAGAGATTATAAAAGAAAATGGAGTCTGTATTTTCCACGATCAAAATGCTCTACAGAAATAAATAAATTTTTAAAAAAATATAAACAATTGTCAAACTTCAAACTTGCATTTCACATATTCTTTAAATAGCCTAAGAATTGGACCAGGTTTTGACTAACAAATAACAATTATTGACTAACAAGTAACAAACTTTTTTGAAAAATCTGAAAGATCTTTTACCTAACAAAAATAGCCTAAGAATTGGACCAGGTTTTGGCATACATTACTTAACACCCACATAAATTAATTAATTGGTGGTTTTGAGATGAAATAACGTGTTTCCTGATTTAGTGGCTATAAGTGACTCTAACAAATACACATCCTGTAAGAGAACTCTCAATGACTTTTGTATTATACAAAAAATATAAATTATTTAAAGAATTGTTCTAAAAAAAAGTTTCATCCGATTATATAAAAAGAATTGTAAAATATAATTAACTACAGTAACCCACTATACGTAACAGATACTGTTCATCTTGTAAATGTTTTTTTATTATTAATATTTCATTTACTCCCTCATTTTCTTTTACTTTAATTTTTATTATGTAAGCAAATTCTTTTTATTGTTCATCATTTAAAACACATGAAAACTCTAAAAAATATCTGGGAAATATTTTTAAACCAATTTTTTCATATTTTAGTTTTATTTTTAATTTTTATTTGGCTTATATATATTTGTTTTACATGTATAGGACTAAATTATTTTATGTTGTATGTAAAAAAAATTGCAAATATAAAAAAAAAACAAATATACGGATATTGTAAAGTTATTGGGAGAAATGAAATATTTAAAAAGAATAAAAAAAGAATATTTAAATGATATAAAGAAAAAATAGATAAGCTGATATATGACATATTCTAAAAGTCAGTATGTAAAATAGAAAAGTGTGTTTTGGTGATATATTTTAAAAGATAGGATAAAGAATCCATTGTGAGTGCTCTAAAGTCAACAAACAAGCTCCATTAGATGCAATTTGAACCACTTGCATCCTGCCAATGTAAACTTCTGCTGGTACAATGTTGATTGTTGAAAGTGGAGAAGAGAAGAATACTAGTATGCTAGTTTTCTTTTGGTCCAAAACTAATGTCTCCATGGTCAATTCACAATAAGGCCAATAAGTAACTAGACCTCACACATTTTCTACAATCAACATCGTCGAATAAAGCGAATATCTCATTTGAGAGCATCCCAGAACACTTTCAATCTCCCAATGTTGGATAGGAATAGCAACATCAACAATTTTTACAAGTTTCTTATTTGTGAGAAATAAACCTATCTGGCTAAAAGTAAACATTTTTCCAGTTTGATCAGGCAGCACAGCTGCAAAAGAGATGACATTACATACACTTGCTTTATGCAAAAGAGATCAAACACAAAATCATCTTCAAGTTACCAATGAGAGAATCAAAGCCTTGAGATGTGAACTTAGGATCTTGATGTTTCATGAAAGCCATGAGAAACAGACTAAATAAACATTGAGCCCTAGCAGCATTGAACTATACATGGGAACGTGATGGAGTAATAGCTTATCAAGTGAAGGTGAACTGAGATTGCTTTGAGTAATTTGAGCAAGGAACATTACTTACGAAAACGAGCCAGGAATATATGCACAACGAGAGGTAATGATCAACTTTCACAAAGAGCATCTTTTATTTCTCTTTCAAGCTGAGCAACAAAGAAACTTTGATTCATAAATCCAAGAAGAAAACTGCCTCACTGTCATTCGTTGCAAAAGTGAGGAGATCCAAGCCAAAGCCACCAGCTAAAACTGAAAAGCTTACGGTGAATAAGTCATATCAACCAATTATGACAAATAAAATTGGCCAATTAGTGCTTGCAATAAGAATTTCATGAACAGAAGTTCAGCAGATGTAGTCCACACCTTAGTGACAAGAGAATATTGTGCTTCGAAATGCATGTGCCGAGAACCACAATGGGAGTGAAGAGCTGTTATTCACAGAATACATCACTTTCCACACTCGTTTCTTCCGCTGATAAACCAATACCTGCTTATGAGTTGCTAGGAAAACATATTCACCAGTCTGACTTATCGGGAAAATGCCAGGCACAAGTCCTCTGACACATCTAAGACTCACCCTATCCACCAAGTGCCATTCTTCCCTCTCATAGTCTTTCAATACCCAAATATTCAACCAAGCATCTGATATCTGAATCACGGACAAGCAACCATCGGATTCCAACAAATAAATTCTATTCCCAGACCCATAGCTCACTTCACCAGGCAATGACATCTTCCTCCATATGTCACAATGCAAATCAAGCACAAGAATACACGAGCTACCCGTCAACCAATGCAAAGAGCCGTTAACAAACACGACTTGATTCCGTTTCATATGTGTAAAATGGTCATCTTGAAAAGACACAAACTTCCTCCATCTGTTCAACTCTGAATCAAAAACCAAACATATAAAAGTTCCATCCGACCTATGACCAAAAGAGCGGTGATAACCTGCTAACACAACATTAAACTTCTGACTCGAGGAACAACATGCCAAACCAACCAGAGTTGCCTCACCATCAGGGTAAAACCTTGTCACTGGCCTCTCTCTGCTCCTAGGAAGCAACCTAAACTCCCTAGTCATTGGATTGCAGACATAGTATACACCCTTATCAGGAATACTAGAGCAACACAACAAGCCATTACAAGAGGCTCTAACCTTGACTCTATCTTTCAAGAAATCCAACGAAAATTCAGAAACACCACTGAGATTATCAACACAAATCAAACGAGATTTCGATTCCGATGCCCCTGAAACCTCAACCAATACCATCAAGTTCTTAACAGACAAATCATTATAGAGCTGAACAAAATACTTGTCCGCAGACAATCTGTACCAAAGTTTACACACGGTTTTACACATAAACAAGGACTTCACAGGCAGTCTTGCAAGAATTTGAAGAATAACTTCGTCCGGGAAAAACCCATCTCCTCGAGAATTCATAATTCTTCTCTAAGATACAAGTAGAACTTGAGGATACCCAAATGTGAAGATCGATAGAGAGGTCCAAGATTTGCTTACCAGATAAAAATTACGTGATGGGTATTCGGTGAAATCTCAATTGATGCCGAGAATCCAAGTGGGGCTTTCACTTTCGTCCTTTCGGTTCGACATTTTCCTTCTGCTCTTGTTTGACAATTTTAACATATACCAATTAATCGACCAATGAAATGGGTCTGAGACGTAGGGGTTTTGAGAAACCGGCTTTTATTGGTAAGGGAATCTGAGAGATTATAAGAATTACGCAAAAACAAATTAAGAAAGCGAGAGAATCAGAAAAGAATTCGAGAACCGGAAGGAGAATATGCCAGCGAGTGAAATTATGACAGACGAAAGAGATTATCGGATTTAGGATAATGATAGTCTTACCTTCTTGTTATCTTGGAGTCTATTTGAAATTTTTATTTTTTTATTAATTTTTTAAGTATATTTTTAATCTTTTTAACCATTAAAAAAAAATTTAAAACAATATATAATTTTAATAATAGTCAGTTTCTTAACTATTAAATAAAAAATAAAATAAAAGTAAAACTCGCTCTCTCCTAGAGTTCTCTCTGCACCTCTCAATAGTGTTTTCAAACAAATTTTCCTAGCTTACTACAACAACCCAAACGTTCCCACAAAATTTTTCCACCATGGATATGGAACAGTTGATTCACCAAACAGAGGCCCTTTCTTGGGAAGGTTTAAATCTATCCCCTGAATTTGAACCAACCAATGGAGATCCTGACTTAGTCTCATTGGTAGAATAGTTGCAACAAGACCACTAACAGGATTTCACTACATGCTTCCTTCAGAGCTGCTTGGAGCTTTCTTAGTAAGTTTCATATTGAAGACCTTGATGTTAATCTTTTCTATTTACATTTCATAGTGCTAGTGATAAGAGGAGGGTTCTGAGCCAAATCCCTTGGAACTTAAAAGGGCATCTTCTCATCCTCAAAAACTGTCCTGCAAACATCACATGGAAAGAAACTCACCTCAATACTTCACCCTTCCACATTCAAATCCACGGGATTACCAGAAATCACATGACGGAAAAAAATGCTTGTAAGATAGAGAATGCTCTTGGAACATTTTTAGGAGTGGATGTAGACCCCTTATTCAGTTTAGTTTGTAAGAAGTTTATCAGAATTTAGGTAGACATTGACATCACCAAACCTTTGAAACAAGACCTCTGGAAACCAAGGGATTTCAACTTCGATACTTGGGTCTCTTTTAAGTATGAACGCCTATCTGACTTCTGCTATGTTTGTGGTAGGATTGGGCATTCCCAAACATTCTATAATTCTCCTACCCCCATCATAGACCAAATGCCTTTGGGCCTTGGTTATGTGCGGAATCTCCGATTTTCATGTTGGTTAATCCCATCCATTGTGGCCTGAATAGGGACTCTAGACTTTCTATTGATCAATTTCCAGATGAAGGTATGAACAAAGGAAACTCACACTCAGACTCTGGAATGCTAGAAAATCGGGGCTTCGGTTCCTCAGCTCTCATACTACCACTCACAGCAGATTTGAATGGAAAAGGAAAAGCTGTCTTAATAGATAAAAATCTCTCCATAAGAGCAAACTCTTTTGTTAAAGGAGACTTGGAAAATAATTGGGAATCTCATTATGAAAATTCGAAAGAATCGGAAATCTCTGTTCAGAATCAACCAATCAGGATAAAATCTCCTTTCGAACTCATTTCAAGCTCAATATCTACAAACTATCAATTCATGTCTCAAGTAGATGAAAGCGGAGAAAAAAGAATCGGGAATCTCACCATTGGGAACACGGACAGGCAGAGGAAATTTGGGCTTTTTTCGATGTCTCCACAGACCAGCATCATCGTATCCTCCACCCCTTGCAGTGGCGATTTAGCAAGCACAATCTCCTCCGATTGCAAGGAGGAGATGAGCTCCCCTACTGTTGTCCATAATAACCACATGGCAACATTAATTGGGTCTCCAACAACCAGGAAACCCATATTCACTCCGAGAGTTATTTCTCCCCCACCTTATATCCTCCCATCAATCACTCAAGATTCTCAAGCCCCTCAATCAATCGACCTGCAGACTATCTACAACAACTTCACAGGTACGCAACAAAGGATTTATGCTCCCCCTTTACTGATGAGTGGATTTCTGGTTGGTTGAGGACTAATGGCGAGACTTTCATGCAAACAAAGTTAAAGGGCATTTCAGGTTTTTCATTGGTGGAGAACAAAGTGCCTCAGCAGCAGCCAACCGGGCCTTCTATTTAGGACCCACGAATGAAGCTAAAGGGCATACAAAGCCCAAATGAAGATCCCCCTCTTTCGGATAGTTTGAACCGAAGCAGCAAGTGGAAACTCGGCCCACCCTTTAACGCACACAGGTCGCTTAATGCAAACCCGAAGGACCTAAACTTTGTGCCCTCAATTACTTTTCACCCGGTTACTTTGAGTGCACCTCCTGTAGCTCCTACTTATCAGTCTGTTTCACAAAAGCCAGAGCCTACTATACGCTTTGTGGCAAAAAATAGCTCATCTTCTCAGGATGGCCCTTTAGCCCATGACCTCTCTTACTACTCTTCTGAAGGATCAATCTCTCTTACTCCCATTTCTAAATTGGAAACTCCACAGAAAAGGTTGATCTCCCCTTGTATCCAAGAGTCTACTTCACCAAGATCAAAAGTACAGAAAATTGCTGGGGCTGGCAATCCACAATCTGGGAGCTTTAGCAAAGATATTGGAGATGAGGAAAAAGAAGCGACAGTCATGTTACTATCTATTAAATCAAAACCATCAGGGAAAGTAAAAAAAAACAAAGGAAGCTGCAAGATCCAAATCGTATAGTAGGGCTACTTCAAAGACATCTATGTCTGGAAAATCCAAAAAAGCTGACGAGGTGGGCTCTACCATGCCTCCAGCCAATCCATGAGGTCCTTGGTATGGAATTGCAGGGGACTAGCCCAGCCCAAAGCAATCAGAAGTATAAGGGCCTTTATAAATAAGTTTAATCTGGATATCATCTTTTTGTCGGAAACCATGGTGTCTAATGATAACACCTCTATTATTGTAAATAGACTAGGTTTTCACCATTTTATATATATTCTTGCCTTGGAAAAAAAAGGAGACATTTTGTTACTATGGCAACCGAGTGTCGATATTGAACCGGTTCATACTAATGGTAATACTATTTCTATTTTGGTTTATTTTGATCTTCCTAATAACCCTTGGTTAGCAACTTTTGTTTATGCCCCAACACAATGGCAACAAAAAGCGAATTTTTGGACCTGGACTCAACTCACAACTCTTTTACTGGTCCTTGGCTCTGTATAGGTGATTTCAATGACTTATTAGGCCAACAAGATAAGCATGGTGGTAGGCCAGTATCTTCATCATCCATAAGAGGTTTAATATGCTTAATGGACTCTCATGGTCTTATGACATTGGTTTCTCGGGTCCCACTTTCACATGGACTAATAATCAGTCTGGAAAAGCGATGATTAGAGAACGGCTGGATCGTGGTTGAGCAAATGCAAAATGGCGCCTACTCTTCCCTGATGCCACTATTCAACACATAGTTTCATCAACTTCAGATCACAATCCGTTGTTGCTCAACACTATGAAGACAAAGAAAAATCCCTCTTCCTTTAAATTTGAGGAATTCTTGACTCGAGAACCTCTTAGCAATGTTATAATTCAAGAAGCATGGCGCCATCACTTCTATGGGAATCCAGCTTTCACTCTATGCAACAAATCAAGGAAACTAAAAAGGCTTTCAAACATTGGAATAAAACCCACTTTGGGAAAATCCAGACCAATATCCAACATCTTGAGGCGGAGCTATACAGTCTTCAGAGTAACCCACCGAATACATGGAGTTTGCAAAGAGAGAAATTTCTTCATTTCAAGCTTCAAGAACAACTCAAAAATGAAGAAACCCTATAGAGACAAAAGTCAAGAATCAACTGGCTCACCACAACGGATCTAAATACAAAGTTCTATCACTTGTCAACGATAATCTGTCGAAGAAGGAACAGAATCGACTCAATCAAACTGAGCCCAGGTAATTGGACAATGGATCAATATATCATTGAATCTACATCCATAGATCATTTTAAATCTATTTGTACCTCCACAAATCCTCTATTCCCGGAGAATCTTGAAAACCTTTTTGAAAAACATATTTCAGAGGATGAAAATAAATTCCTAATAACCATGCCTTCGGAAATTGAGATTTATGGAGCACTCAAAAAAATCCCAAATCCCAAAGCTCCAAGTCCCGATGGGATGACAGCTCTCTTCTACAAACATTACTAGCATATTATCAAAAGGGATGTGGTTGCTATTATCCAAAATTTTTTTAAAAGTGGAAAACTTTTGAAACAAATAAACTACACCCACATAGCTCTTATTCCAAAAATAGTAAGCCCAGTTTCCCCTCAACATTTCCGACCAATAAGCCTGACCAATGTCATTTATAAATTCATCACAAAAATTCTTGTAAACCGCCTGAAAAAAATCCTTTCTAGCCATAATTTTTCCATTCCAAATAGCCTTTGTGCCTGGTCGCGACATTAAAGAAATTCCATAATTGCCCATGAGATGTTTCATCATCTAAAGCATCACAAAGGGAAAAAAGGTTTGATGGCTTTAAAGCTTGACATGGATAAAGCTTTCGACTTTATTGAATGGAATTTCCTTTTTGAGGTAATGAGAGTTTGGGCTTCAGTTTAACTTGGATAAATTTGATCAAGGAATGCATTTCAATGGTCTCTTTCTCTATTCTCATTAATGGTTCTCCAAAAGGTTTATTCACTCCACAAAGGGGTCTTTGATAGGGAGACCCAATATCACCATTCCTGTTCATCCTATGCTCAGAAGTACTCTCACGAATGCTAGCTAGATCTGAAGCTTTGCATAAGCTGGAAGGTATTAAAATCAGTAGAGAAAGCCCTCCAATATCTCATCTTCTATTTGCAGATGATTTAATTATCTTTGCGAAATCAAAGGGGAGGTCGGTCCAAGTGATCAATCATACTCTACAGAAATACCAAGAATGGTAAGGTTAGCGCATCAATCAAAGCAAATCATCCATCTTCATCACCCAAAATACTTGTCAAGCAACAAGGAATGTCATCTCTTTGAACCTGCCATACAAAGAGTCAACCTCTAAAATGAAATATCTAGAAATGCTGACAACCTTTGGTCGATCCAAAAAAGAGGACTACAAGGAAATGTTGGGGAAGATAAATAAAAGACTGAATAGTTGGAAATAAAAAATGCTCTCTCAAGCGGATAGAACTATGCTCATTAGATCGGTAGCAAGTGCCATCCCTAGCTATCAAATGTCAACTCACATGCTTCCAAAGTCTATTGTAAGCAAATGAATTCTAGTTTCAAAAATTTTTGGTGGAGAAAGTAAAAAAATCAAAAGCACAAGCTCTACCTAAAATCATGGAAAACTATTTGCCAACCAAAAAAAGATGGAGGACTGGGATTATAACTTATGGAAAACATGAATGTAGCATTGTTAGCAAAGACAGGATGGAAAATGAGCCAGCCAAATGATAATATCTGGCACAAGCTATTATCCAAAAAATATATGAAATCAAACGTCTTCAAATTGGCTACTTAAAAGGTAACTGACTCAAGCCTTTGGAAAGGAATTTTAAAAACTAAACCTTTGCTACAAAAATGTACATGTTTCAAAATTGCAAATGGTTTATCTGTGAGAGCTTGGATCAACCCTTAGATCCCAACATTGGAAAATTTCAAGCATTTTCCTCTAACACATACAGCTGATCTCTCGACTACCCTCAAAGTCTTAGATCTGATTAGTTTGAATAATAGATCTTGGAATCTCCCAATGTTAACATATCTCTTCCAATAAGAAAACATGAATGAGATTCTCAAAATCCCTTTGCCCAACTCCAACAAAACTTCGGACTGCCCCATTTGGACCAAAACCCAAAATGAAATTTTCTCTGTTAAAAGTGCTCATCACCTTGCGTCAAATATTGCAAACTCTGCAAACCCCACCAGTGATGATACTCCTCCACCTGCAAACTCTACAAACCCGGATATTCCTTGGAGGAAATTTTCGAATCTCAAGATCCATGATCGACATAAGCTCATTTGATGGAAGATACTTTGGGATATCCTACCAACAAGAGAGTGTTTTAAAAGATTTATTCCAAGCATCCCCTCCATAACTTGCCCACTCTGTGATGAAAAATAAGAGACTCTCCTCCACTTTTTCATTAAATGCCCCATAACTAGAATTCTCTGAAGTCATAGAAGATGGTCCTTAAATCTCTCCTCCCTGGCGATCAACTCAATGAATGATTGGTTTCAGTTCATACTATATCCTAACAAAAAACTTGGCCTTACCATCTAGGAAGAACACCATTTTAAAATTTTTGCAAGTCTCATGCTAGACTTTATCTGGAGGCTTCGGAATGACCAAGTTCATAATCACAAAGATCTCTCTCTCCACAAGTTAGCACAACAGCTGAATCTTTCCTATCAAGAAAAACTACAGGCTTGGAAAGAAAAGATCAACTCTAAAATGGAAAAAGATTTGCAAAAACCTCCGATAAATCAAATTTGCATATCTTTTGATGCAGCAGTTAGAAACTCTTTCTCACTAGCTTCAGCAATAAGCAGAAACTCAGAAAGGGAATTTATTGAAATTTGGACTGAAGAAAATCCAACCACAACCTTGTTGGTGGTAGGGGCACTAGCGGCAAAATTATCTATTAGAATGGCGGTACATCTCAACTCCCTGGCCATCTCTCTAGTTGGAGACTCTCAGCTAGTGATTTCATCTATTCACAAAGAGGAACAGATCTGGCAAATAGCATCAATCATGGATGACATTGCAAATATTCTGTAACTTCACTCTGGCTGAAATTTTAACAAGATAGATTGGTCCCAAAATCGATTTATGCATTCAATTGCACAATGGGTAGCTACAAACTCTTTAACTAGGTTTGTTTACACAAACCTCTCATCTCAATCATTACAACTTTTTCAAATTCTCATACAAAAATATAATAAACAATTCAATTTTTTCAAATCTCAAAATAAAAATAATACTAAAAAATATATTCTAACAATATTTTATTCAACTACCATTCAAAACATATAATCTTATCTCATCTGAACTGTCTATCCAAATGGAGCCTTTGTTTGGTTGTATTCTATTAGAAACTATCCCTTCTACTATTTTGTATATTGATAGCGGGAAAGACCCTCCTTAATTATCTGATATATTTTTTCTTTTTATATGCAAACTTGCTTAAAAAATAATAATAATAATAAAATAAAAAAAATGATAGGCGGATAGTAAGGGCTGGTTTGGGGCACAAGAATTCTCAAAAATTCTCATCTCATCTCAACTCATCATTACACCTTTTTCAAATTCGCATACAAAATATAATAAACAATTTAATTTTTTCAAATCTCAATACACATTTTTCAAATTTCAATTCAATTTTTTCAAATTTTAAAATTAAAAAAATAATATTTTAAACTCTAAAACAAAACATAAAATTCTCGTCTCAACCCAAAACCTACCCTAAGTCTCATTATCATAAACGGTCTTGTGGGCGGCAAATGGCCATAGAGTGTGATGAGGTCAGGTAACGTGTTTGATATGCAAAGGAAACTTGCAAATGGGCTTGATGTCATGTCATATGTCCTCAACGTTGCCACCCTGTACTTTTCACATGCTTTTCCAAACTTTTACGTGGGGTTTTACAATTCTTTTTTATTCATTTTATTTTATTTTATTATTATAATTTTTTTAAATTTTTATATAAAATAAAATAAATAATATTAAAAAATATATTCTAATAATATTTTATTCAATCTTTAACTTTAATCTCAATTTATCTCGTCTAAATAAATAAACTAGATCAGATAATTAAGATTAAGATTGGGCGTGAATAGGATCAAGGTTGGGTATTATAATAACAATAAGTTATTGAAAGGTTTTTTTACTTTTACTATATAAAGTAAAGTCTCTTGTCATCAATCAGAGTCATAAGCTCAATCCTATCTAATCAATTAAGATATTTTATATGAATCAAGAATATACACAGATGTTAGAGTCGTACAAAGATATTTGCAGTCTTTCATAATGTTGAGCCGACAATCAGTCAAAATAATAATTACTTGTATTTTACATCATCGGCAAGTAATGGGTCAACTAGCAGTACTTCCCCTAGTCCTTAGGGACCATGTGCTTAAATTTTGCCTAGAAAAAAAAAAAGTGAAACAATTTCAAATAATTAGTACTTAGTGTATAATATGAATCTCCCCAAAATCATATGATTTGAAACTTTAGCACTTATATTTTATATCATTTTGAAATGTGTGATAAATTGGTCGGATTGTGTGAATAAATTTGTTTTCTAAAATTGGGTTATTATATATAATAAAAATATGAAATGTGCAAAAAAAAAAAAAAATTGTGCAGTCATTTTACAATTATATATATATATAAAAGTGTCGTTTAGATAGTAAGTTGAGATAAAAGTTTTAAGTTGAATAAAATATTGTTAGAATATTATTTTTTAATATTATTATTTTAAAATTTAAAAAAATTAAATTATTTATTATATTTTATATAAAAATTTAAAAAAATTATAATAATAAGATGAGATATAATAATGAGTAGTTCTAGGGACACCGCTCGGTGTCCCGCTCCGTGTCCCGTTAATGTAAATTTTTATACTTTTTATTTTTTTCATTTTCAACATATATTTTTTTAATGTGTTTTCATATTTTTTAAAAATAAAAAAAATCACATTTTTATTTAAAATTATTTTCTTAATAAAAAATAAAATAAATTAAAAAAAAAAATTTCCCAGCGGGAAGAGTAGAATTGCTCTATAATAATCGATATAACATCACTTAGAAAACTCTGCACCAATGCTTATTGCTTAGGTAAAAGTCTACTTTTTATATTGTATTTGATCAAACCATAAAGTTCTTTAGGATATCTTTTCCGGAATCTGCTACGGTCACAATCCTCACCGAAAGGTAAAAGGTATTTTTTTAAAAAACATTTTTTAATCATTTTTTAAACACTTTAAATATTTTAAAAAATATAAAAAAATCATAAATTCATTTAAAAATATTTTTTTAATTATTAAGTAAAAAAATTAAAAAATAAAATAAAATACAACTCGGTAGAAATTTTCAGTAGAAAATCTCTGTAGGAATAATATTTTCCATCTTTTCCGGGCAAGTGCCCTTTAAGAAAACATTGAAAAGGATTCCTATTCCAGCACCTTAAGGAATTGACGGTCCTTTTTCAGACTCTCCCTCCTCTCCTCTATATTAATACTCTTAATTCTGCCCGCTACACAAAGCGTGAGAGTCCCCACGTCACCCCCAGGTCCCGACTTCCCACACACATACGTCGAAAGATGTCTCTGGTTACAGCAGAGATGAAGGCGAAAGCCGAGGTATATCACGGGGATGAACTTTGCAGAGAGAAGTTCATGCTGCTGCTGTCAGAAATGGGGTTGCCGGATGGTCTGCTAATCTTAAAAGACATAGAGGAGTGCGGGTACGTGAAAGAAATCGGTTTTGTGTGGCTGAAACACAAGCAGAAGAGAGAATACAGATTCGACAACTTCCTCGTCTGCTACGACACCGTTGTCACTGCCTACTTCGAGCCCAACAAGATCAAGAAACTGACTGGTGTCAAGGCCAAGGAGTTTTGGATTTGGATTACTTTGAGTGAGATTTATGTAAAGGATCCTCCTGCAAGGTGGATCACTTTCAAGACTCCAGCAGGTTTTTCCAAGTCTTTTCCAATATCGGTGTTCGTCGGAGTAGAGGAAAATTGATGGTGAAGATCATGAAGCAAAGGAGCTGGGGATGAAGGCAATATTGCAGGACAGACACGTGTAATTAAAGGTATAGATTTTAGTAGAGATTTATTGATCTTTTATTTTCATTATATTTGTATCTAAATATATAATTAATGATATATGTTATTGTTTCTCTGGGAATGGGTTATCTATTTGCTCTGCTTTCTGTATAGTGAGACAAACAAGAAAAGAATATGCTTTATTACTTAAAAATATTATTCTCGAACAATATGCCAGCCTACAATTTGAAAGGCCATCAATCTCTTTCCAAATTCCTCACGCAACCGACCAGAAATAATTTTGGCAGATCAGATGATCTGACGTTGCAGACAAATTAATAGAAATTGGCGGAAGGTCTCTGGGGTGATGATCCTAAGATAGAAAGGTGTCCCTTTTCATGGGAAAATGATAGGGACAGTTCGGTATAGAGATGGGAAAAAAAAGTATGTGGTTCAATCAATGATAGCTGTTGCTTAAAGGATCCAAGTAAGTGCACTTTTGTGGTTTGGAGAGGCCGTAGAGTAGACATGCACAAGTTTGCTCGATTTGAATGGATAAGAATTATATATTCATAAACTTAACCCTACATCATATATGCCTTAATATGTATCCCAATGATTCTAATCGTTCTTCTTTATTACGGTTACAGATCAAGATCAAGATAAAGTTCAAGACCAAGAAGATCAAGATCAAGATAAAATATTATAAATATGTATTTGATTCATTCGGACTTAACTTGTATATGAAAACACCATTATAAATACAAAGGCAGATCACCCAAAATATTTACGGTGATCTTTACAGAACATTCACATGGTATCACAGAGCCTCTTTTTGGATTAACATCCTCGTCGATCCCATGGCCTCCATCAACCCCACTCTGCCCTTCACCACCATGGTTCACCTTCTCACTATCAAATTATCCTCTTCAAACTACCTTCTTTGGCGCAGCCAAGTCTTGCCGCTGCTGCAATGCCAGAATCTCCTTGGCTATATTAATGGTTCACTTGCCGAGCCCTCCGCCACCATTGTTTCTGGTGACTCTGTTTCTGCAAATCCCAAGTTGGCTGAATGGAAACAAATAGACCAGCTTGTGCTTAGTCTGCTACTCTCCACCTTAACAGAGGAAGCCATGTCCGCTGTTGTTGGCTTATCTACGTCTCGGGCTGTTTGGTCTCAACTCGAAAATACCTTCAGCCATCGATCGAAGTCTCGAGAACTTCGACTCAAAGATGATCTTCAGACCATGAAAAAGAATGATAAAAGTGTTCCTGAGTTCTCTCGGGATTTCAAGGCAATCTGTGATCAACTCGCAGCAATGGGACGTCCGGTTGATGATCTTGACAAACTCCACTGGTATTTACGTGGTCTTGGTTCTTCTTTCTCTATTTTTTCTACCACTCAATTATCTCTATCCCCCCTCCCCATCTTTGATGATGTTGTGCCCAAAGCCGAAAGCTATGAAATTTTCGTTCGCTCCTTGGAGTCGACTCCCACTCCGGGCTCCACTACCGCTGCCTTCACTGTATCTCGTAGCTTCAAACCCAGTGCACATACAGGTGGTCGTGGAGAGGGTCGTTTCTCTCGTGGAGGACGTGGACGTGGTGGCCGAAATAACCGAGATCGAAATCGTCCCATCCGCTGCCAGATCTGCCGTGGTGAAGGTCATTACGCTACATCTTGCCGAGAGCGTTATAATCGGCCTCCTACTGCTGCAAACTTGGTTGAAGCTTTCACCTCCTGTTCACTTAATGATGGCCAAGATTCTGATTGGTATACGGACACCGGCGCTACCGCTCATATGACTCATGATGCTGCTCAGTTGGATAAAGCCAACACATATTCTGGTAAGGATTGTGTTGTAGTTGGTAATGGTGCCTCTCTTTCAATTTCTCACACCGGTAACTTCTCTCCGACTTCCTCTCTCCATTTAAAAGACGTTCTAGTTGTGCCTGGCCTTACTAAAAATCTTATATCTATTAGTAAACTCACCTCTGATTTTCCTTTCTCTATTACTTTTACTAATGATCGCTTTACTGTGCAGACTCGCGACACAAGAAGGGTGGTGGCAACCGGTCGACGTGAAAATGGACTCTATGTGCTTGAACGTGGTCATCAATCTTTCCTTTCCGTTTTTCCTAATAATTGTCCGCGGGCATCCTTTGATGAATGGCATGCCCGTTTAGGCCATGTTTCTCACAACATTATTTCTCTTTTGAATAAAAATCGTCACCTATGTGTTACTTCTTTACTCCCAAATCCTACTGTGTGCTCTAGTTGTCAACTTGCTAAAAGCAAAAGACTTCCCTTTTCTCTTAATACAAACCGTGCTTCTCATGTCTTGGATCTTGTTCATTGTGATTTGTGGGGACCGTCACCTATCCCTTCAAACCTTGGATTTCGATATTATGTTATATTTATTGACGATTATTCCCGATTTACTTGGCTCTATCCTCTGAAACATAAATCTGATTTCTTTCGTATTTTTCTACAATTTCAGAAATTTGTTGAAAATCAATTTTCCACTAAAATCAAGATTTTCCAAAGTGATGGAGGAACTGAATTCACTAATCATCAATTTCGAAATCACCTAAATTCCTCGGGTATCCGTCATCAAATGTCGTGTCCATACACTCCATCTCAGAATGGTCGTGCTGAGCGTAAACACAGACATATAACCGAAACAGGTCTTGCTATGCTTTTTCACTCTCATGTTCCTCTTAAATTCTGGGTTGACGCGTTCAGCACTGCCACTTTCATTATCAACCGCTTGCCGACGCCCCTTCTTGATAGTCGCTCTCCTTTTGAGGTATTGTTTGGTAAGCCTCCTTCCTACTCTAATTTTCATCCGTTTGGCTGTCTTGTTTTTCCCTACTTACGTGATTATGCCCCTCACAAATTAGCTCCCCGTAGTCGTTCTTGTGTTTTTCTTGGATATAGTATGTCTCATCATGGTTTTCGCTGTCTTGATCGTCTTACTAATCAAGTATTTATTTCCCGACATGCCGTCTTTGATGACCATGGCTACCCATACAAAAATAACACTCGCTCTGGACTTTTCCCTACTACCTCAATTTCTACTTTCCTAGAGCCCACTGCACTCCCCTCCCCAAACACAGTCACATCAGGGGCCTCTTTATCTTCTCAACCCATCCCGGAGTTATGTGGCCCATGTTTAACTGATCTATCTTGTAGTTCTATGCCAACTTCAGTTTTGCAAGTACCTGCTGTTAATGGGTCCGGATCCCCCTTGGCACCCATTTCGCCAACTTCAGTTTCAGCTTCGGGTCCATCTCCCGCTCCAGCTCCAGCACCAGTTCTTAGCACTCACCCCATGCAAACAAGGGCAAAATCTGGGATTTTCAGGCCTTCTACTCGGGCCCTTCATACATGCACTGCTCCAAATTCCAATCTCCTTCAATCCTTACTCACCATGCGCGAGCCCAAAGGGTTCAAGACTGCTGCCAAGCATCCCGGATGGATTACTGCCATGGATGAGGAGCTTCAAGCTTTGCATCACAACCACACTTGGGATTTAGTGCCCCGACCGCCAAATAAAAATATTGTGGGCTCCAAATGGGTTTTTCGCATCAAGTATCTCGCAAATGGTTCCATTGATCGTCTCAAGGCCCGTCTTGTTGCTAAAGGCTACACCCAGCAACCAGGCCTTGATTTTAATGATACTTTCAGCCCAGTTGTCAAAGCCTCCACTGTTCGGGTTGTTCTCTCCTTGGCAGTCTCTAATCATTGGCCACTTCGCCAACTTGATGTCAAAAATGCTTTTCTAAATGGCATTCTTCAGGAGGAAGTTTATATGGAGCAACCTCCAGGTTATGTTGATTCAAGATATCCCTCTCATGTTTGCAGGTTACGTCGAGCTTTATATGGGCTCAAACAAGCTCCACGAGCCTGGTTTCATCGGTTTAGTGCTTTTCTCCTTGCCGTTGGTTTTTCTTGTAGTCGGGCCGACTCCTCCTTGTTTGTTCTTTCCAAGGGTGCTGATTTAATCTATCTATTATTATACGTTGATGATATTATAGTGACCAGCAATAATTCAGATCTTCTTAATGGTTTTATTGGCAAACTATCTAAGGAATTTGCCACCAAGGACATGGGCTCATTAAGCTATTTTTTGGGTCTTGAAGCACATCGGACTTCCTCTGGTCTTTTTCTCAGTCAGGTTAAATATGCTCATGAAATTTTGCAGCGTGCCAAACTTGTTGATAGTAAACCCGTGAGCACTCCCATGGTCGTTGCACATCACCTGTCCACTGATGGTCCTGATTTTGATGATCCCTCACTCTATAGGTCACTTGTCGGTGCTCTTCAATATCTCACTATCACTCGGCCGGACCTCACTCATGCTGTCTCTGCCGTAAGTCAATACATGCACAAGCCTTCCCTTTGTCACTTTCAGGCTGTTAAAAGGATCCTACGCTACATCAAGGGAACCTTGCGATATGGTCTCTCTTTCACTCCATCCTCTTCCTGCGATATTCTCGCTTACTCGGATGCTGATTGGGCCGGCTGTCCTGATACACGACGATCTATCTCTGGCTATGCTATTTACCTTGGTGATAACCTTGTCTCTTGGCGTTCCAAGAAACAACCGACAGTGTCTCGTTCAAGTTGTGAATCAGAATATCGGGCACTCGCCAGCACCGCTGCCGAAGTCAAGTGGCTTGGTCATCTTCTTCGTGATCTCAATGTGACATCTTCCTCTTCTCCAATTCTACTTTGTGATAATCAGAGTTCCATATTTCTTGCCGCAAATCCAGTCTCTCACAGTCGCTCGAAGCATATTGAGCTCGATTATCATTTTGTACGTGAATTGGTCGCCTCTGGAGAACTTCGGCTTCAATATGTCCCTACCAATCTCCAGCTTGCCGATATATTTACCAAAAGCCTTGGTCGTCCTGCATTCATATTCTTTCGTTCCAAGCTTCGCGTTCGGGACTCTCAAACGCTAGGCTTGCGGGGGGGTATTACGGTTACAGATCAAGATCAAGATAAAGTTCAAGACCAAGAAGATCAAGATCAAGATAAAATATTATAAATATGTATTTGATTCATTCGGACTTAACTTGTATATGAAAACACCATTATAAATACAAAGGCAGATCACCCAAAATATTTACGGTGATCTTTACAGAACATTCACATTCTTAAATTGTTAGTTTCTGCAATGAACAATGGCATGACATGACTCTTGAGGAATAAAGAAGCTTGACAGTAAGTTTCAACCCAACCCGCCCATGAATGGAAACATGGCTGCCACCCCTCTTAACTTTATAAGGCTCAGCTTTGGGGTATGTAGAGGAAGCGCCTAAAGTTGCTCTAATGGCTGTTAAATATGCATAAAGCTGCCTAGAAAGAAAAAATAAATTTTAGGAGATGATTCACAAAACATCATCACGGCTATCTACAATAACCACATCATATTGAATTAGAGAATCTCTCCCATCGTGAAGAATGCCGGCCCTGTGGTTCCTCAAAGATGTTCTGTATGACAAGCATCAAACTACGTACGTGAAAGTGTCAATTTCATTATGTACAGCCTTGCAAAACTGGCACCACATTTGTGGAATCATTCCCACGTACAACAACCATTTCTCCTTTCATTTTCAATCCAAAGTCCATTTTTGAACCACTATGAAGTATTTTTAGGTAGCTCATGTGTGTGTGTATAATGAAGTGCATTCTTGTGGTTAGCAAGAAAACAGAGCGAAAACTTGATTGGAGATGTTCACAATCCATTGTCCTGGACTCTGAAAGCTTCATCCCAGTTGACGTCTATAAAAGGGTAGCGTCCCATTCATTCAAACTGGCTGAATAGTTCTTTCAAACCCCTTTACTGCAGAAAGAGGAAATTGTAGCGGGTTCTGTTATGGACTTACCTTCTGTCCGTGTATGTTAGGGTGGGGAGCAGGGAAGGAACAATAGATGTAGAGTGAAGAAGATGAAGTGTACATGAGCTTTTTGTGGAAATGGCTCAAGGGCCAGAAGATAGTATTGCCAATAGGGTTCTGAATCCCTTAACCTCAGAATTAGTTCACTATAGAGATGTTTTTTTTTTTTTCCTATGCCTATTGATTTTACATCAATTTTCTTATATTTCATTTCTCTTCTGACATGTAACTAACTTTACTATTAGCTAAGATGACCAGACTTGACTCAATAAAAACTGATAAACTCACATAAAAACGCACCATTTGCATTTCATCACCAAACGCTGCATCTAACTGGTATATATATATTTTTTTTGATAAGTAATCAAGAAGTATACATAGGAAGTATACATGTGAAATACCTATCTATAATGTACAATAGAAAGAAGAAAGTCATGAACATTGAGGCCATTACAAACAATAGCCCCCACCCAAGAAAACAATGTTTTAAAGAAAAAAAGTTTCAGCTCCTTCATTGTTCGCTCTTGATTTTCAAAGCTTCTATCATTTCGCTCTCGCCAAATACACCAACACATATATATAGGGACCATTTTTCATATTGCTGCAACTTGTGTGTGTCCACGAAGACCTCTCCAGCATGCTAGAAAGTCCACCAATCTACCGGGCATAACCCATGATACACCAAGTTTTGTAAAAAAATCAGCCCACAGAGTCCTGGCCACCTTGCAATATAGAAACAAATGATCCATAGATTGCCATCTTTCTTACATATATAACGCCAATCTAAAACCATTAATCGACATTTCTTTAGATTATCTGTGGTGAGAATTTTGTCTAAAACTGCTGTCCAAACAAAAAAAGCTGCTTTTGAATGAGCTTTGGTCTGCTAGATGCTTTTACATGGGAAGGAGTGCCTGCCCTGATTTGATAAAACTTTGTGAAATGATTGGACCGTGAATCTATCTTTTTTGGAATGGCTCCAAAACATCTTATCCATCGTACTCCCTGTTATACGTACTGAATACAAAGCCGCATAGAAGTCTGAAAATCTCCCAATCGTGGGCTGCCCTAATGAAGTCCACATTCCATTGAGGGGAGCCATTAGAAAAAGCCAAGAGATTTGCTATCGCTGCATCCTTTACTTGGAAACCCCCAAAAGGTCCATTGAAAAATAATTAAATAAATAAAATAATAATTAAACTAAAAATCAATAAGATAGTAGTGGACGGGTCAAGGTGGCCCGTGGCATGCTAATGCCCATGGGCAGGCCATGGTGACTCATGGTGGCACAGCATGGGGCTGGGCTAGCTGATGGGTGTGGCATGATGCCACATGTGTGCTTGCTAATGGGCACGGCATGGTGCCGTGCATGGCTTTGTTAATGGGCATGGTAGGGGTCATGCATGGGCTGGTTGGATGGCACGACAGAGTGTTGTGCATGGCCTGTTGATGGGCGTGGTAGGGAGCCACGCATAGGCCTGCTGGGTGGCACGGCACAACGCCGTGCATGGCCTAGGCAAATGGCCTGGGCGTTGACTTCGCATGGCCTAGGCTGGTGGCTTGGGCGTTGGTGCTGCAATGCATGGGCTGGGGCCATACGTTGGATGGCATGCCGGGTGGGCATGCCATTGGCTTTGCCTGCAAGGCATAGGCTGGAGCTGTACGCTAGACAGGCATGCCACTAACCTCACTGGCGTGCGGCATGGGGGCTGTGGGCTTGTGCGGCACAGGGCTGCTTGGGGTAGCAGCATGCGCACGAGTGTGCGCATTGGCCTGCTGCGCATGGGCATGTGCAAGGCCCTACGACGCAAGTGGATGTGCAAGGGCATGGGCATGCCTGGCCTTGCACTGGGCTGCGCACGACGATTAGTCTCGCTGAGCCTGTGGCCTGGCATGCACATGCTGGCCTACATGCTGGGCGTTCTATGCTTGTCAAGGCACGAGTCAAGGCATGCATGTGGCCTGTTCGTGGGCATGTTGAGCGCCCCGTGCGTGACAAGGCATGGGCCAAGACATGCATGTGGGCTGATCAAGGGGCATGCCCTTGACATGGCTAAGACATGTGCGGCGTGGCTAGGGGCTCTGACAGACTCCCCTAAAACGCTGCGTACCATCCCATTTTTATAAGCCAAGTCTCCATGTACTGTTTCACTACTTCACACACAACACTCAACACGACGCCCTGGGGTGTAAGAAAAAGCCAGAAAACCGGTTGAACCGGTGGGCTTGGTCCGGTTTGTAACAGGTCCTGTGCGGTACCCGTTTTCATATTTTGATACCGGTTTAAATCGAACTGAACTGGCACATATATATTTTTAATTTTTTATATTATATATAATTTGTATATATATTATATGTTACATTTCTAATTAATATAACATGAAATTATAATTTTATTATTCAAGTCTATTAATCTTATAACATAAAATTAATGTACTAGTATAATTAGATACTAATTATACAATTTTACTCTTATTATTCAAGTTTATTAATCTCATTAATAAGTTAGACACTACTTATATTATACTACTATAATTGAACATTAAAGAATTAGTAATTGTTAATAATAAATACTAAATTCCAACAATTAAGTTTAGTATTAAAAAAATTATAATATTAAACATATATAGTGTCACGTGTAAATGGTAAACCAGAAAATTGGGTCGGACCGGACCTAAATTGGAAAAATCGAAAGTTTCAGTTTTGATAATAAATCGGTCCATATCAGTTCTTAAATTTTCAAAATCGGTATATATTGATTTAGTCTTAAAATTTCTCCAAAACCTGATCGGTTACACCCCTAACGACGTCGTTACCACTTCAACCTTAACTTCACGAACTCACACACTCCCACACACTTCCACCCCATTCTAACCTTCAGTTATCTTCTTCTTCCTCTGCTAGGGTTTCCAACTGCCGGCGTCTTGACAAAATCTTCCCCACTAAAGCACATTGCCCAAAAGGTGTGGGTAAAGGCCTTGATGTCGCCACAACAACTCCTAGCTATTCTCCTTAGTAGGCACCCCATTCCATTTCACGAGTACCTCGATGACAACCTTATCTCCCTGCCTTCTCATGTGTCTGTCGATGATCAGCTCTGGTTCCGGCTTCAACTCACCCATCTAATCTGTGGGCTAAAGGGAGGGAAAGACTTGGATTTGAGAATTATAACAGCTCGCTAGAAACTCATTGCTGGAATTCTTTTGGACTTTAGCAACCTCGTGAAAACCCCATAAAGTTTTTAGAATTCATCCAATTGATAGGTTTTAGTCTGTCAATACAGTTAATGTTATCATTCACTATGGTGCTAGAAATAGGAGTTTAATTATTTGAGATAATTCAAAGTGTCATAATAAGTTATGGTTTACACCATTAGACTCAGTTAATTATTTAGAATTTTATGGCGCAATAACTCATTTTCATAAGTTCGGACGAAACACATATTTGAAACTGCGAAATTATTTTTAGGGATACTTCGAGGTTAAATTTTGGTAAACGATTTTCACTATAGGTTAATATGAATATTAAGGATTTTTCAGTACTAAGTTTATTATACATTGTTTTGGAGTGAATAGTAATCTCGATAAGTGCACCAACTACAGTGCTTTCAAAATCACAGTGTGAAATATCCAAATTAGGTTAGAGAAGTTTTATTTGGATACTTGGCAAGACCTTAGCTACACATAATGAATAGTATTAGACACTTAGTACAAAGAGGAACCATGAGTTGGATTCTGAAAGAATCAAAGTGAGATCATGCCACCTAAGCGAAACCTTATTCTTTTTTATCTGATCAACCAATTTTGTGCCAAATTAAAGAGGATTTCAACCCTAGTGAAACCCCAAAAGTTTGGCTGAAACCGAAACTCTAAACAGTTTCCCAAACCCTAAAGTTGGCCTCCAAACCCTTTTTAACTCAATTTCTAACATTGTGTTTAATCACTTGATTTAAATCACTTCCAGATACTATTAATTTATCAAATTCTTGTTATGACGTCATTATCCAACTTTTTAAATCTTGAAAATTTGATTGGGCCAAGAAAAATTAGATTTGGATTTGATAGTATCTCAAACCCTAACTAAACGCTCTTTAACCCCATATTGAAGCCCACTTGATTGAGGTCCAGCAAGGCCCACGAATTTGGCCAGCTTGGCAAAAATTCTTGAAGAAGTTTCCTCCCCCACATGGCAGACCATCCATTGCCATTGGCTACACCCAATAGTGCTTTCATGTGAAGGAGAAATTCACCCCATCAACCTCCATATTTCACAACTACTGCAGGTAGTCCTTGCCCCTCTCTATTCTCCACTTTATATCACATAGCCACATCTAATCAAGGGTCATTCAAGCCCATAACTTCCCCCCTCCAGAAGTCTAGAGGTGTGCAAGGCACTATTTCTTTCATTTCATCACTTATTCACTTCATTCTTAGAGAGAAACTCAAAAGAGCTATCTCGGACAGATTTCTAGGTCTTTTGGCATGGAGAGTTTGACCCATTGTAAGTGTTTTCACACGATAACTCCTTCATAAACGTTGTTCGTCTTTTAGTCTAGTTTCCGTAGATATCTTATTAGTCTCATTCCATACTCTTCTGGTTGGTCAAAAGTATTTTAACTATGGAAAGGTCATACTGGGCATGAAACTAGAGAGTATTAGAGTTTTTGACCAAGCTAATGGACATATCTTGGTTCGAAAATTTTATAGAGTGTTGTTAGCATATGTTTATGAATGTTCATTGAGGTTTTATTGCATGAATAAAACTTTTGATGATAGATTTCCTTAGATCTCGAAACTGAAAAACTAGAAGTGAAAAAACAGTTTCTGCTTTGAGAAAGTTTGAATATTTCGTGGTTTAATCTTATTTCAAAGGCTTTGATATTTTTATGTGATGATCCTAAGCCTTTTATATACATGTTAGGATGTTAGATTGAAGATATTTAGTATTAGTTCCAAAAATATGATTTTTCTATGCAAGAGGATTTTGGTTAGGCCTAAGATTTGATGTTGTTGGGTTAGATCTATGTTTTATTGAGTTTTAGCTATGTGATTTTAAGTTTGATGGTTGAATCTTCTTTAGGACATATTTTTAAACCATGTGATGTTTTAGTTGAGAGATTGATCAACGTTAGTTGAGAGAAAAGTTTCTATTTTTTAACTAAGTGTAAAACCAAAAATTTCAAGTGTTATTTTGTGATTTTTGGTGACTTTTGTTTGATGATTTAAATCATAATTGATCTGAAGATGATGTTATGAATATGTTAGAAGTAAGATTTGATTTCTTTTCAAATTCGTGGATATGTTTTTATTAAGGTCAAAAATTGTGATTTAAGGTTTTATTTTTTGTTAAAAAGTTTTGGTTTTTTTACAAAAAGTTTGCTGTTGATGTTTAGCTTTTTCTTAATAGATATTTTAAGTGTGTTTTTAAATTTAAAATCGGAAGATCTTTGTTACAAAATTTTGGTTTAATCATAGGTTTTGAAGATGGATGAAATTGCAATTAAAATCAAGAGAAATAGCCTATGTAAGTTTAGGCCTTATAGAGTTTTAATGATTGCGTTTAGTTTTAAATTTTTCTGAATTAATATTTAAGTTTAAGACAAAATTTACATGAGGAATGTAAATTTTGGTAATTTTTAGAGATAAGATGTAAAATCCTTAAGTTAGGGGTAAAATAGTCATTTTCTCACAAAATGGTAATTTTACTCTAAGTTGTCTTTTTTCATATTTTTAATTGTTAGTAATTAAATTTCTAACGTTTAGAATATCCTCTTGCAGTTCCTCGTGTTTCGCACTTTATTCTCGTAGAACGCAACTATCGAGGTAAGTTAACTCTTAACTTACTATCAGTTTACTGTGTATGTGTGATGGGTAAGAGAACTACAGTTTATATTCGTATGTTATTATATATGCCATGTCATGCCATGCTATGTCATTACATGTTTATCTATTACACGAATTATTTTGTCACGAAATACTTATCTGTTATATAATATATTCTGTCACATATTACTATCTTTTGCAAGTATGTTAAATTACGTATGCCATGTATTACATGTATGTCATGTCACATAATATTTATTATCACATGTTATGCCATGTTACGAAATAGTCTATTACATGTTATGCCGTGTTATAAAATATTATATATTACACGTATGCCATGTTATGAAATGTTGTCTGTTACATGTATGTCTCAAAGTACTTCATGTCTATCGTCTTACGTTAATGTCACATTACGCTACGTCAGGACTTCTGTCATTTCGTATTCATGTCATATTGTCTCGAATACAATTTGTGAACAGTCTCGTTAAGTTATACATATCAATCACGACCCTAAGCATTAGGATGAGGTAATATCTTAGTGGAACTCCTTTGTTCAAGTTGGAGTGTCTAAATAGGTGTGAAATTTCCTGGGTTGATGAAGTACAGTCAATAGGTTGCAAAAGAGGCCTAACTAGCTAGTCACCGGAGTGTGCCAGGCACTAACGTTGATGGAGCCATACTTTATTTTATGTATGTCCACAGCAAGTGTGGCGTAAACAATTCATGGGGTCACAACAATTGTGGAGTATGAAGTATGGGGCCACAACATTGTGGAGTGCGTATTAACGCACTCACAACTGGTATAGATACTTGTGTTATAATGCGGTAATCGATAGGGACGCACGGCTCAAAGGGTATCGTGTAGCACCCGTATGGTCACTTTAATGATTAAGTCTATTGAATCAGATTCCAAATTCGTGTATTTCATGTTTAAGTCATGTTTCACGTTATGTTATGTTTAAGTTTACGTTCATATCAAATTTCAAGTTTATGTCACGTCAAGCTAAGTTTTAGTTTTAGTTCAAGTTATGTTAGTTCATGCCATGTTATGTCAAGTCATGTTGAGATAAAAATACGCAATCATGCTAACCCAATGAGACAAGAATATGTTTCAAGTTCGCGTTTATGTCATGTTATGTTCAGGTTCATGTTACGTTCAAGTTCATGTTCAAATTATTTATGTTCATATTCATGCTATGTTTCAAATCCATGTTATGTTTTAAGTTCACGTTTATGCTATGTTGCTAGTCCATGTTATGTTTTAAGTTCACGTATATGTCATGTCACGTCAAATTAAGTTTCAATTTCAGTTCAAGTTATGTCATTTATGCCATGTTATATATCAAGTTATGCTATTCTTACTTACGATTTTGATTATGCATTCATGTTTTTACTGCCATGTATGCATCAACCATGGTAGTCTTAACTACCATTCCCCCCAAATGGTAGGAGATGTGTCAGGATCAAAGCAGGGAGCAGACGTTGGCAGACTGGAGGAGATCGACTAGGCGTCATGGACGCAACGCAGAGCTTGCAGCCTCCATAGTTAGGTCTTTGGATAGTATTTCGGCATCGTCAGTCGAGTTATACGAGTTACTCAACGAACTAGCCCAATAGTGTATTTTGGCAATGTAATTATGGAACCAGGTATCTGTTTTTTTGAGATTACAGTCTTCTGAGACCCATACTGTAATCGTGGATGTTTATTTAATTAAGTATGAATAGATTAGGCTTTAATTATTTGAAATATTATAAGTTTGGTGCATAGTATTGCTCAAGAAAAAAAATTATCCGTTGCGAATATTACATAATGCTAACAGCTCATATGTCATGAATGGGGGCATGTAACTTTGTGTTGCATGTCCTGACGTTTCGGATATCCGTTCGATCCCAAACAGAATCTGGGGGCGTCACAGGAATCAATAATATACCAAGCATCGACTTCTTCAAGCAACACAAAATGTTCAAGATGTTGAATGTAAGTGATGCATGAGGTTTTAGGCGCAATGATGAGTATTCCTAGGATTTGGGTGAGAAGCGGCAGATTTGGACGATGAGACTTATCCCTCGGTTGGACAAGGCGACTTATCGCTTGGTTGGGCAAGGAGAAGGGGTGACATCTGTATATTAATTATAACTTTGACTACATGTGTGAAAATTGCGCATATGACTCCAATCTGAAAAGCGTTCTTCAGCACGCAAGTCGTGATCACCATGCCTTGCTTGGTGGGCCCCATCTCGACCCCAAAATCAGCTAGTTTTACCTCCGAAGCATCAATTTTAGTCAACTCTTTCATTTTTTGTTAATTCTCTTTTATGGTAATGCTTATATTTAGTAATGATTTTATTTTGGATTCTTAGACTAGATCTTAGTCATAATTATCTTATTACGTATTCTATTGTTTGGCTTTAATTACAGATTTTCCATTATTTAAGCCTGGCTTATGGAATTTAGAGAGAGGATTGATTTTATTTTTTTATTTTTTTTATATATAGTAAAACCTTAATCTCAGAGTTTATCACTATTTACGATTTTTTTCAATCTCAATCTCTAGCTTCTGTTGTTTAACTAGCTATAAAAAAAATCTTCTATTTTGTTCCGACGTTAGTAAGGAGGACATGGCCTTACATTTTAGGCATCTACGACATCTTTAAGGAGTTCAGTTTCATCCTCTGTTTTTAAGGTTTGATAATTATTGAAGTTTTATAGAGATGCTTTTCATTTTCTTGTGTTGTGTAGGCTTTGTTTCATAATAGTTTTATGTTTTTATAACTTTTAACTCAAATGGTTGAAGTGGAATTAAAATACCACGAATTAGCTTTTGATTGGTGCAAAAGGGAACTCTTGCTATGTGGTAATGGCTCACAACAAGAAGTTACATCTTATACATGATTTGATCCAAGTTGGAAATTAGGATTATCAAAATCCTTCTTAGAATAAAAAGTGAAAAGGTCATGTATGGATAGGGAGAGGTTGAGCAGTCAAGAAAGAGTGAAGGAGGGCAAGAGCTTCACTAGGCTTGTTGAGAGGTACCAAATGACCTGCCCCTCTCACTGTCACAAATGTTATGCCTTCATACTCAACTATCCTCCCTCCAACCTGCATTTTATTTGCCACAATATCAATCAAAATTCATTTTTGCTTTAAACTATATATATATGGAAAATTACACTCTATCCTCAAATTATGTTTTTTTTACATCAACCTATCAAAACTAACATGTTAGATCCTCAAATCACCAAGAATTCACACTTTGCACCCACATTTAATAATGACCATTAAGATATGAGGCTGCTACAGACACAAAGGGATCTCACACACTGATGTGGCATACTCACAGTGTGCCACGTCTCCCCACCTTTTTTTTTTCTTTCTTTTTTCTCCCTTCCAGTGCATCTCCCCTCCCCTCCCCTCCTCCCTCTTTCCCTCTATCTCCGCCTATCTCCACTCTCTCTGTGGCTGCCATAGTGGTTGGAAACCACCTCAAGGCCACAGAAGTTGCACATTATATTTTTTTTTCTGATCAAATGTGTGGTATATGAATGATAAAGAGAGAAAAGACAAGGGCTTCATAAATATTTTTAAAATTCAGAATAGCCCATTGTTGTAAAATCTGATTTGGTTGATCAGAAAGTGATATATTAATTGAAAATTTATATTCATCATCTTTACACATTATATATATATTTTTCTTATTAAATGTGTAGTATATGAATAATGAATAGAAGAATTCAATTAATTTAAAAAAAATCAAACTAATTTTAAAAAAATAATGTATAGAATGTATAGATAATAAGTAGTGAAATTCATATTAATTATTGTAAAAAAGTACATAGAAAAACAAAATATATAAAACAAAGAAGGATAATGAATGAACCTGATGGTTGTGATACCAAGAACGCCAAGGAGATTTGAGGGAAAGTGAAAGAGCCTCAATCCAGTATCGTGACCCAATGACTGGCACTCTGCCATCTGTGTCCCCACTGTTACCACCACTCGAATCCAAATCAAATTTAAATTTAGTAAATATCAAACATAGGATTTAAAAAGCTGTCAAAAGCAATCATGCATGCACGCGTTCATTCATTCATGTTTGGCCGGCCTAGACAAAATAGTTTTTGTTGATAAGAACAAGAAAAAAGTCACTGCCATCTTCGTTTTATTCACGCCAAAAAAGCCTCAAGCCCCCCCGCTTGCAGCAGCTCACGAAGAGTCTCCCTGTGAACGGCTAACGCTATTACAAGTTTTAAATTGATAGATTTTGTTGAGAATTTTTATAAAATAGTGAATTTCATTAAAAGAATAATAAGTTTTATTTTTATTTTTATAATAAAGTTTACATTTTTACAAAAATACTGTCACAAACTTATCTATTTGACTGGTACAAATTATTAAATTGATATTTTCAGTCCCGTATTGACCTTTATACAGATCGATGAACCGTGACACAATTACGGGAAGGCTGACGGACTGTAGTCTATAACCACCTCTAAAGCATTCACATTAGATTTTCTATCACTTTTTTTAAATTTTAGTTAGAAATCACATTTTCTATAATTTTTTTTTAAAAATTTTACATCTCATTCCTTATATTTTTTCAATTATATTAAAATAATCTTTTTCTATTATTTATTTATTGTTATTTCTACTACTTTATCTATTTCTTATAAAATATATATATAAATTAATTTAGGCATTGATGGAACTACATAGGGGCACCGGGTGGCCATGGCCTCCCAAAGTTAAAAAAAAAAATATATATATTAATTTTTTATGATTTAATATGATTATATTAATATCATATTGTGTTGGCCTCCTTTGTAAAAAATTATCTTGATTCTATCTACAAAATTATTTTGATTTTACAGATTATTTTAACTTAGAAATAAAACAAAAAATATTTTATTTCAGTTTTATCTTTACTTGGCCCCCTACAACATATTCTTGATGAATTAATCTTTGCATCATCCTACACACCACACACCATAACTTTTTTTATTTTTTTTATTTGTTTATCTTATTAAATGTGTATTATATGGATGATGAATAAAAAAATATAAATGTTTAAAGAAGAGTAAAATAAAAAAAATTGAAAAAAAAAAAAAAAAAAAAAAAAAAACACATTGATGTGTGGTGTGTAGGATGATGCATAGCATTGCTCATTCTTGATTCCGCCATTGAATTTAGGGGATGAATAATGACGCTCCAAATATAGAGTCATTATTCACATCCTAAATCCATATCTTAAAATAGGAAATTGGATGGAATCCTTGTTTTGTCAAAAAGCCAAGTTAATTTCTTAAAATTTAGAGATTTTAGGAATATAGGAACGGATGGAAATGCTCTTAACTGACTGCAGTGTATAACTACCTTTCCGAACTTAGAATGTTTACGTGATAAATATATATATATATATATTTTTTAAAAAAAGTGTTGTGTATGGAAGAGTTTGGACCCAACTGCAACATACGTGAGTGAGCACCTACCTAGCTTATGAAAAGTCAAACCATGCTTTGTCGGTTTGTTTTTGCATTATTTTTCGGAGGAGTAACGATACACACATAATACATTACATAATAATATTATAAAATGAAGACATTTTAGTAAAATATTGTTATCTTTATAAGATTTTTTACAAAAATATTTCTTATTTTAATACATTATATAATGTGTTGTATATATAATGTGTTTTGGATAAATCATTTTCTTTTTTCCAAGCGCCCATCTCGACATGATGTGTTTCATTGAGAGAAAGAGATTGAGTCTTCGTTTGCATACATAATTTAGATGAAATGAGATGAGATATTTTGAATAGTAATTGAATAAAATATTATTAAAATATATTTTTTAATATTAGTTTTATTTTAAAATTTAAAAAAATTGAATTGTTTATTATATTTTTATATAAAAATTTAAAAAAATTATAATGATTAAAATAAAATGAGACGAGAGGTTTGTGTAAACAAATCCAGCGTGATTTTTCTTTGGGATAAAGAGACTATGAATGAATCTTAAATGGACCGAGATAATAATGAAATATATTAATTAAGTTTGCCTGTAAATCTTACGTACCTGTAAATCCATATCTTGAGGCCACCCTTGATGAGTTTGGTGTAGGTGGATAGGAGAGAAAAGACGGTGAAATTGTATGTCCCAAGGATATAATTACTGATCAAGAATAGAAATAAAAATAAAAATAATTATTGTTTAGAAATGAGAAATGAAATACACAAACTCCGAATGCATAACTCTCGTGCAAATCCTTTATAAAAAAGTAGATTTTACATTGAAAAAGTGTGATTTTTTATTTTTATTTTATGGAACTCACATTTTTATAAAAAATTTGTACAATACTTTATACATTTGAAACTTGTAACTAGCATTAATAATCCAAATCTATATACCTACTTGCAGACCATCCATTTTGTACTAGAATTTCTTCCTTTGCTTGCGTGAATGGATGCTTGAACATCTACTCTGTTAAAATAGTCTTCTGTATACGTGGAAAAACATGGGTCATAGCCTCCAAAAGCTCTCAACCCATGATTATTCACCTTTTTCATGAACCATAATTAGAAGTTAATACATATAATTGGCTCTGTGCTGCATGCTGATCTTATATAAATATAGCTTGTCAAGACAACGAAAAAGACCTGTGAATGGACGCTGTCCCGCCTGCTACTGTGAGCCAATGAAGAATTGCTGTTGATGAGACACGAAGGGGCGTAAATGTTATAGATGTCAATCTCTGCATATTTTTCAAAGACTTGGTCTATGGCACTGCTACATTCCTTAGACCAGTTGAAGCTCTTAAAATCGCACACTGTTTTAGCCTTGTCATAGAGCTGGTCTGATATGACAGCATGACTCCAAGCATATTCTAAGAAACCCTTTGAATCATAGTTATCATCAGTTTCTGGATTTCCCAGCTGCATATCATGTACAGATGTTAGCTAGAGTGGTAAAAAGTGAATAATTTGTTCGATCGTCATAAAATAAAGTCAGTGGTTTGGCTTCATTTACTCTCCGTAGTTTCTCTTCTCTCTCGATTTCATTTGTTACACACATATACGTACACACATGACACACATATATGCACTGTGTATATATATATAGAAAAATACTTTAACTATAAAAGATAACACAAAAATAAATTCACAAACTGACGTAATTTGATTCAGTATGTCATATTATAAATTACTTTTAATATAAAGTAAATTTAATGCATCAAGTGAAACTGTATCAGTTTATGAATTTATTTTTATATAATTTCTTTATATTTATAGCATTTATCATATATATATATATATACACACAAACACAATATGTATAGGATGACTTCAATAACTACTCCATGTGCATGGTATGTACATGCATGCATGCTCATCTAGATCATTTGTACAAGCATGCACGAGAACTTGACGAATTCGAACATTAAAATATTACTGCTTGTATGGAACATAGTGTTTTAGTGTGGGGCTCATGTACCATAAAACCTTTAAGATTTATCATTGGGTATTTAGTTCTATCCCTGTTCCGGTCATGCACAAGCTCCGCGAGTTGCGGAACGTAGTGGCCTGCAAAATAAGGATTACTGTTGAAATCCGACAATGAGAGAGAGAGAGAGAGATCAGAGAGAGGTTAAGTTGAGCAGCTACTTGCCTGCGTAACTCTCTCCTGCGATGAAGAAATCATGGGTTTGGAACTGTGGAAATCTTTGCAGCCAATTCACCAAGAAGTTGTAGGTATCCTCAGCTAGTTGGTAAGATTAGGGAATATTAGAAGTAATTAACTAGTATATAATAAGGCAACTCGATAATACATGTAACATGGCAGAAAATGGTGAATTACCCACAAAGCCATCATCCAGTACTTTGGTGAGATCAGAAGATGTGTTGGTATAAGAGAACCCTACTCCAACCGGCGACTCCACAAATAATAGATTGGCTTCTGCAGGGTAGAATTTCCAAGCTTAAAATAAACTACGATGGCCCTTTTAATTTTTAGATAACCAAAGTAGGATGGCAATATAATGTTAAGGACCTTTATTCCAAGCATATTTATTGAAGAGAAGGCCAACTCCATTTTTGTCAACTCTAAGAGGTCCCAACTCCACTGCTGCACCATACCCAACTGAGGAACATCCAGGACCTTCAAAGACACAATTGGGCAAAGAAAGATCGAAATATAAATGATTTACATATATACAAACAAAGAGAAATGCATACATCTATATACATATATAACTGAAGCAAGATTTTACAGTAAACAACAGATAAATAAGTCTGATTTTAGTAAAACTAGTCGATGCTTGCAAATTAACCTCCATTTAGCCAGAGAAGTAGAGGCTTCTTGGACGACTGAGACTGAGCTTCAAAGAACCAGTAGAAGAGTGCCCTCCCATTTCCTGGATCGACATTGATGTGACCTGAGAACTGGGAGATTGGTGGGCTAGGAGGCTGGCCTGGTAGTTTTATTACTCTGTCAGATTCCTGTGATTGTGGATACTGATCTTCTGATGCTTTTATGCAAGTTATTATGGAATGATCAAGAAAGAGGGACATGGAGAAGAGAGAGATCAGAAAGAGACATTTATTTGAAAATAGCGGGTTGGCCATCTTTGTTGACAAGCTTTGCATTTACTCCCACTGGTAGAGAGACGTGTGTATATCTTGCAAATATATAGATCAAGAAATGATTTCATATATATATATATATACACACACACACACTTAGAGACTTTGAATATAAGAAAATGGGTGGGGAGGATCTGATCTGATCTTGTCTCATATAAAGGAGTATTATTCCTTGGATTATCGTTGACAGAAATGGAATAAGCCATTAACGTATATATTTGAGGTTCACATTAGTCTGCACCCTAGCTTTCTCATGACTGATTAAGCAGGCCGACTCAAGGGTACTTAGGCAACTAAGCCACCGCCTAAGGCCCCCATCTTGACAAGGCTCAAAAAAAAAAAAAAAAAAAAAATTATGATCTTAAAAAATAAACTATAGAAAAAATATTAGTTAGCATAAAAGATGAAAATTTTTTTGTCTAAAATAAAATCAATCTTAAATGATAAAATTTGGTAAAAAAAAAAAGTAAATATAAAAATTTTACTAAAAAAAATCTTACTCAAAATGTACAAATTTTTAGACAATAGTGAAATTAGAATAAAAATAGCAAAATGATAATATATTACTCTTAAATATTTTATAAACTATGATGTTTATTTTGACGTCGATCGCCTTATTTGTTTTCAAAATGAAGTATTAAAATAAGTATATATATATGGATAAGGGATAATACTCTATTTACAGAAAAATTTGATTCTATTTTAAATTGTTATAGTATTAATAGATATTATTATTTATAATAATAATAATATTTATTTTGCATTTCAGAAAATTTAATATTTAATATTTAAATATTATTATTATTTTTAAATTAAATCATCATGTACTTAATTGTCGTTTTAGACTGCAAAATATATTCATGACAATATTAAGATGGCTGAGGTTGATGGTTTGTCGTGCCTTTTGGCTCTCAATCAATTAGGCCAAACTGGTCCCCCTTAACTTATCAGGAATGAATTAACATACTCAGGTTTGTGTAGGATATATTTGTCTCGAGGTTGATTCCTCGATCTGTACGCGTAGTGGTTGCCAAACTGATGGTAATTTTCATGCTCTTGAGCGATTAACTTCTTACGCTTTGCCATGGCAATTAAAATTGTTAAATATTTAAATCGTGTAGCGTTTATTTCTCTTTACAAAAAATTTAAAACAAAAATAAAAAAAAAGTTCAAAGTGCTGCCGATTTTAGGTTGTCAGTATTTGGGTTTGTACAATTTCTTGTCATTGGCAGTCTTGTCACGTGTGTTCTGAACTACATGAAAATTAACAAAAACGTGACAAGTGTAAAAATAAAAGAATTTACACCTAGGTAATAAAATACGACTATATATATATATTTGACAATCAATATAAATAATCAAAGATATATAAACTAGTAAAAATAAAAGAATATACACCTCGGCAATGAAATAAAAAAGTCGAGTGATGTGGTATATATTAAGGTATGCATTGGGTAAGTCTTAACACACTCTTTTGAAAAAAAGCTACGGTTCACTATTAAAATATTATTTTTTTATATAAATTTAAAACTTATCTATTTTTTCAAATAGAGTATGCGAGATTTACAGACCCTAAAATTGTATATATTATTTCTAAAAAAAATTTATATTTTAACAGTACTAGCATAGATCCCAACCTAAATTAAATAAATCCTCAAAGGTAGTCAAAGATAAACTCATATTCAAATTCAAATTTAAAGACTCAATGCATGCCAATTACTAAGCCACACTACTCTCAAGTAGCGTTTGCTTGCAGACCGGGCCTATTATTCATATACATAAGTTGACTCACCGATTACCTTTGTTGGTGGTTTGATTTTGGAATGGTTGGTACAGTGTTTCTCCAATTATTTCAAGGGATTCGTGCTGGCTGTTGAGGGAGGGAATCTAGTAATCTACTCCTTTATCTGCACCATCTCCCTCCATCCCTCCCGGTTGCTGGGCCAAGTTGGAATTAGGCTCATGTGAGTTTTGTAGTTAGAAACTCATATAGTCCACCGTGGACTATAATTAGTTATTGACCAGGCCTATTATCACACTGTACTCAATTATGTTGCTATATTTCTGTTATGCTTTTTATTATGTAATGTGAGAATGCTCTAGAAGGAATAAACACAAGAAAATACAATGCATTTTGCCTTAATCAGAGGTCCTGGTTTCCTAAAAAAACCAGTTTGTTGTCTCTTTTCTTTCATACTTTGTTTAAATTTTCCTTCGTTCTAGTGGGTTGTTATCAATTGGGCATCAGAGTTATCGATTCCAAGCGACTGTAGTAGTAATGGCGAAATGGACAATATCAGGACCTGCAACAACAGGAAGTTGAAAATCATCAGAAGTTGTTACATGATTTAGCAAAGAAGATGGATCTATTTTTGGAAACTCTTAATGGGAGAAACCCACACATTCGACACTACAATACCATATGGATCTATTATTGGAAACTCTCAATAAGGAGTTACACTTTGAAGGTTCAGGTGTTTCTGGGAGCATGCAATTCAGATCCATCAAGCTGGATTTCCCAAGGTTTGATGGGAAAAATTCCACTTGGTGGGTATACAAAATTAACCATCATTTTGTATTACATCTTATGCCAGACCATCAGAAAATTTTGATGTTGCTATATTTTGGGGGTACAAACAGTGGAGAGATTTCATGGGTGGAAAAAAATAATTTGTATATTTGTATTTGTAAACAGAAACGAAGTGTTTGGAGAAGCATAAATATAATCAGCATATAACAACATGCATGCCTAAGTCATCTCCTGGTTTCCATTGATCCAATACTCTTGACAAGGCCTCAAATCAAAATGTTCAAATTCCAGTACCTCATTTGTAGTCCCAAAGTAGACCCAATACCTCAAGTCATTGAGCACACAGGATATATGGCCTACCCACCACCCCTCATTAATATACCAAGCATTGACTTCTTCAAGCAACACAAAACGTTCAAGATGTTGAATGTAAGTGATGCATGAGGTGCTAGGCCCAATGATGAGTATTCCTAAAATTTGAGAGTGAAACGGTAGATTTGGGCGAGAAGACTTATCTCTTGGTTGGACAAGGAGAAGTGGCGACATTGGTATTTTAACTATAACTTTGGGTACATGTTTCAAAATTGCTCATATAACCCCAATCCGAAAAGCTCTCTTCGGTACGCACCGTGGCCACCATGCTTCTCTTGATGGCCCATTGTCGATCCCAAAATCAGCCATTTTTACCTCCGAAGCGTTAATTTTAGTCAACGTTTTCATTTTTGGTTAATTCTCTTTTATGGTAATGCTTATCTTTAGTAATGATTTTATTCCGGATTCTTAGGCTTGATCTTAGTCATAATTATCTTATTACGTATTCTATTGTTTGGCTTTAATTACAAATTTTTCATTTTTCGCTAGCTATTTAAACTCGGCTTGTGGAATTCAGAGAGATGATTGATTTTTTTTTTTTGATAGTAAAACCTTGATCTCAGAGTTTATCATTGTTTGCGATTTTCTCAATCTCAATCTCAATCTCTAGTTTTTGTTGTTTAACTAGCCATCAGAATAATCTTCCATTTTGTTCCAGTGCCAGTAAGGGGGACAGAGCCTTACATTTTAGGCATCTAAGACATCTTTAAGGAGTTCAGTTTCATCCTTTCTTTTCAAAGTTTAATATATTGAAGATTTTACAAAGATTCTTTTCATTTTCTTTTGTTGTGTAGGCTCTGTTTCATAATAGTTTTATGTTCTTATAACTTTTAAATCGAATGGTTGAATTAGTGGAATTAAAATACCACGTGTGAGCTTTTGATTGGTGCAAAAGTGAACTTTTGCTATGTGGTAATGGCTCCCAAATGCATGTTACATCTTATACATGATTTGATCCAAGTTGGAAATTAGGATCATCAAAACCCTTCTTAGAATAAAAAGTGAAAAGGTCATGGTTGGACAGGGAGAGGTTGAGCAGTCAAGAAAGAGTGAAGGAGGGAAAGAGCTTCACTAGGCCTGTTGAGAGGTACCAAATGACCTGCCCCTCTCACTGTCACAAATGTTATGCCTTCATACTCCACTATTCTCCCTCCAACCTGCATTTTTTTTGCCACAATATCAATCAAAATTCTTTTTTAGCTTTAAACTATATATATATATATATGGAAAATTGCACTCAACCCTCAAATTATGTTTTTTTTTTTGACATGTTAGATTCTCAAATTACCAAGAATTGACACTTTGCACCCACATTTAATTATGACTCAACTTGATGGCAGATTCTTTAGAAATAGTGCAAAGTATCAACTTTTGATAATTTGAATGTGTAAATTTGTCAAACAATATATACAATTAAGGACATAAATTTCTCATCTCTACGTGCACGTCTCTTATTTTTGCGTGGGCATAATTTTCATGATCACATATAATTTTTTTTTCGCAACGCTTATGCGTTACATGATATGGTGATTATATATACGACTTCTCCTTCTCTTTTCTATTTCTATAATAATATGAAAAATATTGTCTATATAAAATTTTTGTAAAGGTGAACTTACAAACTCAAATAACTTAGACTCGTTTGTTTTTAAGAAGTTTTTTAATTTATTTCATCTCATCTCATCTAATCATTACAACTTTTTCAAATTTCCATATAAAATAAAATAAATAATTCAATTTTTTCAAATTTTAAAATAAAAATAATATTAAAATATATATTTTAATAATATTTTATTTAATTTTTAACTTTAATTTCAATAGATCTTATTTTATCTGTAAAAACAATTAAGGGCCGGGCCCATAATATTAATGTGATTGGGTTTACAAACTGAAATAACTAAAATACCAAATCACTGCCTGAGGACTGGGGATTGGATTCAAAAAATTTGGAGATCTTAATTTGAGGTCTGGGCCTTGAAAGGAATCGGATAAAGAGAGAAAGACAGGGGCCATAAATAATATTTTTTAAAATTGAGAATAGCCCATTGTTATAAAATCTGATTCGGTTGATAGGAAAGTGATATATTAATTATTTAAAAAAAAATACCTAGAAAAACAAAATATATATAAAAAAAAGAGAGTAATTCTACACGTCATCTTTTTTTTTATCATCTTTTTATCATCTCATAACATGTAATTAGATGATAAATTTATAAATAAAATATAATAAATAATTTCTAATTATCTAATATCACATCATGCGAGCACAACTGATGACGATGGTGAGTAGATTTTTTTTTATTAAAAATAAAAATAAAAAGAAGGAAAGAGATAATGAACGAACCTGATGGTTGTGATACCAGGAACGCCAAGGCGATTTGAGGGGAAGTGAAAGAGCCTCAATACAGTATCGTGACCCAATGACTGGCACTCTGCCATCTGTGTCCCCACTGTTACCACCACTCAAACCCAAATCAAATTTAAATTTAGTAAATATCAAACATAGTCAGGATTTAAAAAGCTGTCAAAAGCAATCATGCATGCACGCTTTCATTCATTCATGTTTGTTCAGAACAAGAAAAAAGTCACTGTCGTCTTCACCCCCTCACGAAGAGTCTCCCTGTGAACGGATAACGCTGTTACAAGTTTTAAATTGATAAATTTTGTTGAGAATTTTTATGAAATAGTGAATTTTATTAAAAGATAATAAGTTTTATTTTTATTTTTTTAAAAATAAATTTTACATTTTTACAAAAAATACTTTATACAGATGAACCGTGACACAATCTAGGCTATCGATCTCTTAGTTCGAGTTTTTTCTCATATTTTTAATTTATTTTTTCTTTTTCCAGCTCTCCTAAATTCTCCTAATCCCCACCTTTCCGAACTTAGAATGTTTACGCGATATATATATATTTTTTATTTTGAAAAAAAAAACATGTTGGGCAGTCAGGAGTTTGGACCAAACTGCAACATACACGTGAGCACGCACTTACCTAGCCTATGAAAAGTCAAACCATGCTTTGTCGGTTTGTTTTTGCATTATTTTCCCAAGCGCCCATCTCGACATGATGTGTTTCATTGAGAGAGAGATCATTGAGAGAGAGAGCGAGAGAGAGAGAGATTGAATTTTCTTTGGGATAAAGAGACTATGAATGAATCTCGGTATGTTTGGATTCCTAACTCATTCCAACTCATCTCAACTCATCATTATATCTTTTTTAAATTTCAATACAAAATATAATAAACAATTCAACTTTTTCAAATTTCAAAACAATTTTAATATTCAAAAATAATATTCTAACAATATTTTATCATTTCAACTCAACTCAACTCAACTCACTTCAACATCCAAATCCACTCTAAATGAACTGAGATAATAATGAAATATATTAATTAAGTTTGCCGGTAAATCTTATGTACCTGTAAATCCATATCTTGAGGCCACCCTTGATGAGTTTGGTGTAGGTGGATAGGAGAGAAAAGACGGTGAAATTGTACCTTATATAATTGCTGGTCAAGAATAAAAATAAAAATAATTATTGTTTAAAAATGAGAAATAATATATACAAGTTCTAAATGTATAAATCTCATGCAAATCTTTTATAAAAAAGTAGACTCCGTGATGAAAAAGTGTGATTTTTTTTTAATGGCACTCACATTTTTACAAAAGATTCGTACAATACTTTGTAGATTGGAGACTTGTAGCTGGCATTAATAAATTATAATCCAAATATATATACTTACTTGCAGACCATCCATTTTGTACTAGAATTTCTTCCTTTGTTTGCGTGAATGGATGCTTGAACATCTACTCTGTTAAAATACTCTTCTGTATACGTGGAAACACATGGGTCATAGCCTCCAAAAGCTCTCAACCCATGATTATTCACCTTTTTCATGAACCATAATTAAAAGTTAATACATATAATTGGCTCTGTGCTGCATGCTGATCTTATATAAATATAGTTTGTCAAGACAATGAAAAAGACCTGTGAATGGACGCTGTCCCGCCTGCTACTATGAGCCAATGAAGAATTGCTGTTGATGAGACACGAAGGGGCGTAAATGTTGTAGATGTCAATCTCTGCATATTTTTCAAAGACTTGGAGTATGGCACTGCTGCATTCATTAGACCAGTTGAAGCTCTTAAAATCGCACACTGTTTTAGCCTTGTCATAGAGCTGGTCTGATATGACAGCATGGCTCCAAGCATATTCTAGAAAGCCCTTTGAATCATAGTATTCATCAGTTGCTGGATTTCCCACCTGCATATCATGTACAGATGTTAGCTAGAGTGGTAAAAAGTGAATAATTTGTTCGATCGTCATATAAAAAAGTCAGTGGTTTGGCTTCATTTACTCTCGGTAGTTTCTGATCTTCTCTCTCGATTTCATTTTTTACACACATATACACACATCACACACACACATACACACATAGATATACATATATATATATATGCGTGTGTGTGTATATAGAGAAATATTTTAGTAAAAAATATTTCACAAATGTAAATTTACAAACTGGCATAATTTGATGCAGTTTGTCAGATTGTAAGTTATTTTTAATATAAAATAGACCTAACGCATCACGTGAAACCACATCAATTTATGAGTTTACTTTTATTTTTATATTTGTAGCAGTTCTCATATATATATATATACACAATATGTATAGGATGACTTGAATAACAACTTCAATAACAGCTCTCTCGATATACATGCATGATGCTCATCTTGATCATTTGTACAAGCATGCACGAGTACTTGACGAATTCGAACATTTGGATAGGTTTGGAAGTTTCATCTCACACAAAATTATCATCTCATCTCATCTTATCATTACACATTAATTTTCAAATTCCCATAAAAAATATAATAAACACTTCAACTTTTTCAAATCTCAATATAATTTTTTCAAATTCCAATTCAACTTTTTCAATTCTCAAAACTAAAAAATAATATTTTAAACTTTAAAACAAAACACAAAATTCTTATCTCATTTCACTCCCAAAACACAAAATATCAGCTCTTGTATGGAACATAGTGTTTGAGTGTGGGCTCACGTACTATAAAACCTTTAAGATTTATCATTGGGTATTTAGTTCTATCCCTGTTCCGGTCATGCACAAGCTCCGCGAGTTGCGGAACGTAGTGGCCTGCAAAATAAGGATTACTGTTGAAATCCTACAATGAGAGAGAGAGAGAGAGAGGTTAAGTTGAGCAGCTACTTGCCTGCGTAACTCTCTCCTGCGATGAAGAAATCATGGGTTTGGAACTGCGGAAATCTTTGCAGCCAATTCACCAAGAAGTTGTAGGTATCCTCAGCTAGTTAGTAAGATTAGGGAATATTAGAAGTAATTAACTAGTATATAATAAGGCAACTCGATAATACATGAAACATGGCAGAAAATGGTGAATTACCCACAAAGCCATCATCCAGTACTTTGGTGAGATCAGAAGATGTGTTGGTATAAGAGAACCCTACTCCAACCGGCGACTCCACAAATAATAGATTGGCTTCTGCAGGGTAGAATTTCCAAGCTTAAAATAAACTACGATGGCCCTTTTAATTTTTAGATAACCAAAGTAGGATGGCAATATAATGTTAAGGACCTTTATTCCAAGCATATTTATTGAAGAGAAGGCCAACTCCATTTTTGTCAACTCTAAGAGGTCCCAACTCCACTGCTGCACCATACCCAACTGAGGAACATCCAGGTCCTTCAAAGACACAATTGGGCAAAGAAAGATCAAAATATAAATGATTTACATACAATTAAACAAAGAGAAATGCACACATCTATATACATATATAACTGAAGCAAGATTTTACAGTAAACAACAGATAAATAAGTCTGATTTTAGTAAAACTAGTCGATGCTTGCAAATTAACCTCCATTAAGCCAGAGAAGTAGAGGCTTCTTGGACGACTGAGACTGAGCTTCAAAGAACCAGTAGAAGAGTGCCCTCCCATTTCCTGGATGGACATTGATGTGACCTGAGAACTGGGAGATTGGTGGGCTAGGAGGCTGGCCTGGTAGTTTTATTACTCTGTCAGATTCCTGGGATTGTGGATACTGATCTTTTGATGCTTTAATGCAAGTTATTATGGAATGATCAAGAAAGAGGGACATGGAGAAGAGAGAGATCAGAAAGAGAAATTTATTTGAAACCAGCGGATTGGCCATCTTTGTTGACAAAGTGATGCATTTACTCCCACTGATAGATAGACGTGTGTATATCTTGCAAATATATAGATCAGGAAATGATTTCATATATAGTTCTTCTCGGTGCAAACGGGGTGGGAAACCCCGGCATCGACTGGCTACGTCAGCGGATATTAAAAAAAACATGCGTACGAACACGCTATTTCTCTCCATTTCTCACTCTTCTGGCTTTTTTCGTTTTATATTCTTTACAATAAGTCTATTTACAACCGCCTGGTGCGAAACCGGCGTAACCGGTGCAATAAAAAAATACATTCTCTCTCTTCAGATGCAGATGCAAATATTGCTTTTTCTACAGGATATATACTTATTTTCCGTTATTCTTCAGGACTACGCAAATCCGATTTGAGAATGGAGAAATCGAACGGAACTCTGCTCTCTTCGCCGTCGTATATTTCTTCTTCTATTTTTTTTTTCTAAACAAGAGCGTACGTGACGACGACAATGCAGTGAGGAAACGGAAGACTCAAAGACGACAACGACGCAGTGAGGAAACGAGAGACCCAAACATGACAACGATGATGCAATAAAAAAATTTATTCTCCCCCTCCCTCTCTTTATTCTCCCCGACTTCCATGAATTAGCCCATCTGGTGCTTGTGGTTGTGCAGAGTTGGGTTGCAATCTTCTGGGGCTCAAACTGACAGGCGACGAGAGACTAATCCAGTGAGACCGAGCTGGCGAATCGGAAGTCGAAGACGCCTAGAGTGTCGAAGGCAGGAACTGGAATCACTGCATTTTTTCTCCTTGGCCATAAACAATCTCCGGGAGCCTGATCCAGTGAACTCAACGACAGGAGAATGGCGAGTAAAACTCCTCTTCTTCCTCCAAATCAGCGGCGGAAGCTGGTAGAGCTTCGGAGAACTCAGCTTCCAAGTATCCAAATCGCCGAGAGTCGACCAGCGTGCCTAGGTACAGAAACTCGGAACTGCTGGCGGCTACGGTGATAGTCCCATTACCTCTTTCGCCATTCTCTTGGAACAACCTGCTACTGTCATCAGACCTCAAAGTCTTGTCTTCAGCGAAATCACGACGCCGCAAATGGAAGAAAACCGCAGCCCCGAAGAATACAATGTCTGATACGGCAGTAGTGACAAATACTGCAACGAGCTTGGAAGAAGTGTGCTTGGAAGAGGGGGGATTGAGGGAGAATGAGGGAGGAGATGTTGGCAGGGAAGGAAGCAAAGGAAGCATGGGAGGGAGGAGGAGGGGGTAGGGGATAGGACGAAATTACCCTCTATTTTTTATGTTTCAGTCGATTTCTCATTATTTATTTATTATTATTTTTTAAACACGTGGCAAGCCGATTCCCCGGGTTCTCACCCCCCGATTGCATGTAGCAGGATTGTAATGGAAAAAGCCATTGTGTATATTTGAGGTGCACATTAGTGTGCACCTAGCTTTCTCCCGACCGATCAAGTCGACAATATTAATATGGCTGAGGCTGATGGTTTGTCGTGCTTTTTGGCTCTCAATCAATCAGGCCAAACTGGTCCCCCTTATCTTTTCAGGAATGAATTAACATACTCAGGTTTGGGTAGGATATCTTTGTCTCGAGGTTAATTCCAATCGGTGTCGGTACGCGTACTAGTTGCCAAACTGATCATCGTAATTTTCATGCTCTTGAGCGATTAACTTCTTACGCTTTGCCATAGCAATTAAAATTGCTAAATATTTAAATCGTGTTGCGTTTATTTCTCTTTACAAAAAATAAAAAATAAAAAAAAGGGTTCAAAGTGCTACCAATTTTAGCTTGTTTTGTACAATTTCTTGTCTTAGAACAATTGGCAGTCTTGTAACGTGTGTTCGGAAGTACATGAAAATTAACAAAAACGTGACAAGTGTAAAAATAAAAGAATTTACACCTCGGCAATAAAATAAGAATATATATATTTGACGATTAATATAAATAATCAAATTATTTATATTAAAAATTTAAATAAATCCTTAAACGATTAATATAAATAATCAAAGATAAACTATTAAAACTAAAAGAATATACACCTTGGCAATGAAATAAAAAAGTTGAGTAATGTGGTATATATTAAGGTATGTATAGTGCAAGTCTCATACATTTTTTTTTGAAAAATGTATAGTTTACTATTAAAAAATAATTTTTTTTTATGTGAGTTTTAAATTTACATATTTTTTCAAATGTAGTACGCGGGATTTACACACCCTAAAACTATATATATCATTTTTAAAAAAAGTTTATATTTTAACAATACAATTCTAGATCCCAGCCTAAATTAAATAAATCCTCAAAGGTAGTCAAAGATAAACTCATATTCAAATTCAAATTTAAAGACTGAATGCATGCCACACTACTCTCAAGGACTGTTTGCTTGCAGACCTGGCCTATTATTCATATTCATAAGTTGACTCACCGATAACCTTCGTTGTTGGTTTCATTTCGTGATGGTTGGTACAGTGTTCCTCCAATTATTTCAAGGGATTCGTGCTGACTGTTGAGGGAGTGAATCTAGTCATCTACTCCTGTATCTGCACCATCTCCCTCCATCCCTCCCGGTTGCTGGGCCAAGTTGTAATTAGGCTCATGTGAGTTTTGTAGTTAGAAACTCATATAGTCCACCGTGGACTATACTTTAATTAGTTATTGACCACGCCCATTATCGCATTAGGGGCACTGTAGTCAATTATGCTGCTATATTTTGTTATGCTTTATATTATGTCATTTTGCCCAAATCGGAGGTCCTGGTTTCCTTAAAAAACCAGTTTGTTGTCTCTTTTCTTTCACCGTACTTTGTTTAAATTTTCCTTTGTTCCATTGGGTTCTTCTCAATTTGGCATCAGAGTTATCGATTCCAAGAGACTGTAGTAGTAATGGTGAAATGGACTAGATACAAGGAATTAGAAAAACGGGTGTTGGGGGTGAAACAATATCAAGACCTGCAACAACAGGAAGTTGAAAATCATCATAAGTTGTTACATGATTTAGCAAAGAAGATGGATCTATTATTGGAAACTCTTAATGGGGGAAACCCACACATTCGACACTACAATACCATATGGATCTATTATTGGAAACTCTTAGTAAGGAGTTTCAGTCTGAAGGTTCAGGTGTTCTTGGGAGCATGCAATTCAAATCTATCAAGCTGGATTTCCCAAGGTTTGATTGGGAAAATTCCACTTGGTGGGTATACAAAGTTAACCATTATTGCATTACACTTTATGCTAGACCATTAGAAAATTTTGATGTTCTCACTTTACATGGAGGGTGATACATTAGTGTGTTCCAAGATGTTGAAGAATCGAGTAGCTTATACATGTGAGATTCATTCATACAAGCACTACAGATCAGGTTTGGGAGTTCATCCTATGATGATCCCATGGAGGCAATCACCAGATTAAGACAAACCTCATCAACCGTGGCAGCTTAAATGTCCCAATTCGAGGTACTCTCTAATCGACTTAGGGGGCTTTCTAAAAATTATAAGTTCAGTTGCTTTTTTAATGGGCTTAAGGATGAAATTAGATTGCCAATAAGAATGCTTAAAATCCACACTCTCAACTCTGCCTTTGGATTGGCAAAAACCTAGGAGGATAATATTATTAGCTCCAGGAGGAATGGTAAGCGAGCAAATCAATTTAATACACCCTCACCAAGGTCTTGGATTGGTGGAGGGGGCTCAGATTCATCACCTAGGGGTGTTAGGAGGGAAATTCCAGCTTCTAAGGGATTCTCTCCTAAGGGTGAATGAGATGAAGGAAATGAGGGATAAGGGGCTGTGTTACTATTGTGATAAAAAAATGGAACCCCAGCCATAAGTGTAAGAGGGCCAGGCTGTATGTTATGGAAATGATTGATTTTTCTTATGAAAATGAATTCGGGGAGGAGAGTAATGAGTTACTAGAGCTAATAGAAGAAGGAATAACTGTACCAGGAGCTAGAAGTGAACCACTTGAAATTCCTCTACATGTTATTGTAGGATCTCTTAACCCGAGAACCATGAGGTTGATGGGAAGGGTTAGGGAACAACTAGTGGTCATTTTGGTGGACACTAGCAGTACTCATAATTTCCTTGACCCCACCATTGTCTCGCTAATTTAACTCTTAATTCTAAAGAACAAATTGAAGCAAGGGTTGCCAATCGCGAAACGTTTAGGAGTGAAAGGAAGCTAGAGGGTGCAGAAATTCTAGTGCAGGGGCATGTCTTCACCACTGATTTATTTTTGCTACCTCTGGGAGGTTGTGATATTGTGTTGGGATCGCAGTGGCTTAGGACCTTGGGTGTCCTTCACCCGAGATAATAGGTCAATCAGGCTCAAAGGGTTAAATCCTAGTCACTCAAAATGGATGGATGACATTGGACTTTCCCAACTGACTAAGGTAGAGAGGAGAGGGATGCTTCTCCAAATTTATGAAGTTGGGCAAGATGAGGTGGAAATGACAATACCACCAAATGTAGAGACAATTTTACAGAAGTTCAATGGGGTCTTTGAATAGCCTAAAAGGCTGCCTCTAAAAGGAAGTCATGCCACCACATTATCCTCAATGAGGAAACTGCTCTGATATCTGTCCGACCTTACAGGTATCCTTTTTATAAAAACTAGAAATATAAAAAATAGTTAATGGGTTATTGACTGATGGGGTTATTAGACTTGGTCAATCCCCTTTCTCATCCCCGGTACTCTTGGTTAGAAAAGCTGACGAGAGTTGGCGAATGTGTATTAACTATCGTACCTTAAACAAAGAGATAGTCAATGATAATTTTTCTATTCTAGTCATCGACAAGCTCCTTGATGAATTACATGGGACCACAATTTTTTCTAAGATAAATCTAAGGTCGAGATACCATCAGATAAGGGTGAATGAGGAGGATATTCCCAAAACAGCATTTAGGACTCATCATTGTCACTATGAGTTCCTAGTGATACCGTTTGGATTGACAAACGGCCCTGGCACATTTTAGGGACTTATGAATGAGGTGTTTCAGCATTATCTAAGGAAATTTGTGATTTTTTTTTTTTTTATGATATCTTGATCTACAACAAAAATTCAGAAGAGCATTTACTTCACCTAACTATGGTGCTGGAAACACTAGCAGCACACACTTTGCTTGCCAAGAAAAGTTAATGCAAGTTTAGGTGCAAAGAGGTTGAATATTTGAGGCATTTCGTCTTAGTTGAAAGAGTGAAAATTGATACCTCCAAGATTTAGGTCCCGTTTGGAATTTGGAGAGTTCAGTCTAATTTTAAACTAAGTCTAACATCCAAACACCCAACTCTCAAATCACTAAAACTCATTTAAACTCAAAACCTCTTTACACATGGAACCATTTTTCAACTCAACACATCTTTACACGCGGGATCCGCAACCTTTTTTAACTTTTCATAAATACATATAAACTCATCTTAACATCCAAATACATCTAAACTCATCTTAAGTGGGCCCCACAAAACTCACTCTACCATCTGAATTCACTACTATTCATAAAGAACTCAACTCATCTTAACTTAGCTCAACATCCAAACGGGACCTCAGTCTATGATAACTTGGCCCTTGCCTAATTTCCTGAAGTCCTTGAGGGGTTTTCTAGGGCTTACAGGATATTGCAGGGAGTTTATAAGGCACTATCAGTTGATATTTGCCCCTTTCACTATCTGTTAAAAAAAAACTCCTTCCAATGGACAACAACAACTTTTAAGGGCTTTTGAGGAGCTGAAAACAGTGGTGACTAAGTTTCCAGTGTTAGCCCTACCAAGTTTCTCTAAACCCTTCCTCATTGAGCGTGATACCTCGTGATTGTGTATATGTGTTGTTTTGATGCAAGAGGACAAACCATTGGCTTGCCTTAGCCATGCTCTCAAGAGAAAGGCCCTAGATCTTTCTACCTATGAGAATGAGCTCTTAGCTCTAGTTTGTGCTATTAAAAAATGGTTGTCATACATTTTGAGCAGACCCTTTTTAGTAAGGTCAGACCAACAAAGTCTAAAATTTCTACTATAGTAGAAAATAAACACTCCTTTTCATTAGAAGTGGATAAGAAAATTGTTGGGGTATGATTTTTCTATTGAGTATAAAAAAGGGAGAGAAAATAGAGCAATAGATGCTCTATCTAGGCAGCCTAAATTGGAGGGAGAAATTCCTCGACAAGGATCACAGTATTGGACCCTATGTGGTTACAGCACCTCAAAACTTCTTATAAAATTGACCTAAACTTTCTAAACTATGCCGAAAGCTACAACAGGTCAACTTATGAACGAAGGGTTCACATTGGTGAATGGCTTACTGCTTAAGAAATGAAGCATTTATTTGTCAAAGAAATTACCCTTTAAAGAATAGATCCTATATTACATACATGCCATCCCTTATGGTGGGTATGCTAGATACCAGAAAACTCTCCCTAAGACTAAAGCTGATTTTTGCAAACTACGAATGAAGAGAGACCTTAAAAGTTACATTAAGGAATGCTCCACTTGTCAGTAATGCAAATTAGAAAATGTACATCCGGCTGGCATACTTCAGCCCTTGCCAATCCCCACAAAAAGCTGAACATATATTTCTATGGACTTTATTGATTGTCTACCTACATCTAAGGAATTTTCTATAATTCTGATTGTAGTAGACTGTCTTACAAAATATGCTCATTTCCTCCCTCTCTCTCATCCCTATATTGTAGCAATAGTGGCTAAGCTATTCATCTCACAAGTTTTTAAGTTTCATGGGATGCCCTGTACTATAGTCATTTTTAGGGATGTGACTTTCACAAGCTCTTTTTGGAAGGAGCTTTTCAAGTTGCATGAAACTCGCCTATCCTATAGCTCAGCCCATCACCCTTAGTCTGATCGCCAAATCGAGATTGTTAATCGAGTAATTAAGCAATACTTGAGGTGTTTTGTGAGCCATTGCCCTAAAGAGTGGGTGACTTGGCTACTGTGAGGGGAGTGGTAGTACAATACTAACCTCCACTCTTCCACCCAGATCACTCCCTTGGAGGCCTTATATGGTGTTCCACCACCAACCTTACTATAGTATATTGCAGGTACCGCACAAAACTCAGAGGTAGACACAATTAAAATCAAGGGATGAAATCTTGGCCATATTAAAGAAGAATTCACAGGCAACATAGGCATCTATGAAGAAGCAATATGATAAGAAGCATACGATAAGAGAATTTAAGGAGGGAGACATGGTACACCTCAAACTCCAGAGGTATAAGCAGCAAAGTGTGGCCCGTCGTTCAAGCTCCAAACTATCTCCTCAGCATTTTTGCCCCTTTCAGATTTTGTAGTGAATCAACAATGTAACTTATAAGTTGAAGCTACCACCAAGGTCCTTGGTCCACCCAGTGTTTCACGTGTCCTACCTCAAGAGGTGAATGGGTCCCTCAATCATTGCTTCGATGGTACTTCCTACTTTGGACCTGCACAAAACCCTTAAAGTTAAGCATGAATGCATACTGTAATGAAGAATGACTAAGTAGTACCAAAATAGGTCCCTAATCGAATTGTTAGTGAAATGGAGAGGAGAGCCCGAGGAGAACTCTACCTGAGTGCTGATTGAGCAACTGCGAGGGCAATTTTCAGACCTTGCGGCAAGGTCGTCTGAAGGGGGAGTAGATGTTGCAAATCTGGGGTTCCAACACCCTCAAGGCTAGCAAACTAAAGTGAAGATGTGAAGCGTGTTTCTTTTACTTAGTTCTTGGTTTGTTAAGTACTATTGTTTCTATTGAGCCAATGGGCCGAATTGGGCCAAGTTGTCATTGGGCTCATGTGAGCTTTTTAGTTAGAAATCATATAGTGCATAGTGGACTATACTTTAGTTAGTTATTGACTAGGCCCATTATCACATTAGGGGCACTGTAGTTAATTATGTTGCTATCTTTCTGTTATGCTTTTTGTTATGTAATGGGAGAATGCTCCGAATATACACGAGAAAATACAAGGCATTTTGCCCTAATCGGAGGTCCTGGTTTCCTCGAAAACCCAATTTGTTGTCTCTCTACATTCAAACTTTGTTTAAATTTTCCTCCGTTCTAGTGGGTTCTTATCATTATTTTTCTTTACTTTTAACAATTTCTTGATATGTATTTTTTTTAGCTGCTATTAATTAATAAGAATGCACTGATGTGATCGCAAAATTCTACAAATTTGGGGACAAACTCAATATTTAACCACAGACTTTACAAAACTAAATCTGATTTATGGGATGTTGTTCTGAAAGACCATGTGTAGATAAGCAAAAAGAAGCAAAAACTCATGAAGGAACACAACCTTACAATATTCAAAATTTATTCAATCAAAGTTATAAGCAACTATGAGTGAAACTTTAAAGCTAGAATGGTCATTACCAATGCGCAAATAAAATAGGGTAATGCCACACCCATCGAGAAGGACCACCGAAAACTTCTACTGATAGTGTAATTTTTTTTTTCCAAACACTTTTTAAACCCCTTAAATCATTTATAAGAAAAACCACAGGTTTATTAAAAAATAATTTCTTAACCAATTAAGTGAAAAAAAAAAACAAAACAAAACAAACAATCAGTAGTGCAGAGGGCATCTCGATCGGTTAAATGCAATATGGGCCTCGGCCTTTATTCGAGCCCTAAGCCTACTTCACTACCCAGGGCCCAACTTTGTACCAAGAGGATCTAACCCACAGCCATTACCGATTGGATAACTATCTAACAGTGGCAGGAATGCAAAAGGTTATCATTCAAATTTACTAAAGAGATGAATCATCATCTCTTGGTTTGAATTTGAATAATAAATATATCATTATCATTTAACAACAGAGTGGTTCAAAGGCTATATATAAGAGAAGAGTCCAGGTATGTAACGATCATCTGATTTATTGGTATTAAAGAGTGATCTCAGTCACTGACTTAGACATCAGAGACGTCCATCGAACCCTCATGCCGTTTTACTCTTTGGTTGCAAGTGATCGTGAGATGGTGGCGGTGAAACACTTCCACAGCAGTTGGCACCATCTATGGGATTAAAAGTCTCACAATCAGTGTGTTTTTCACATGCCCATCACCACACTGTCTCAGGCAACTAGAGATCAGGGAGAAACTTCACACAACATGGAAGAAAGACTTGCGAAAATGGAGGAGATAATAAAGAAGCTTATGAAAAAGGTTGACTCACTGTGAAAGGAGAATGAGGCTCTCAAGTAACAGAACGGGCTATCAGGAGAGGATGCGACACCCAGTCAGGTTGACAGGGTGGAGATGGAAGCAAACGGTGTGGGTGTTGGTAAGGGCTATCAGGAGGACGATGTGATGAAGAAGTTACACCACGACATGCACAACTTGATAGATAAATATGAGGAGATGGCCAAAAAGATAGGAACGTCCTCTTCAGTTGACCAGTTGCTATCTAGCAGAAATCTACCATTCTCTACAGCAATTATGGCAATGCCTCTATCTCCAAAATTCAAGGTCCTGTCAGTAGATCTTATGACGACTCCAAAGATCCTGTGGAACATCTTGAAACTTTCAAAGCCCATATGACACTTTACAAATTCCTGGGAGAAATTGCGTGTAGGGCTTTCACTTTGACTCTAAAGGGATCGGCGAAAAGATGGTTTGGAGCACTACAACCAGGTTCCTTAGAAAGTTTCGAGGAACTGGGCCGTCAGTTCTTGACCCAGTTCATGGCGAGTAGAAGGTGCAAGAGGCCAGCCATGTGTTTATTAACTGTCAAACAGAGAGAGGATGAAAGTTTGAAAGCATATTTAACACACTTAAATAAAGAGAAGATGACAGTCGACGATCAAGATGGGAAGATTATCCTGGCAGTATTGCTTGGAAGTGTTTGGCCAAGGAGCACTTTTATGGCTGAACTGGCCAGGAAAACCCCTTCTACGTTACGAGAATTCATGGACAGGGCTGACGATTTTGTTAATGCTGAAGACACCCTTATCGCTCTAACTGCCTGACCAGAAAGAAGGAGCAAGCGGGAACTGAAAGGAGGTCAGAGGAGAGACTGAGATGGGGGTTGAAAGGAGAGGAAAGACCAATAGGATTTAAGGCACAATAATAATTTAAGAAGACATAATGGCGGTTATGTGCGTTACTCCAATGCGCACAATCGAGACAAAGCAAAAGAATAAGTACAAAATGACTGCAACGAGCAACAAATCGAGAAGTATTGCACTTATCATAAAACTAGGGGACATAGAACCGAGAATTGCCACAACCTGAAGCAAAAAATAAAAGATATGAGAGGTAGTGGTGAGTTGGAATGCCTGATCGCCCAGAACACTAACCCCCCACGTCGTGCAAAAGATCAAAAGCCCGAGTACAACAAATGGAAGAGTGAGAGCTCTAGGTGACGAGAATCACCAAGAAGAGAAAGGAGGTTGCATGAACCTTGGGACCAAAGACCGAGAGCAGACACAAAAATCCACCCGTAGGCAAGATACACACGATCGTCGGTGGATATGCTGGGGCGGTCCAACCTCTTAAGGAAGAAAAGGATACACAAGATGGGCAAGGTATGAGGAAGTCTATAATGTAGAGAGACCTGTCAAGCAACCTCGAGTACAGGTATCTCCCACGATATCTTTTAGCAATGCAGATTGGCGAGGGGTTGTATATCCACACGACGATGCATTGGTAGTAACGATGCTGGTAGCTAATTTTACTACAAGGAGAATATTGAATGATAATGGGAGTTCAGCTGATATCCTATTATGGGATGCCTTCAGAAAAATGGGGATTGGAGCGGATCAGTTGCGACCAGCACCAACCACATTAAAGGGGTTCACCGGAGACGCAATACAACCTATGAGATCTATCACATTTCTAGTATCTGTAGGCATGGACCCTCATGTCGCCACCACTATGATTGAGTTCTTAGTGGTAGAAACTCGGTCAACGTATAATGCAATTATTGGGCAACCTACACTGAATGCATTAAAGGTCATCCCCTCAACATATCATCTAAAAATGAAATTCCCAACAAGGGCTGAAGTACGCGGCGAACAGGTCCTTTTCAAAGAGTGTTACGTGCAGGAACTCAGGCAAGAACAATGAGAGGTGAGTATTGTAGAAGATGGAGAAGAGACAGGTGTGATCCTTCCACCATCATCCCAAGTAATGATGACCGAATTGGAGACTAGAGACAAGGATGCTTTGAAGCAAGGGGAAGCAGAAGAACCCTTAGAGTTGGTCACTCTTGAGCAGGGTCATCTAGAGAGTCATGTGAAGATAGGGACCAAACTAACAAGAAAGGAAAGTCAACGATTGACCGACTTCCTCCTAAAGCATAAAGACGTGTTCACATAGAGTCATAAGGATATGTCTAGGATAGGCGGGGAGATCATCGAGAACAAATTGAGCATTGACCCAAAGGTATGCCCAGTAAAACAAAAGAAGAGAAACTTTAGCACTAAGAAATACGAAGCAATCGCAGAAGAGGTGGATAGGTTATTAGCAGCTGGATTCATCAGAGAAGCACAGTATCCAAAATAGCTGTCAAACGTGGTATTGATAAAGAAGTCCAACAAGAAGTGGCGAATGTGCATGGATTTCACAGATCTCAAAAAGGCTTGCCTAAAAGACAAATTTTCCACTCCTACGAATAGATCTGAAAGTAGATGCGACAGCAGGGCATAAAATGTTAAGTTTTATGAACGTCTATTCGGGTTACAACCAAATCAGAATGAATAAAGCTGACCAAGAGAAAACTGCTTTCATAATGGATTGTGGACAATATTGTTATAAAGTGATGCCCTTTGCTTTGAAGAATGCTGAGGTAACTTATCAACTGTTAGTAAACAAGATGTTTAAGAACCAGGTCGGGAGAAACATGGAAGTATACATCGATGATCTGCTAGTAAAAAGTATGGAGTTTGGCCGACATATAGATGACCTCGAAGAAGCCTTCCAAGTTTTGCAGCAATATTAGATGAAGCTCAATCCAACCAAATGTGCCTTCGGAGTGCAGTCAAGGAAATTTCTCAGATTTATGGTGTCAGAAAGAAGAATCAAAGCAAATCCCAAAAAACTCATAGCAATAATAGAGATGAATTCGCCCAAAAATCTAAACAAAGTGCAGAAACTGATAGGAAGGATAGCAGCCCTTAATAGGTTTGTATCCCGATCAACAAATAAATGTCTTCCTTTCTTTCAGGTGCTTAAGAAAGCACGAGATTGGGATGCTAAGTGCGAAAAGGCATTTGCACAACTGAAGGAATATTTGACTAACCCGCCACTACTCAATCACATTGAGTAAGGAGAACCACTGTCGTTGGTCCTAGCAATGACCCCAGATGCAGTATCAACAGCATTGATACAAGAAGAAGGTAAGGAGCAAAAGCCAGTGTACTATGTAAGTAGGGCCCTGAGAGGAGCTGAAACAAGGTATCCAAAGATTGAATTAGGAGCCTTCGCCTTGGTAGTAGCAACAAGGCAACTACAACCTTATTTCCAGCCCATCCAATAAAGGTAATTACCTCATCACCTTTACAGAAGGTATTACAGAAGTAGGATACCTAGGATGACTAATCAAGTGGTCTATCAAGCTAAGTGAGTACGACATCAGTTACGTGCCTAAAAGCTCTGTAAAAGGGCAGATCTTGGCCAACTTTGTGGTAGGGTTTTCAAATTTTCGAGAGGAAATCCCTAAATCCCTCGAGAAGAAGCTATGGCAAGTGCATGTGGATGGGTCATCCTACCAAGTAGGGGGAGGAGTTGGTGTGTATGTAGTGATGAGCGTAGAGAAATATTTGTACCATGCCATACGATTAGATTTTAAAGTTACAAACAACGAGGCCGAATATGAAGTGGTGCTCACCGGCTTAGCAATAACAAAGGTGTTAGGAAGTAAGGAGATTGAAATGAAAGCCGATTCACAGGTAGTAGTCGGGCAAATCACTAGGGAATATTTGGAAAGGGGAGCCAAGCTAATGAAATATCTTCAGCAAATTCAAGAACAATGCGAAGGCTTCAAATACTTTCAAATCGAGAAAATACCTCGAGAAGATAATTTCAAAACTGATCGGTTGACATGAGCAACCTTAGCAAAGCAAGAAGATGTGTTGCCATGGAAGGTTGATCTCCGAACAATAGGAAGTCCGACCGTAGGTGAGGAAAACTTGCAAATTAGAGAAAGTGCACCAAGTTGGGCTGGGCTGATGATATAAGAAAATATTTAGAGACAGGTGATCTTCCCCTATCACGAGAGGAGGCAAGGAAGTTAAAAAGTAAGACTACCCAGTTTAATATAATAGATGGGGTATTGTACAGGAGGGATTTTTCAAACCCATTATTAAGATACGTAGCAAAGGAGGAAGCATAATATGTGATGAGAGAGGTACACGAGGGGATATGCGAGAATCATTCTGAAGGACGATCACTCACTGCAAAGATTATAAGGATATGATATTATTGGCCAAACGCGCTCAAAGATGCAAAGGAGTTTCTAAAAAAATATGTCTAATGTCAGATTCACACACCAGTGCCGAGTGCACCTCCTGAGGAGTTGTGATTCATAACTTCACCGTGGCCTTTCACCCGATGGGGGTAGACCTAATAGGCCCTATGCCCCCCAGTAAAGGAGGAACCAAGTCCATCATTGTAATCGTCAACTACTTTACGAAGTGGGTGGAAGCTGAAGCGATGGCAACAATAACGGCCCACAGTGTGAAGAAGTTTCTATGGAAGGCTGTAGTTTGTAGATTTAAGATACCTCAGTGTATCATTTCTGATAACAAAAAACAGTTTCATTCTAAGCACTATTGCCAATGGTGTGCGGAGTTGGGAATCAAAATCAAATACTCTTCCCCAAGCCACCCTCAGGCGAACGGGCAGGTTGAAGCAACCAACAAATCATTGTCGAGATATTGAAAAAGAAGATGGGTGACAGAAAGGGATTATGGGCCGACGAGCTCCCTGAGATTTTATAGGCTTATAAGAATATACTAAAAATCTCTACAGGTGAAACACCTTTTGCCCTAGCATATGGAAGTGAAGCTATGGTACCAGTAGAGGTGGAGTTACCAAGCTACAAAAGAGAAAACTTTACCCGAGAAACAAATGCAAAAATGTTTGAAGAAAACCTAGATCTATTGGAGGAAATAAGGAAGGATGCAGAGACCAAGGTTGCGGCTTCTAAAAGGAAAGCAAAACAATATTGCAACAAAAGACTGAGGCCCAGATCTTTCAAAATTGGCGATTTGGTATTGAACGAAACCGGTGTCACCACAGGAGAAGAAGGAAAGTTGGGCCCACAATGGGAAGGCCCTTATGTGGTAGTGGCAAGTCACAAGCCGGGAGCTTACCATCTCAAGAATGTTGCGGGGCATGAGCTACCACACACATGGAATGCAAAACACCTACAGAAATACTACGTCTAAGGAAGAAATATGTAAATTTTCCAATTTGTGAATTCATTGATTTACTTGTTGATTTCATTTTCAATAATAAATGATTGCACATGTTTCCTTCTTTGTCCTTAACTTTTGGCAACAACTTCAACTGGCGTGGTCGAGGAACTCTCCCACTAGCCTAACACTTAAATGTAAAATGATCAAGGAATCTCCCGTTAATACCTTCTCACCAAAGGTGATGTGGTCGAGGGACTCTCCCACTAGCCTAACACTTAAAGGTAAAACGGTTAAGAGATCTCCCAATTACACCTTCTCTCCAAAGGTGACGTGGTCGAGGGACTCTTCCACTAGCCTAACGCTTAAAGGTAAAATGGTCGAGGGATCTCCCGTTAACACATTCTTGCCAAAAGGTGACGTGGTCGAGGGACTCTCCTACTAGCCTAACACTTAAAGGTAAAACGGTCGAGGGATCTCCTGTTTATACCTTCTCGCCAAAAGGTGACGTGGTCGAGGGACTCTCCCACTAGCTAACACTTCAAGATAAAACAATCGAGGGATCTCCCGTTAACATATTCTTGCCAAAAAGTGATGTGGTCGAGAGACTCTTCTACTAGCCTAACACTTAAAGGAAAAACGGTCAACGGATCTCCCATTTATACTTTCTCACCAAAAGGTGACGTGGTCGAGAGACTCTCCCACTAGCTAACACTTCAAGATAAAACGGTCGAGAGATCTCCCGTTAACACATTCTCGCCAAAGGTGACGTAGTCGAGGAACTCTCCCACAGGCCTAGAATGTAAAAGTTATTTTCAGACTAAGGCAACTGAAAGTTAAGATGTGAACAGATTTTTTTTTTCAACAGATTACTAAAGAATAACAAAAACAACATAATGTCCAAAAAACAAAGTTCCATTGCGTACAGAGCATTAGAAACATTTTGAATTATCCCTTTACGGATTACAAAATATTGAGAATATACCAAGTCTTAGGAAGAGCGATGAAAAGCATCTGACATCTCAGCCCTACCAAAATAATCCCAAACATGAAGAGCAACCTCACTAGCTCGGATGGATTTCCAATCCAAAGTATGTAGGTTGGTCTCTAGTTTGTGAAGGAGAAGCTCACGAAGCTTTTTGATACCAAGTTTAAAGTCTATACCCCAAGCTCATGACCGAACTTTAGGAGCAACTGCCAGTTGAGGAAGAACCCGATTAAGGTCATGTTGGAAAGTTTCCAAAGAAAGTTTCAGCTCAAACACATTTTTCTCCAACATAGAAATTTTCTTTTTGGCACTCAACAACTGCACTAAGTTGGAGATACTCATGGTCACTATTTTTTAGATGGCTCTTCACCTCAATCAGACTCTTCTCAGCCTCAGCTTTCATGCCTTCCTCTACACCCGACTTTATGGTTAGTTCTTGCCACTCATCTTCGAGGGAAATTAGGTGAGAGGCTTAGTCAAACTTGGCCACCTTTACTTCTTCAAGCTCTGCCTTCGCCCGATCATAGTTGGCGACCAAGTCATCTCACTCTTTCAAAGCGAGCTCTACTCGAGTGACCAGTTCATCTCGTTCTTTGTTAAAGGCCTCCACCTGGGCAGCCAAGTCATCACGCTCTAGCACAACCACTTCTGCTTGGCATAGGCGAGCAACCAAATCATCCCGGTCCTGCACAGTGACCGGAGGCCAGCAGCTAAGTTATCTCGCTCCTGTTCAGCCGTCTTCACTTGGTTTAGAAGGATGGCAAAGTCATCTCACTCTTTCCCGATCATTGTCACTTCTTAACGATAATGATCGGCATCCGCAGCAGAACTTGCCAACTCTTCGTGAAGCGAATTAACTTGGGCATGGAAGGCAGCCAGTTTGCCATCAGCCGCATGAGAACGAGCTTCTAGCTGGGTCAACTCATTGGCCATTTGGTCCCTCGCCTCTTCTAGTTGTAACCTATCTTCCACCAAATCGACGGCAAGGCGATCAACGCCCTAAAAAAAAGAAAAAAAGAAAGAAAGAAAGTCTTTTTAGAACTAATGATCAAAGTATGCAAAAAGGAAGAACAGGTACAAAGAAATTACTGGCACAAAAATATCTCTGAGATGTTGAACAGCAGCATTGAAAGCTTCTGCATAGTGAGCATGTGGTGACGACGAAGAACTCAACGAATGAGAACTAGATGAACCCCTCGAATTAAAAGCTTGCAAAGAGGTGTTAGAAAAAAGGCTCTGAGGAGAAGCTCCTCGATCGGTCTAAGAGGAACAGAAGAGAAAGTGCTGACAAGTGCATCAATGTGAGAACCCAAACACACTTCAGTGTCATCCCAGCAAGGGAATGCTTGGTTAATTTGAAGGTTCTCCTTGGGGGCGATCAAGGATGGTTTGCCATCTCCTCTAGGAGAAACACTAAATGGCGAAGAAGGGAATGAAACCTTACTCCCACTAGCGAGAGAAAGTGCTAGAAACACAAAAGGCAGATGTAGGGTAACTTCCCCAGAAATTGTCGAGGCAGAGGGTGAACTAGACACTACTGTTGTTTCCTCGACATGTTCCTCCTCAACATGTTCCACTCGTGGAGATTCCACAGGAACATCAAAGGACTGAGCAGTAACAGGCAGGGATAAAGACAGTGCAAGCGAAGGAGCCTTGAAGGATTGGAAGTCTGCGGGCATAGATGAAGGCACTATAAGTAGGTCGGGATCCAAAAGGACAATATTTTCCTCCCCCAAAGGGATGTCGTCGTCTTTCTGTTCAAAACCATTGGCCAATAAATCCTCCCCCAGAGGCTAAGAAACAGCTTCGGCAGCAACCTCCACCGCAATTATGGCCTTAAGGTCCTCCTCGGCTAAAGCCATCACATCATCCAAGGAAATGTTGAGGAAGTCACAAAGGTGGTCAGTTTTCTTAGTTCCTCCCGAGGAGCCAACAACTTGATGCTCCCACTAGCCTTGGAAGTCATTTTGCTCGGTCCCTCCTGAGGAGTAGCCGGTTTAGTACTTCCACCCACTTGGGATGCTATTTCACTCGGCTTCTCCCGAGGAAGAGCCAACTTAATACCTCCACTCGACGTGGGAGGAGGCAAGGAGTCACGCTTCGATGAGATAGACTCATCTGAACGAGGTGAAACCCAAGTTTTCTCTTCTTTGGCCCGTCTACACCAGGGTTGCTTTTCCTATTTAAATCATCCGCCGACAAGGGGCACCCCAAAACTCACATCCCGATATATGGGCCCGACTAGGAACTATCAGAAACTTCTCAATATTGCTGGGGGTCAAAAGCACATCCAAAAAGCATAACTAGGAATGAGTCTGGGCCCAAGCCTCTACTAACCTCAGACGAGCATCCTCACGTGGGGAAAGAATAACCTCAAAATCATCCCCATCAGGAACAGGAGACCAACAAGCCCTAATAGGAAATTCTCGACTAGGAGCTTTATCAACGGGAAATTCCCAACCCGAGCTAGAGAGCAAGAAATTTTTTTCCCCCAATCTTTTGCATGAGAATACTTACACTCTAGTTCAACCAGTTTACTATGGGATCTAAAACTGTAAATGCTCCCCTCCAAATGCCTAAACCCATGTAGGGACAAAAATTCATGGGCCGTTAAGTCAGGGTACTCATTGCCCACGGGTTCTAGTACCCTTCGCTACAAAACACAACAACCACAAAATTCTTCAAGCGTTTGGGTACCAATTGAGCAGAGGTGAGCCTTAGGACGTCTAACACGTCGCAGATTGGTCGAACGAAGGCAATCGAAGCCCCAGAATAAACATGGCAAGATAAAAGGCAATAGAAACAGGCATACCGTTCCCATCAACAACTTTCTGATTTGGAGTGGGTATGTTCAAACCAACAGAATAGGGATTATTGTAGTTGTTTCGGGCATTCTCCAGTTCGTGAGAAGAAACGTTTGAAGACCATCAAGAACCCACAAATATAGACACTAGAAGAGCAACGACGACTCGAGGAGAGGAGTCGCGGGGTGGCAAAGGGCTGCAAGCAGAAACCACAGCTTTGCCTTTGGAAGAGGAAGCCATGAGTGAAGAAGAGAAATCACGAAGAAAAGGAAAGACTAACCAGATGGAAAGCAAGAACCCAGGAAGTAAGCAAGAAATGCAAAAGAGCAAGAGTTCAAAAGAGGAAGGAAAATGAGACCCCAAGGGGCTTTAAATAAGATTTGTGTTGATGCAACGGTTGACACGTGAGGTACGATGCGAAACGACGTCTTGAAATGCACCTCGAAAAGCGAAACAATGCACGAATTTAAGTCACATCACGCCACACGTAATGAGACTTTGCGGGGTAACTGGAGAGGACATTCCGATAGATTAAATGCAATATGGGCCTAGGCCTTTATTCGAGCCCTAAGCTTGCTTCACTACCCAGGACCCAGCTCAATACCAAGAGGATCTAACCCAGAACCACTACCGACTGGATAACTATCCAACAGTGGCATGAATCCAAACGGTTATCATTCAAATTTACTAAAGAGATGAATCATTATCTCTTGGTTTGAATTTGAATAATAGATATATCCATTATCATTTACAACTGAACGGTTCAAAGGCTTTATATAAGAAAAGAATCCAGGTATGTAACGATAATCTGATTTATTGGTATTAAAGAGTAATCTCAATCACTGACTTAGACAGGCGTTCCCTCGAACTCCCAAGCCGTTTTACTCTTTAGTTGTAGGTAATCGTGAGGTGGTGATGGTGAAACACATCCACAACAGGTAACTTTTCTCGATACTCACTCTCAATGGGAAAAGCATTATTCAATATAAAATCCAGGATTATAATTTGTACTGTCTTCGCAATGTTGTGGCCTGCCGTGATCCTAAGCAAAATACTTCAAGGGGATATTTGCTACAATATTTCTGTCGTGATCCTAAGCAGTACTTCAAGGAGATATTTGGTATCTTCAGGGCTACAATATTTAATGTCATGCCTACAACTTTTGTGTGCAAGTAAAATCGTAGCCAACAAAAATAAATATTTCATATGCAGATGCTCGAGCTTCTATATACGAAAACGCACAAAGTAGCTTATATACAAAGTGCCATATGGGTGACACTACCAATATGCACGTCTTTTCTTGAAAAATGAACGAACTGGTAATAAAGAAAAATTTTACAATGTGATCGATACAGATCGCAATTGAGCAACAAAAAATGCCACGAATGCTAGTGTTGGACAGTGTTGTTGATGCCTTTTCTTCGATGCGGTGATCAACAATTGGTCGTATTGAGCCTTGTATGGTGGTGCCGATGAGAGTGGTATGCATCCAAGGTTTGATGAAATGATTAAAATGTAGAAAATAAATGAGGGGTTCTGCAGAATGACTTACGTTCACGGGGCTTGAAGAAGAAATTACACTATGAAATTTGTTGGATACTAGCTCTCAGCTCACTCTTTTGCTTTCCACTACATGGTCATTTTGTAGAGGAAGAAGAATAAGCTGATAATGAAGAGAAGAAGTCTCCAAGCCCTCTATCCACATCAAAACTTTTTGAAAGTTTTAATTACTGTGGGGCTTACAATCAGGAACTCCAATCTTTGCCTTTGCTGCATATTTGGAGGAAAAAAAAAAAAACAAAAAGAAGAACAAGAACAAGAACAAGAGGAAAACAAGAAATAGCACCTTCTTTATGAGTTTAACAAAGTTGTTAACGAGGAGCTTTGAGAAATACAGAGATACTACAGTATGACCTTCTGCCAATATGTGTACTATAAGAGCAAAATAAAAATGCCATGTCCAAGAGATGAACATGGGTTAGAGATGAATGGTCAAGGTCCTCAACCTGCAGCTACTCATCGTATGGCAACTCTTTCTTAAGTTTTTGTTTGTGGTTTCTTCGCTAGCCAAAACCTTTCCTTTTCGGAAGTTCCTTAATCTACAACTTCTTGAGCGGTCAACGCACTCCGAATTGTGATATTTGGTGTGGCAAGGGCCCTGTTTTGGAAATTAAGAGATGCTAGCATGCATCTTCCATCCACAAAAGAATAATGATATAAACACAATAATTTTAGAACACATTTTACAACCAATCAACGTGACTATGGCGCACTTTATCAAAACATTCAAACGTTTTTTAATACTGAGTTTTCCATCTGTATGAGAGAGATATTCTCTCCTCTCCATATTTCGTGATACGAAGTGGGCGGAATAAATACGGTAGCACTTTATTACAATAAATACTTCCTTTAATAGTGTTGTTATTCTTTCCTTGAGCATCCTTAACGATATGCACACACATAAAAGGTACCAACTACTACCAAGGCACCAAACCCATATGCTAGATCATCACAAAACCCTAAACATATTTGGAGACCTAATTTCTCAGCTTCAGGATAAGCATAAGAAATATACGTACAGGAATATGAGCAAGCCATCAGATGCTAAAGAGGCAGAAGAACCAATTCAGCATCATCACTTTGAGGCTTCCTTTTCTTTTTGATGGAGAAAGGTCGGAGAAGATATCTTGATAAGCGACTCAATGGGTCCTGCAGACCTTCCATCTCATAGTGTCCAAACCGCCAATCTCGTACCACGTAAGGCCGCTGTATGGGTTCATCAAGGCCTCCTGTTTAAAGGAGGAAGAAGAATCATTATGTGCAATATTTGATGGGATATCAATACAAAATAGCGGCCATTAAAACGAGAACTCGATAGTGCACAAGGAAACTTCATTATGTCTATTGAGGCAGTCCTTTAAAAAAAAAGCAAGCAGTTTGGACCAAAATTTGCCAGAGTATTGTGTTTTGAAAAATGCGACTAAGTTTCCAAGGCATTCGAGTGACTGAAGGTTTTGGCTTATTCAAGTTGGGTATGTGGTGGCTACCCAACCCCTTTTTCAATTTCTTAGCACGGTTCTAAGCTGAGGTTGGAGGGCTCCCCATCTATATATTGGTAGGTAGCCAAAGGAAAATATTGCGTTTGTTAATTTCATTTCTTAGGAGTACCCGTTACATTAATTTACAATATATTTCTGGGATTCGATATTTTGTATTTGGTTATAGAGTCCCAGTATTGAACAAGCAATAGTTTTCCAGGAACCGTTCCAAATTCAATTTGTGCGTGGCTACCACAAAATTTATTTTGTAGAGTTAGTGGGGTATAAGACAATTTGCAAATCCATCCTCTGAAGAAGCATATTGTGCAGAATGAGAAACAATTCCAAGAAACGAGAGATTGCAACTTGAAACCAAAAGAGCTTGAGTTGCATGGTTACCTGCATACATCAAACCCTGTTTATTAACTGCCCGATAAAATGGACGTGTTTTATTCTCTTTAGCGGCTCTTCGTAGCTCAATCCATGCACGTCTTCTGTCTTCACCGCTAATTCTACCGGATTTCACCACCTGAAATCAAGATACCCGTTCAAATCCTACTAAAAGAATGCAGAGGAGAGAAATATGACCACAGAAACAAAAACAAACACAAAAGTTATTACCTTAGAAAATAGATGGTAAGAAGGACGTGGAATCCGGGAAAGACCATCAGCTCGATTAACTGCTACTAGTCCAAATTTGGGACCATATCCATCAGCCCACTCCCAATTATCAGAAATAGTCCAAAACAGGTAGCCAATCACAGGGACACCCTAGAAAACAAGAATTGGCATGTCTCGCACTCGGTTATCATTCACAACGGATAATTTAGTTCCAAATAATTAAAAAGGGTTAATTCAGACACAAAACCATGATCATAGCAGCATAAACAGCAAGCAAATGTTCTAACAGATATGGCTGCCGGATCAAGTCTGTCTCATCAGAAACACCATTTTCACTAATGATGAAGGGGACATTCAGATGTTTGTATCTTTCATGGAACTGAAGCAGCGTGCGGTACAGGCCATCAGGATATACCCCACGTCCAGATTCACTGTACTCATCAGTCTCTACAAGCTTCAGTCCAGAACCAGAGACCACCTCCTAAATAAACAAAAAATACGGTCAACTAAACATGTGAGAATGTATGAGCATGTGCTTTATAAAAGAAGTGGAAGAAGTACCTGCCCATAGTAGTTTATGCCTATAAAATCCAGCTTATCAGAGATACTATCCACAAATGGGAAGAGAGTCAAGGAATTTGCCAATGAAACGGCAGCAACATCGAAGAGACCATATGGCCGCATAAATGAGACGTGGTGTGCTACTCCGACTACTGGATTTGGTAAGGCACTGAAAGATATATAGAGAAAGTCTCAAGATGCTTAGAAGCTTTGAGGAATTAAAAATTATGAATAACTATGGATAGAGAATATATGAGATTCACAGTTATTAAATGAAGGGTATAGCTCGACATAGAACACAACAAAAAGGATTGCAATAACCCCTAGGATTATGGATTAAACATTGATGAGCAGTCCATAGAGCAGGCCACATAGAAAGTCCATAGATCATATAATTACAAAAGATTTCAAGAACCAAAATTTCAAATTTATATGAAAATGTTTTACACGTGCCAGAGCTTCTGCGAAGAAGAGAAACCTGTGCTCATGGATATGGTCATAGGCTTTTGAGTGTGCAATGGCCATCCAATGCATGGCTTGTTGGAAAACACCAGTTGGTAGGGCAGAAGTGGCAACCTCCAGCATATCAGGATGACCACCAGGCCATGCACCGGCACAATAAGTCAGCAAACAGAAGACATGAGGCTCGTTAAATGTCACCCAATAGTCTACAACGTCCGATACCCAGTCTACAACAAGCCTGCATGAAATAAAAGCGGTGACAGAACTGACGAGACAATTACATATTATTCCACAGCAGAAACAAACCTAATAAAGCTAATTGCAAATGAGCAAAATAACATTCAGGGAATTCGTTTTTCAGAATATTAGTGCCTGTCAAATTGGCCCCAGTTTCCTCTCATTGATTTCTTAGAACCGGCATTCTAGGAAATAGACAGCAACCAGAAGTAGAATTCCATCCAGAGCAGTAACTGGATATAATCATAAAAGCTTAAAAAAATGAACACATACGTTCAGCTGATCCAGGTGACGACCCAGGTCAAAGTCTATGTATATGCATGTTCAGTCAATTTCGCAAATGCTTGAGTTCATGATTTTCAGGGGATTCGTTTTTCCTTGCAGACAGTAGTATTTGAACCCTATACAGTAACTCCATAACAACTATGCCTTACCATCAACCTACTCCACCTTTTTTGTCGGTTGGCTCCAAAAAGACAGTGTGACTTGAATGCATAAGGGTTTTCTTTCCTCATCAAGTAGATTGTCAATCAATATATTTCATAAAGAAGTTGGTACTTTACTTTGGTTGAGGATGATTGTGGCCCAAAACTACAAAAGAGGCCTAAAGTTTCACCAATCCCCGTACCTGAATTTACCCTTTCCCTTGCTTTAGTTGTTTATGGAGAAAAAGGTTCAGCAACAAAACATTGAGATAAATCTCCACTTTTACTTCTGTTAGATATGTATGGATACCTGCTGAATTTACCTTCAATTTCTTGACTTGATAGTGACATAGAAATGGTTATGCTCCGGTTAGTTTTAAGTTATCATAGATTAAAAAGAAATGAGATATAATTTCAAATGACGGTTCACTGGACTGAATGACAGTGAGTCAGAGTGATATAGAAGTGCAAAAAAGGACCAAATTTTAAATTAATAATTTTTAAGGAAAACTAACCCGGTAAAATCGATGAAATAATCAACAGTTTTTTCCAGCTTCCACCCTCCATACTCACCAGCCCAAGGTGGCAATGAGTGATGGAACAGAGTCAACATCACCTTCATTCCATATGAACGTACCCTGTTTATTATCCACTTGTAACGCTCCAATGCCGCATAATTGACCTAAAAAAGAACATCAGTCCAGATTTATCTGCGAGTAAGTCAATTAAGACACTTTCAAATTTCATATTGTTAAATATGTTAGAACATTGAGAATAACTTTAAACCAGATGTGGGGTCAAGAGGGACTTTAAACCCTCCAATGATTGGATGACACGTCACCATTCTAAGAAAATTAAATAGAACTAGCCTCAGTTAATCCCATACAATCTCCATCTCTCTCTCCTTCTCCCCTCTCCCCTCTCGCCCTCTCTCTCAAGCCAACGATTTGTGTGCTCTCTCTCTCTCTCTCCCCAAGCCACAACACCTCAGTCTCTCTCGATAGATGAAGACGCCTCTGTACAAAATGTAGACTGAACATGAAAGAATTGCCCATGACCATTTTATTTGTCTATATTACTCTCTTTTTAGCGTTTTTGTTCTCAATTGTGAGGCTCACAATAACAGTAGTGATTGTTAAAAAAGGTAAATACAGAGGTAAGACCTTCACAAATCGAATTGAAGACAAAAAAGAACAGTGATGAAAAAAAAAGACCTAGACACCCATGTAATATCTTAAGACTGGTATATAAGGTTTTGGAAAGGCCAAAATTGTTTCATAGGTGCATTGTGGACATATGAGAAGCTTCTTGCGGAGCCATCAGCCCTTCTTGAGGAGAGAGAGAGCACAAAGAGCATCGTTCGGTTTGAGAGAGAGAGAGAGAGAGAGAGGGAGAGGGAGGGAGAGAGAGGGGAGAGAATGCATGGGATTAGTTGGTTCTATTCTTATCTTTATAGAATGGTGATGTGTCGTCTGTCTATTGGAGGGTGTAAATTGCCTCTTAACACCACATCCGGTTCCTAGTCTCTCTCTAGAACATTTACATGATGCCCATATATCCTAAGCTCAACTCCAGTATCATTTCTTATCTACACTGCGAATCTGGATTTCACCCAAAGGCATCATAACACTTCGAAACAGCGTATGAATGGTCAGGAATAAACTTACAATTTCATTAAGCCCGTTGACTGGCTCTTTGGGCATGATTCTTGACCAATCTATTCCCATTCGAAAGACACTTATTCCAGCATTCTTAGCCAGTTTCAGTTCTACATCAGGATCAGACCAAAACCTTAGCCTTTCTTCCCTGAAAATCAATGCAAGCAAACTAATGCATCCTTATATTTTGTGATCTGCATAATTTTTTTGATAAGTATCTGCATAAATGTAAGGGTGATACATAAGCAGGTTACCTCTTGTTATGTAATCACCCCTAAACATTGAGACAACACATCAGAAACATTTTTTGACAAATACAACACTCAGAAACTCAAGCTTACGGGTGTGGAACATTGTGCCATGCAGCTACATTATGATGACATTCCTCTTTTGGTGCAGGCTTTTCTTCACTCTCTTCTTCTATGTACTTCTCGAGCCCCCTAATCATGGCTTCCATAGCTATCTTAAGAGGCTTCTTCTTCACTGTTTTATTAACGGCCTTTTGTGGTAATGAAGCTTGCTGAGACCCACCACCACCAGTAGCAGAACCCATTAATGCATCAGCAGGTTGCAGGCCCAGATTTGGCTCTGATTTGTCACAAGGGTTTTCTTCTGCAAACTGAAGCCAAGCATCATTGAGTTTGTCTTCAACGTGTGCCGGTGCTGTTGCTAGTCCAAAGAAAAACTTACCATCTTCTGCAGCAAATCAAACATAGAAATTATACCATAAATCATCAAAAAATATGCCACGGCCAAGCACTTCAAGATTCACCAAGTATTCTCCATCCGATACCAGCAAACAGAATTGTTACGTCTACCAAACTTCAACACAAATACCAGTGAATATAAATGATTGCTATCATTCCCATCACATTGCAGCTACATGAAAGTGTAACTCCCCCCTACAATGGCTACCTTCCTCTCTGATTCACCACCCCATGGGTATGAGAGACACTTTGAAAATCAATCAGTTAAGCAAATAGGCTTTCAGTTTCTTGCTTTTGTTGATTGGAGCTTAACAGTTATGGTTCAGTCTAAGCTAAGCCGCAATATATGAAGCAATTGACTTTCAGAAATTGGCCTTGGAATATTGGCAGTTAGCTTGAGGAGCCTCCAGGACAACTCCAAATGTAAATATACATAAAATTCCTGTGATTTCTATGTGCTAGTAAGAAAATGACAAATAAAAAGCTGCTTGACACAGAGAGAGAGAGAGAGAGACATACAAAATCTCAGCCTAAAGCAATCCGAATTGAAGCCTCTTAAGATGATTTCAACTAGCATAATGTTTATAAGCTATGCAGAGATAACCATTTTAAGTATTTTGGTTGTTAACTATGTCCATGACTGCCCTGGTCAGCACAAACGCGGTTTAAGTACATCAATGCACAATAACATAATATAAATAGTACAACGAATATCTGTTGTCACACTTCTTTACTTCCTACCGTGTCCATATACCACCATTTGCTTATTACATGCTGAAATTCTAGTTCACTACGTTAGTACGCTTTACAGTCAAATGTCCGCAAATTCTAACTCTTATTCACCAAACAATTGCGCTTATTCCACAAAAAAAGGGGCATAATTTGAAAATCCTTCGAGATTGTGAAGCTCTTGTATTACACTACAAGTCACTGATTAGTGCTGCTAAGTTTGATATAGTATGTTACCCTACCACCTACCACCCTAACTCTAAAACTTAAGCCAACTGACTTGAACTCAATTAGAGCTAGGGCTTGAAAGACTCGGGCTGAACTGCAGATAAAAGAACTGAGGTACCATTAACATCGAAGTCAGCTAGTATGTCAGATGACTCGTCGATAGGGGATTGGAAACGCCGGAGATTCTTTCTTCGGTAGCGAGAGAAGGAGAACGCGTTGGCAGCAACGGTAACCGTGACCAAGAGTCCGGCGAGCTTCGTTGCCGTTACGAAGAGTGCCACGAACGACATCTCGGAAATTAAACAGAGAGTCTGGAGTTCGCTGAATTTATGGGACGAAATGACCGCGATCGATCCATTTCGAAGTGCTGTGTTGCGAGGGGCTGACTAGCCACGTGTCTTGTGGTTAACGAACTCGTTGTGCCGATAAAACAAATTAGATATATATTAGAATGAAAAATGATAAAATGACAACCATTGCAATAGTCTCCAGTGCTCCTGGAAATATTAATAAAATGATGTATAAATAATAATAAAATATAAATAATAATAACATAGTGTTAGTTAAGATATTTTATTAAGTTTAAAAAAATAGAGATAAAAATTTAATAAAAATATCATAAATTTGAAAAATTATTTAAATATATTTTTTATTTTGAAATTTGAAGAAATTGTATTGATTTTTGTATTTTATTTTAAAGTTTATAAAAATTGTAATGATTAGGTACATAATAATAGATGAAAACAATCAAAATTTTAAAATTAATAAATATTTTATATTTGAGTGATATTTAAAAAAAATTGTAAATAACTCTGAGCATATTATCTAAACGTAACCTTTATACATATTACATTCATGAACAATGCTACTATGTCGTCTTATTCTATTTTCTCATTTTGACTACTTATATATTTAATTTTTTTTTTTACTTACTAATGAAATAAGTAACTATTAATATATTGATATTTTTTTATATTTTTTAAAGATGTTTAAAAATATTAAAAACTAATGATTAAGAAAAATTTTAAAAAATTAATTTTGCGATCACTATTGGACTGCACCTTAGAGGAGTCTACATTCATTCTGAATTTTAAAAATGGTTTTATATTTTTAAATTCGGTAGTAATTTGATTCTTTTATTATAGATCCGTTAAACCTTGGTGGAAACTCATAAGCCACGCACTTAACCACCAATAAAAGAACACCACGAAAAATTTAAAAAAAAAATCTAAAAATAAGAAACCTTAAAACCCAGAGATAAAATTTAATAAACTTTTTAAAAAATAGAGCCATCATCGACTACCATATATTCTTTGCCTGGAAATAAATTACCGACAGCTGCCTGATCACCCACTATTAACTTTCTAATGGCTGTCTTCTGGTCTCAACTCAAGTGTGAAGCAGTTTACTGGCTACAGTACTTTTGGACTCACTCTTCACGTTTGAACCAATATTAATGCTGACTGTTCCTTTGGTTTGGCTCGATCGTTGCAGATCGATGTAGAGTGGAGAACAAGCTCATTTAAACTTTTCTAACCACTGAAAGAAGAAGAACATGAGTTCATGGAGGTTTCTGTTACCATCATCGGTATGAGCTAGAATTCCCACTCTGCATTTCTATTTTATAAGTTTAGCTTAATTTTATATATTATATAATAACAACATGAATAAAGAGTGGATCATGATGTGGCTTTATAGTCGTTCGGAAACAGACAAGAGGGATCAAGCCGACAGGTAGTTGTAGATAGACGCTGATCTCACAAGTCAGGTTTGTGCCATAGCTTAGGTTCAGAGATAAATTGAGAGGGTTTGTATTATTATTTTAAAATTTAAAAAAAAATTAAATTGTTTATTATATTTTATGTAAAAATTTAAGAAGATTCTTTTAGGATTTGAAAAAAAATTATTATTATACTTTGTGTGATAATTTAAAAAAATTATAATAATGAAGATGAGATGAGTTGAAGAGACTTGTGAATTCAAATGACCAGGATCACTTCGAGAATTCAATAAATCTTCAAGCGACTACTACTAATAACTAAGATGAAATGCTTGTTTATTTTCAGGAAACTTCTCAACTCATCTCATTTTATCTAATCATTATAATTTTTCTAGATTTCAATACAAAATAAAATAAATAATTTATTTTCTTTAATTTTTAAAATAAAAATAATATTAAAATAATATTTTTTAATAATATATTTTTTTAACCTTTTAATTTTAATTTCAATTCTTCTCGTGATGTCTACAAAAACAAACGAGTCATCAAAATTTGAACTCTCAAACTTAGTAGATGCCAAAAAACGTGGGTTTACAAGTCAAAAAGATGCATGATCTTTATATGCAGTTCGGAAAAAAGGAGGCAAGCAGAGTACGTAACGACCTACTACTATATACGGGGCTACTGCCTACTGGTTAGCAACTTCATCGCTTGGAAAACTGCTGCTACCACCCATTTAATGTCCTTCGTATGTCTTCAATTAAAAATAATTCGACAGGCGATCATCTCACCCATACGTTTAATTTTTTTCGCTAGAGGCAAGTCAGATTCTAATTTGAAACTTGTGGTTTGTAATTTTTCTCGTCTAAGCTGAAGAGATAGATTGACATCATTATAAGCATCTTTTAGGCATAGTTTGTTTTCATAATTATTTAATCTCATTTCATCTAATAATTATTACAATTTTTTTAAATTTTCACACAAAATAAAATAAATAATTCAACTTTTTCAAATCTGAAAACAAAAATAATATTAAAAAAATATATTATAATAATATTTTATTCAACTTTATCACACGTCTGTAATAAAAATAGGAAGGATCAAAGTCATAATAGGATTGGGTTGAGTAATAAGAGTTTCGTAGTTAAGTGTATTTATATGAGTTTTGTTGAGTCGGCCCATGGCCTATTTATTGTTAGTTATATTTTGATTGTGGCTTTATGTTATGGTTGGAGTAAGTGGCATATGGCCCAAGAGAGAAGTCATATATGTAGTATAATGAAAGACTCTAAGAATATCCAGAATCATTAATGAAAATGTTTTCCTTTTATCTTTTCTCTCTTTTTCTTGGAGGTTAGGTCAACCTCAAATGTGACCAATTTTCTTATTTTTTCTCTAATATTTTCTAGTTACCTACACACCTACTATCAGGTGTGTTACAAGTGATATCCAAAGCCATCAATCATTGGCATCGGTTTCATTGATCCATGAGAATGGAAAACATCATCTCATCCGTACTCAATATCAAAGAACTAATGGAACAAAATCTTCAATGCTTCGATATTCTTTAACAACATCTGAAGGATTTTCAAGCTAGCCACAATGAAATACACCAAGGATTTCAATGGTCTCTTGACGAATTTGCTAGCAAGTTTCAGGAAAGCATCAACCAATTAGAGGAGCAAACATGTGACATACACAAGGACAATG